>LZPO01116965.1:733412-759093 GCA_001675575.1 Neotoma lepida
TCATGTCCTTGGCCTGCTTTGTAAATATGGAAGACCTTAATCTCTTACCCTTTTGTTTATCAATTTCTTTCCTTAGAACTCCTACACTGCTACATCCTGACACTCTGTAGTGCTACAGTCCATGATCAGCCTTCCACGGCTTTGTCGCCTACTTGCCCCTTAGCTGCGTGACTCGCTTTCCTTAGTGACCTCATCCACTGTTTTGATCTTAATTAAAATTAAACCTATAACATCATTAATAGTCTCAATAGTGATGGTGCTATTAATAGTTCACCAACATTTGCTGAGCATTCACTATGTCAGGATTCTGTGAAATAGGCCAGTTGTTCCTTACAGTCATCCCACAAGGAGGTGCTATCTGAATCGCTGTCTTATACATGAGGAAAGGGAGTCAGGAAGCAACTCACTCAAGGTCATAAAGTCAGTGTGTAAGAGCTGAGATTCCAACTCTAGATCCCATGACTGCATGCTGCATGCCATCTCTCCCATAGTCAGCAAAACATGGCTCACAGGCCAAATCCAGCCTATCATGTATTTCTGCAAATGCATTTTTAAAAAAGTTTTTGAGACAGGGTCTCACTATGTGGCTCTGGCTAGCCTGGAGCTTGTTGTATACCAATATTGCCTAGAATTCAAGAGATCCGCCTGCCTCTGCCTCCCAGGTGCTGAGATTAAAGGCATGTGCCACCATGCCCAGCTCTGCAAATAACATTTTATTGGAATACAGATGTCTTACAGTCTACAAAACCTAAAACACTAACTGGACCATTATAGAAAAGAAATTTATGGTCTACTGATAGTGTGTATATAGGTTATTCCTGAAAGCTACATCTATAGCACTGACCTATTCTCTAAGTTCTCTATTTACTGAATAAGTATTTCAAGCCAGATCTGTTTGGTTTCGTTTGGTTTAGAGTGGGGATCTTGCACATGCCAGGCAAATGTTCCATCACTGAGCTGCATCCCTGGCTCCACTTCTTTCATCTTAGTACACTCACAAGTGGACTTGAAGATAGCAGCTCCCATCATTCTTCACCTTGCACCCCATGTTCTAGCCTTGGGATGTGGCATGCAGGCTGCCAGCCCTCACTCTCCCACCCACGGCAAATCTCATTATTTTTCCCATTAAGCCCAGATGCGGCCCTGAACTTGTAGCCTTTTTGAAGGTCTGGCCTGACACTGGCAGGAGAAGACACTATGGAGCTGGAGTCAAGGACTGTTTAGGAGATAGAAGCAGCAGAATGTGGAGAGAATGGAGGCCTGTGTGTCTACATTTCATCAGGTTAGAGACACCTGCAGTCAGCTCTTACCAGTCACAAGGATATGCACGTGATACACAATCTATTTCTCATTCCTGTTGCTGGTATGCACGTGATACACAATCTATTTCTCATTCCTGTTGCTGGGCCACACTGAACTTTTCACCAAGCCATTCAAAACCCCACATTCCTTTATGTGAGTCGGCATCCTAGAATACCATACACACCGTCTTCTGCCTACCAGCCCCATTTTCCATGTCTGACAACAGCTCAAATGTCACTACCATAAAGCCTTTTCCCCACACCTCCATGTGAAGTAGCTGTTTCCTATGTGCCCTGGCGGCTCTGCACTCTCACACTTCCTATATTTATCTTTTCAGAGGTTGGTCTGTCTGCCCCATTAGGTGAGAGCTTCTTAGGAACAGGCCCATGGCTTATTTCTCTCTGCACCAGTGGTGTCCAGCAGTAACCAGGATAGCTGACTGGCATTCTGAGAAATGCAAACACAAATACATTTATTGCAGTTATCATCATTGACCCAGACAAATAACTTGGTGTATTCTTGACTTGAACACCTTCTCTGTACCTTGTACTGGCAGTGCTGGGACAGACCTCATCGTTTGCCTTGTGCATTATTGTTACAACCTTCCCAAGTGAGACCTTGGCCTCTTGTATTATCCCTAATCTTACTTTCCACGTTCACCAACATCTTCTGAAGTTTCACTGTGTTCTAAGCTCTGCCTCTAAATCTCTGTTCTCACAGATCGTACCCATGCTGTAGGAGGGGAAACACTCCCACGTGACTGAACAATTTCTACAAAGCCCTACGTCACTCTTGAAAACTTTCACTACCCCCACACCTACTACCACAGTCTATTAATCTACCAATCTACTAATTTACCAATCGAAACTACCAGAATATGGCACCAAAGGCCTCCTTGGGAGAACCTGGCAGGTTTCATCTTCTGTCTCACAGGCAGTAGTAATACGGAAAGGCCTCCACTGTGCTTTTTCCTTCCTCTCTGATGTGGCTTTTGCTGTCCCCTTTGTGTAGAATGCCCTGCCCTCTCTACTCCATAGTGAGCCCCTGTTTCTTGTAGACTCCAATGAGGCTGCACGTGCTTTGGGAAGCCTCCCTCCTTTCCTTGTACCTGGGTTAGGGGCTTCTCGGCAAGGCTGCTTCACCTGTCTGCACATCTGTCACGGCACTCCAGCATTACCTTTACAGCCTTTGTTTACCCCAAGGCCGTGCTCTGGAAGGGCAAATACAGTCCACTGCATCTTTGTAACCGAGGACCTCAGAAATTTCCACCAGTGCACCGCACATGCTAGGCACTCAGTATTAGCAGCTGGATTAAGGCTGCTGCTTCCACATGCCATTCCTGTTCCTGCTCAAACTGCTCTGCACTCTGCTTCACCCCCTCTCTGGTGCATTATGGGTTAGATAAGAAGTTTCCCCCTACAAAGACTCAATGAATGTTTGGTCCTCACGTTGTGTGCTATTTGGAGAGGTTTTGAAAATTTTAAGGGGTGGGTCTAGTTGGAGGAAGTAAATCACCACTTCCTGTCTTTCATGAGGTGAGTAGCCTCTGCCACATTTCCATTGCCATGACACTCAGCCTCACCCCAAGTCCAGAATGAATAAAGTCGAGGACTGGGGATCGAACCCTCTGAAAGTGTGAGCCAAAGTAACTCTTTAAAATTGTTCGGTCACTTTTTTGTCATAGCAACAAAAACTTTGATTGACATGGGTAACAGACACCATAAACAACAATGCCCTCATTGCCACCTCTGTAGCACACTTTTTTCCTCCTGTATTCTGACCATCATTTTTCAAACCAGCAGCCTTAGTGTCTGTCCATTTTGATTGTACTGCCTACCTTCCTCAGTCTGCGGCATCAACGCTCCCTCTCCCGTCTCCTCCCTATTTCCTCATTACCGCCCCCTGGCTGACTGTACCAGTCTTCCTGCCTCCGGGCTCACCACCCCTGGATTCCATCCCCCACACTCCTGCCAGAGTTATTTTTGTCAGAGAAAAATCTGATTTGTCATTTCCCTACTTAATGATCTTTTCTGGCCTCCCACTGCCTGAAGGCTAAGTCCAAACACTTTATGCAGTACACAAGGTCCTTGAGCAGCCAGCCCTCCCCTGAGTTTCCAGCTCTGTCTCTCGCCACTGACCCAGACATACTGAATTCTTGCTGCAGATTCTGTTTTCTTGTATCTTCCTCCCTTCGCATGGCTCCTGCCCTTTACAAACCCTTTTCTTTCTGCATCTGCCTGAAAAGGGCCTCCTTGCCCCTTAAGACTCCGTCCAAGCACCATGACACTGGTAGAACTTCCAAAAATCTGTGCACAACCCACAGCTGCAGCTGAGATGTGACTGCCTTTGTGCTTCCCCAGGACTGTCTCCCCATGGTGACTGTCCATCACATTATGATAGCATGTTAGTTTATGTGACAGTCTTTGCCAGCCAACCATGAGCTTTCTGAAGTGAAAGACAGCCTTACCAGTGTGTCCTATATGTATTCTAGTATCTGGCATCACCGTCTGGAACATAACACAAACTCAGCAACTTAATTTTTTATGATGTAAGTGTATGCCTCTTTGACTTGACAAATGTTGATCTCTGCCTAGCATCCTATGCCTGGTAAAATCCTAGGTCACTAATATATTGCCCAACACATTATAGGTACTCAGTAAATACTGAATAACTAACTGAGGCCAAACAAAGGCATCTCCTTCATGACCTCTTAGCCTTGGTTAGAGCTACTTAGCTTTCATGCTGGCTACCACTGGACATCTTCTCCCTCTCCTAGAATATTGGTGTATTAGATTATCTTCAGGACTCTCTCTCTTCTAGACTGGGATGTCCTTTATGATGGAATTTTGCCTGCTCAACTCTATTTAAAATCACTATCACAGTGCCCACTATGCAAAGGATGTTCAGGAAGCATTCACTGAATGAATAAATGGATGAATGAGAAGTCTTACGGGGTCTCTAGAAACATGTGGGTAGCACTTTTGCTGAAAGCAGAACTAGGAAGACCAGTGGCATTATTTTAGTCCAACAGAAGAAATTTTTTCTTAACTTTTAAGATGACTTGAGCGTCAAATGGGCTGCCGTGGGGGCCAGGGGAGTGAACTGCTAGTAATGAGGTAAGCAAGAAGAACTTGGGAGAGGACTTGGCAGTGACATAAAGGAGGGTGTTATCAACAGCAGATAGGGTTATGGTTGGAAGTAGTCATGGTGATACCAGGTGACCTGTGGGCTTCCTTCTACTCAGTGGTACCTGTGCCCTGGAATACTGCTTTGTCATCTACCACCATTCTCAGCCAGCCTAGGCACACTTGGTTGCTCCTTCCTCACAACCTTCTCTTGAACAACAAGATGTGTGGCACACGGCAGGAGCACAGTGGCTGTCTGATAATCTGGATCTGACTATTCAGATGCTAAACCTCTTTCCTCATGTTCACTGAAGTTAATTTGAATTCTACCACATGACAGGGTTTGGTTTATACTATTCATTAATGGTGTATGTGGTATCTCTCATATACAACAGGCAAGGCCACATACAAGGCACTTAGAAAGGAAAATCAACGTGGGCCTTGTGTTCCAGGAATTTCCAGTGTAGCAGGACAGTGAAGCTATGAACACAAAAAGGATAGCACAGGTCTAGCACAATGCCTGTAAATACCTGTGGAAGGCTAAATAGTGCCCCCGCAAAATGTCTTTATCTTCATGTGTGCATTATACATGGTGCCAGAGATAGTGTTAGCATGTGGTAGGCAAGTGCTCTACCACTATAGTCCTAACCCAGCTATCCATATCTTCATCCCTGGACTCTATTTTAGTGTTACATATGTGGCAAGAATTCTGTGTGTGATTACCTTAATGATCTTGAGATGGGGAGATTATTCTGCATTATCTAAGTGGGTCCTAAATTCAATCAAAAGTGTCCTAAAGGAGGAAGGCAGAGGGAGATTCAACATGGAACAGAAGCAGAATGAGAGAACTAAACAAAGAGGCTGCGAAAAAGAATAGAGCTCTAGTCCCTAGCACAGGCAGGGAAGCAGACTTTCCCTACAGCCCAAGGAGGAAGGGAGCCCAGCCTGGACCTTTTCAGATACTGGACTCCAAAACTGTGTGAGAATAAGTTTCTGTGGTTTTAGGTCAGTAAACTGGTGGTAATTTGTTATAGCAGCAATGGGAAAGTAATAGTCAAGAAACATTTTTGAATATGTGGTATTTTTTTATGTTCCATAAAAGAGATAAAGACACAGAACTCCCCCACTGAGTGGAAAAAGCCTAAAAGCCTTGAAAATGCTCCAAGAAACCCTGGCTCATTTCCCCTTGGTTCACTTTCTCCCTGACTAGGCCACCTTGGGGAGTGGCAGTGCCATTTACCACTTGTCCTCCGAGTGCTGAAAGCTGTTAGTCTCCTGTTGCCACACTGGAACTCGATGTCGGGGCACATCCAGGGCCCTCAAATGCTAAAGTGCAGTCCCATGCAGCCCTAGTGCAGTCCTATGCAGCTCTGCTGCTTGTGATGCAGAAAGAGAGGGCCACCTTCTCACAGAATTCTGACAGCAATTAGAAGCTGTTTTAAACTGTAATCTTTTGCTATATATTGCATTGTGCTCTTTTATAATCACGGCATATATTGGAGTCTTAGCCTTAATCTCTTAAAATCCTTAATGGCACTGACATTATGTCTCTGAATTTTTTAGGTTACTAGACATCCCCAGAGGAGTTCAGGAAATCCTTGCTCAAAAATTAAACACCTGGAGCTGGAGAGATGGCTCAGAGGTTAGGAACACTGACTGTTCTTCCAGAGGTCATGAGTTCAATTCCCAGCAACCACATGGTGGCTCACAACCATCTGTAATGAGATCTGGTGCCCTCTTCTGGCCTGCAGGGATACATGCATGCAGGCAGAACACTGTATACATAATAAATAAATAAATAAATAAGTAAATCTTTAAAAAAATTAAACACCTGAGCCAGGCAGTGGTGGCATACACCTTTAACCTCAGAACTGAGGTGCATCTCTGAGTTTGAGGCCAGCCTGGTCTACAGAGTGAGTTCCAGGACAGCCAGGGCTGTTACAAGAGAAACCCTGTCTCAAAAAACAAGCAAACAAACATCAAACAACTGGGTAGGGGGAGGCAAAGAGTCTTTTCTTGTGCTTCCTCTTCCAAACCACAGACAGCTAGTTGAATCTGTCTGTCTGTCTAGCTAGCTCTACTGATCACTGACTGGGATATTACCATGTCATGGTCATATTTGATATAGTCACTGAATACAGAACAATGAGAATACGTGCTTTCTACCTTCTATCTTCAATGGCCAAAGAATACTAAAAGAAAAAAAATCTTAAGAAATGATATAGTAAAAACAATATATACTAAACATGTATGTATGTGTAAACACACATACACAAACACAGATATACACACATATATAAATAAAAAATGTACTGAAACAGTGTCAAAGGCTTGGGCTGTAGCTCAGTGGTAGTATACTCACCTGGAATGTGGGTTTCATCCTCAGCACCAGGGAAAGGGGAGCAAACACAATTAATTGTGCCTACAGGGTAGGAAGAACACTCAAAACACCATGAAGGTGACAGTTAAACTGTGCCTCAAAGGAGAAGCAGCTTTCTAGGAGAAGAGGTGTGGAGGGTAATTCTAGAAAAGCATGGGAAAGCTGAGGAGCTGTAAAAAGAAGAATGAGCAAGGGCAGGGAAGGGCTGCTGGCATGGTGAGGAGGAGGAAGTCTCGGCTGTGAGGCTGAACGCACGAGTGTCTGGACTTGTAAGTTATTTGCAAAGGGTAACTGATATACCTAATTTATAATACATGTGAAGTACATCTCCACATTGAAAATCTACAATGCAAAGGGGATGTTTTAGTTACGGAATTATTATACAGTCTATACTGTCTAAAGAACTAAAAAACAATGATTAAAATTAGTTTGGAAGGGATGGTGTAAAAAAATATGTACACACACACAGTTTTAGTTTGGTTTTTTGAGACAGGGTTTCTCTGTGTAGCCCTAGCTGTCCTGGAACTCACTTTGTAGACCAGGCTGGCCACAAACTCACAGAGAGCCGCCTGCCTCTGCCTTTGGAGAGCTGGGATGAAAGGCGTGTGCCACCACCGCCTGGTATGTAATTATATTTTAATTAAATAAATTAAAAGAAAAAAAGGGGAAAAAACCCAGTTGTATAGCCCAGTGTGATAGTACATATCCTAGCACTTAAGAGACTAATGCAGGAAGAGAACTGCAAGTTGGAGGCCAACATGAGCCACAGTGTGAATGAAACCCTGTCTCAGAAATACCAATAATGATGTGGATGATGATGATAACAAACAAACTTAGTTTTATGAAAAATGTGAATTGGGGGTTGGAGAGATGACTCTGTGGTTAAGAGCACCTGTTGCTTGTGCAGAGGACCTTGGTTCAATTCCAGCACCCACATGGTGGCTCACAATCATCTGTAACGACAGTTCCAAGGGATTCATTCAATGCCCTCTCCTAACTTCTGAGGGCACCAGGCATGTGCATTGTATACATACATACATGCAGGTAGAACACTCATATAATAAATCTAAAGAAGTAAAAAAAATGTGAATTTGATGAATTGCAGCGCCAACTCTGTTTTCCTAGTCTTGTCTTCCATTGACAAGAAGAACCCGAATGCTGATTATTCAGGAAATAAATCATTATCGTTCGTAGTCACTAAAATACATAATGGGTCCACTATGAGAGCAGCTAGTTCTGAACTTCCTTTTCAGAAAACAGCTTTACTGCTTATCTACACAACCAATTTTAGAAGATTCTTACCATCACACAGAGAAGCCCCCCACTCCTCGGCAGTCACTACTCTCTGTCTCTTCCAGTACTCAACTCTGCCCTGGGTGCCAGGGCAGATGTACCTCTTGTGGGTAGTTCATACAAACAGAACATGTAATTTGTGGTCTTTATAACTAGCTTCTGCCTCTACTTTTTTTTTTCCGAGACAGGGTTTCTCTATGTAGCTTTGGAGCCTGTCCTGGAACTCACTCTGTAGACCAGGCTGGCCTCAAACTCACAGAGATCCACCTGCCCCTGCCACCCGAGTGCTGGGATTAAAGACGTGCACCACCACTGCCCGGCCCTAACTAGCTTCTTCTTAACATAGTGTTTTCTACCACTGAGTGATGGCTCTTTGTGGGAGTCCCTGAACCTGTTCAGGCACCATCTATGGGAGGATAGCTCACACCTTTTACAGGGTTCCTATGAGGAGGAGAGGAATAGGGAATTTGTAGATAGAAAGGTAGTGGAGATGAGAGACAGAAACACAGGATAGCTTCGGGAGGACCCAAGGGGTCAATGGCCCCCTCTGTCTCTTCAAAAGGGCCTTTTATAACAATGCCAAGGGGTGGAGCAAAAGATCCCCCTTGCTAGATCAAAGTGTAGACCCTTCCAAACACCTGGTAACAACGCCTGTGGTCAAATCATCCCCTTACGCAGCTCTGCTTGGTAAAGCAAGCTCATATCTCACTAGCAAATCTCTGTGGGCTCCCACAGCTCTTGCCCCTCATTCCTTGACTATGAAACAAATACCCCGTTGTGTGAATATAGCTCACTATGTTCATGCATTTGTTACTTAATATACACTTGAGTTGTTTCCACATTTTGGCCACAGTGAATATTGTTGCAGTGAACACTGGCATATAAACTGCATGGACATATATATATCTTTTGTGCTTTTACAGTGAGAGGTGGGGAGGAAGAAGAGACCCCATTAAGAGTATAATTTCTGGGTTATATGATAAATCTATATTTAACAGCTCTTTTTTTTTCAAGACAGGGTTTCACTGTAAAACAGCCTTGGTTGTCCTGGAACTAGCTCTGTAGACCAGGCTGGCCTGAGTGCTGGGATTAAAAGCATGTGCTACCACCACCTGGCCGATAAATCTATATTTAACTTTTGCAGAACTACCAAACTGTTTTCCAAGTGCCTATACTATTTTAGATCCACACCAATCGTATATGAGGGTTCCAGTTTCTCCATGTTCCCTTGAATGCCTGTTGGTATTTACCTTTTTTTTTTTTATCACAAGTATCCTAGTGGTATGAAGTAGTACATCTTGTGGATTTGATTTGCATTTCTCTAATGACTTACTATGTCAAACATCTTTTATGCAACTATTGGTGACTTGTATGTTATCTTTGAAGAAACATCTATTC
Organism: Neotoma lepida; assembly: GCA_001675575.1. Classification (NCBI taxonomy): domain Eukaryota; kingdom Metazoa; phylum Chordata; class Mammalia; order Rodentia; family Cricetidae; genus Neotoma; species Neotoma lepida. The sequence continues at coordinate 742,911 of LZPO01116965.1, forward strand.
AAATCCTTTGTATATGTTTCAGTTGTTCTTTTTATTAAGTTGTATCAGTTATATATAATTTTCTTGGATATAAAAACTTGTAAATATCTTCTCCCACTATATGGATTATCTTCCTACTTATTTAAAGATATCATTTGTACTCCAAAAGTTTTTCTTCTACTCTTGAGATAGTGTATCATTCTGTAGTCCAGGCAGGTCTTGAACTGGAAATCCTCCTGCCTCAGCATCCCCAGGGTAGGACTAGAGGCCCTTATTACCATGGCCATCAAAGTTTGTTATTTATTTATGATATTGGGGATTGAACACAAGGCCTTTCATATGCTGGGAAAATGCTCTACCACTGAGCTATAAATAATTCAATCTTTTATTTTTGAGGCAGGGTCTTGTTAAGTTATAGCTTGAATTACAAGTCTATGCCACTATGCATGGCAAATTTATTTTTTCTTTTGCTAGTTATAGGGTGGTGTTTGTTTGTCTGTTTTGTGTTCTAAGAAACCAGTTTCTATATCAAAGTCATGAAGATTTACTCTTAAATTATTTGCAGAGAGTCTTAGGTTTAGGTCTTACATCCTTGATTTATTTTGAGTTAACTTTAATATCAAGTGTAAATTAAGATTCAACACCATTCCTTTTCACGTGATATCTAGTTATTCTAGCATTATATATTTGAGACATTTATTTTCCTCATTCAATGGTCTCAGTACCATGATGAATATCAAATGACCATGGATATATGTGAGGTTTTTTTTGTTGTTTGTTTTTGTTTTGTTCTCTTTTTGCTTTTTTGGTAGAAACTGAATCCAGAGTCTTCTGCATGTTACTCAAGTACTCTACATCTGAGCTGTTTGCCCGGCCCTGGATAGGTTTCTTTTATTGTTTTGAGACAGAGTCTTGGTAAGTAGCTCAGGCTGGTTTGCAATTTGCTATATAGCCTAGGCTAGCCTGGAACTCACTATGTAGCCCAGGCAGTTCTCTGGTCTAATCTTCCTGCCTCAGCCTCCTGAGCACTGGAATTAGAGGAGTGTACCAACACAGCTAGCTAAGGTTTATTGAACTCTGTTCTACTCCATTCATATGCCAGTAGCAAGCTGCTCTTACTACTGTAGTGTGTAGTCCTTCAACTTTGTTCCTTTTCAGGACTGTTTTAGGTATTAAGATCATGCCAGTTTTTGGAAGGAAGACCAGGATTCACTGATGAATTCTAGCAAATAGTTAAAGAAAAGATAATACCAGTTATCTAGACTGTTTTCCAGAAGGTAGAGGAAGCAAAGGAAACACATCTCAGCTTATTTCATGAGGTCAGTATTATTATCCTGATAACACAGAAACATCACAAGAAAAGCAAAGACTGATGTCCATTAGACATAAAAATCCTCAACAAGTATAGTGAGATGATTATATACCTTAACCAAGTGGGACTTATCCCACTACAAATCGACATAATATACCATTTCAATAGCATCAAAGATTAAAACCAAATCATTTCAGCAGATGCAGAAAAAGCACTGACAAAATCCAATCCAATCCATGCTACAAATACTCATTAGGAGTAGGATACATCCTTAGCCAGATAAGAAGAACCTACAAAACTCACATCTAGCATTGTACTAGATGGAAGTAGATGGAAGACTGGATACTTTCTTCATAGGATAGGACAGACCAAGGATGCCCACACTCACCACTTCTACTCAAGATTGCCCTGGTGGATCTAGCCAGGGTAATTAGACAAGAAAAAGAAAACTAGGGTCAGCAACATGGCTCAGCAGGTGCAGACATGTGTTGCCAGGCCTGATGACCTGAGTTCAATTCCTAGATCTCACTAAGTAGAAGACCAACTCCCACAAGGTGTCCTCTAGCCTGCACATGAATGTGGTGGCCCACTCCCCAAAGAATAAATGTAAAAAAAAAACAACCCAAAAGTTCATAGTATTTCTGTATTTCTGCAAGAGCAAAATCAGAAAGTCCTATTTACAATAGTGTCAAAAGAATAAAATACATGGGTATACATTTTAAAAAGGGAAAGAATATAACATGAAAATTATAAAATGTTGAAACTATAATCCAAATAAATGGGGGAAAGTTATAATTCTTGAATGTGCATTCTCCAGAGGCCTGTCCTTGCAGTTAGGGATGGTGGTTCCAGAACTTGGTATATGTTGATTATGATGTGAAAACATAAAGGAAATAGCTGATGCTTCTTCTGATATGGAGGATGCCCTTTAGAAATGTATTCACTTCATACATTTTGGGTGTTTAACTGCAATTAGCTAGAAGCTCTGCAATGCCTAGAAGCTCTGCAATGCCTTTTTATACTTTTATCATTTTCTACAGAACTGCAGTTGTTGAACCTTCTGTGAATTTCCATGCTTGTTGGCAGGTCAAGATGAAGCCACTTTCCTGGCTGTAGCTGTGGCACTGAAGAGCACCCCCACCCCAGTCCAAGGTTGTGCTTAATAAGGTGCACTCATATTTTCAAACAAGGTACATTTTTTTCCGTTTACTTCCAGTAGCAGCTGATCAAACCTCTTAAGCTGTTCTGGGAATGTGGTATTGGTACTTCTATTGTTGCTTCATTAAACGATGCCATTTGTGCCATTATGGGTAATTTCTGTTAGAGAGCAGGAATGGTTACAGGAGATCAGTAGCAGGGAAAACGCAACTGATTGGTCAGGACTGAGGCGTACCAGAGATGGAAAGTAAGATGGCTTTCCCAGAAATTAGCAATGGCCAATTTTTCACTGTTATTTCTTCTTTTTAAAAAATCCTTTGCCCATCTAATTCTAATATGTAGTACCTTGCTCTCCTCTCTAGATAGCACTTGCAATCCTGCCTTTATGCCTTGTCCTACATGTAAATCTACACAGCTCTTATGGTACTCCACAAAACACGGAAAACAAAATTCACTGAACTCCTCTCTTTAATTTATGTGAGTGTACAGACTAGTTATTAAATATCTTCATTTTCCAAGTAGTAATACCAAGGTATGCTTTGCGATAGATGAGTTCCTGAAGATAGCTGATGCTGTCTTATCAAATCTTGAATTTGTCCGGGAAGTTAATTTAAGGTACTCAGTAGGGGAATTCAGGCATAATGAAGAGTCCCTCTATAAAATGAATACTTTGGACCATAATTTTGTATCTACCATTTGGTAAGCAGCACATCACTTTATTTCCAGAGTTTTAAGTTGACATACACCTGTACCTGGTCTTTAAGATAGTGCCAAAATCACCATTGGAACACACTTGCTTGCCTTCCTATCTGCTGGGTAGAAGGATTTAGAGAAGGGGCTGGGTGTGGTAGTGCATGTCTTAAGATTTTTTTTATTATTTTTTTCATATATTTTGATCATATTCTTTTCCCTCCCCTAGCTCCTTTCAGCTCTTCCTCCCCTTTCTCCTCCCCCATCTTCGTATTCTTACCTGGTGCATGAGTATAGTAGCCTTGTCTCTTGAAACATCTATGCCATGTAAGCTTTCTATTCCTACTGTTTTTGTTCTATGAACTGAGAGTGATCACTGTTTCATGCATAATAAATATTTTCCCCAAGGTAAGGCATAACAGCCATAAAAACAAAACAAAACAAAACAATTGAAAATCAAACAAACCACCCAGTAAGACAAAAATATATCAAAATACACACAAAAACCATGGAGTCTATTTCATTTTGGCCAACTACTCCTGGGCATGGAGCCTGCTCTGGAGTGTGGTTTATATACCCAGGGACACTCCACTGGAGAACACTGATTTTCCCTCTCCCAGCAGGGATCAATTGCAAACAGCTTCTTGGTTGAGGTGGGGACTTTGTGTCCACTTTCCTTTTCAGTGCTGGGACTGTGTCTGGTTTAAACCTGTGCAAATCTTGTGTGTGCTGTCACACCTCTAAACCTAGCACTTGGAAGGCAGAGGCAGGAAGATCTCTGTGCGTTCAAGACCAGCCTGGTCTACAGAGTGAGTTCCAGTACAGCCAGGGCTACATAGAGAAACCCTGTCTCACACACCTGCCCCCCCCAAATCTATGGAAGGAAAAATAAGTGAATGTATCATTGTAAGGTAGGAATGGTTAATGTATTATATATTCCAATGTTTCCAAAGCTTGCTATGCTATTTTCTATGGGCTCTTTCCTGACCCCTCTTCACTACTCCTCAGCCCAGTTCACACGGCTGTCAAATGCATAGCACTTGTGGGAACTGACTCAATGGCTTTTACAGATCAGGTTTTAGTATTTACAACTCATTGTTTCCTCTACCGAAGGCGAATGAAAAACCAGAACTCCTCCTGTTACTTTATTTCACGTTTATGTCCAGCAAGCCTTAGAGATGTACATCTTCTACAAATGTAAAATAGAAACTGGGATAGGAACCAAGAAACCTAGGTCTCTGTGCTTCAGTTCCTTTTCTACCACAAGATTCCTAATCTAACCTACTGCCTTCAACAGGAATGTTAGCACAATATATTTAAAAGGCATTTATAAAGATAAAAAGTATTACCTATTCTAATTATATACTTCATATTTTTCTTTCAATAAGACCCCAATTCTGACTTAATACAGCTAAATAAATCAGTTATATGCACACCTGCTTGTCACCACACAAAATATGCATGTACACAAAACACATGCACCTGATTATGGGAAATCAGAAATTCGGCCCACATAATGGATTTTCTTTTAACCACCCACTCGACATTTATAGTCCACTTTAAGGGCTCCATGCCTAGAATTGGCAGCTCTAGGAACAGTGAGATCAGTTTGTCTACAGTTGTTCCCAACCTTTTTTGGCTCTGGTACACCTACACTTGCTTCCAAAAATATACCCCACAGTCTGGTGCTCAATGGAATGAAAATCTTCCCTGAGCTAATAGAATATAAAACAGAGGTAGCAATGGACACAGCTCTGCATTTCCGGGCCCTCAACAACACAGTAAGGCAAAGCAGTGGAAAGGACACAGTTGGCCCATCACCTGCACAAAGAGGCCTTTCAGCTGGTTTGCTTTCCCCCAACTGTTTTATGGCAGACTTACATTTATCAATATCCACCCACCAGCTTGGCCTTCCTTGAGACTGAGGTCTTGGAGAGATGGCTGGCCAAAGGAAATGGCGTAGCCAGTAGTACCATTCAAGCGTATGAAAACCAATGGGTTTATACAAGGACAAAAATCATGGTTTGGGCCTTATTTGGAATATATTGTAACTGCCTGAGTTAACTAGCTACAGATAATGCCTGGAAGAAAACCAATTTTTAATCAGAAACAAAAATGCAATCGAGGACGTAACACAGATAAATCGCTCAGTCTCAGTGACCTGCCTTCAATATTGAGCATATTCCAAGTTATGCCCAATAAGAGGCAAAGGTCCTTTGTTTATCTGAGCATTCAGAAATGACCATAATTTATACCATTGCTCAATAATTTTATTTCCTGGGAGTTGAATCCCAATGATTTATGTCATAATTCATGTAATTAGCATGTATTTCTTAGGTTTTCCTAAATTTTGCTATTGATTATAAAATTTCTTTGCTTTTGAGGGCAAATAGAAGGCTCTGAAGTTAGTTGACGTTACTTTCTTTACAGATATAAATACATCTTCTAGTAAATTTACTGCAAGAGAGTCCTGGTCATGACATTAATAATAAGCATTTAGCAACCTCCACGATACTGCCTCCATCAGTAGTTCTCACCCTTCCTAATGCTGTGACCCTTTAATACAGTTCCTTATATTGTGCTGACCCCCAACCATAAACTTATTTCATTACTACTCCATAACTGTAATTTTGCTACTGTTATGAATCATAATGTAGATATCTGATATGTAGGATATCTGGTTCAATTCCCAGCACCCACATGGCAGCTCACAATTGTCTATAACTCCAGTCCTGGGCAGGGGTTGTGTGTGGGGGGTGGAATCTGATGCCCTCTTCTGGCCTCTGCAGGTACTGCATGTATGTGGTGCACAAAAATAAGCACACACTTAAAATAAAAATAAAAGTCCAGTGGTGGTAGTGCATACCTTTAATTTTAGCAGTCAGGAGGCAGAGGCAGATGGATCTCTGAATTTGAGGCCAGCCTGATCTACAGAGGGATTTGCAGGCCAGCCAAGGCTACACAGTGAAACCCTGTCTCAAAAAAGACCGAAAGAAAGAAAAGAAAGGAAGGAAGGAAGGAAGGAAGAAAGAAAGAAAGAAAATAAGGGTTTTTACTATTCTGACAGTAGAAAATAATGTAAAAAAAAAGTAAAAGGTCAACAAATTACAGATATATACTTTGAATATGTATCTACAATTTCCACTTAACTTTCCTGAGACAAGGTGATAGCATGAGTTTGCAGACTATGGATAATGGAAAGGCTTTCTCTGGAATGAACACTGGATTGAAAATCACAAATGTAAGGATATTCACCCTCCTCTTGCAAGGAGCAGCTTTGGGAACTGTTCAGAATTAAAATAAAAATAGATGCTGGAGAAAAAATTAAAATTAAAAAAAAAAAGAGTTGCTAAGAACAAAAAAGAATAGTTGTATTTCTCAGTCTCCTTGAAAAGATTCCAGCCAGCTCTGGGGGTACAGGCGGGGAGGATTTGCTGAAGGAGGCAGAGGTGGGAGGATCTGGAGATTTAGGCCAGCTTGGGCTACACAATTTTTGCTGGGCGGTGGTGGCGCACACCTTTAGTCCCAGCACTCAGGAGGCAGAAGCAGGCAGATCTCTGTGAGTTCGAGGCCAGCCTGGTCTACAGAGCGAATTCCAGGACAGGCTCCAAAGCTACATAGAGAGACCCTGTCTCGAAAAACAAAACAAAACAAACAAAAAAAATTCCATTAAATAGACTAGTAAATAGATATTTAATAAAATAGATAAACTAAAAAAACACCATATTGAAGATTATAGCCAGTACTTCTGGAAACTGAAAATCATGAAAACAAAGTCAGAACTGTTCACAGCCAAGAGGAGCCTGGGCAGACCTGATGACTAAATGTGTGGGGGCCTGGATGGGCTCCTAGTACTGGAAGAAAAAGGCCACAAGGGAAAGTGAGCTGAAGTCTGAATAAGCTCCAGACTGCAGGGAACAGAGATGCATTAGTATTGTCCCTTAGCTGTACCAAGTGTATCATGCTTGTGTGTGATGGGAAGAGCAGAGGAAACTGGTGTGCACAGGAACTCTGTACTAGCTGTTCATTTTTAAAGTAATATTTTTCTAGTAAGTAAAGTTTATTAAAAAGTTCTATTTCTTAGCCCAATTGAAATTAGTCTATTAATGAAAAATCCACAATACTGAGGGCTTAACTCATAGGCCTAGATTAAGGGCAGTAAAAGACTTCAACCGTGAGATGCCAACAAGTCAAGGACTCCACATTCCTCAGGAATCCAGCTCAGATAACCACAAATCCAGAAACTGAAATCCAGAACTGAAATCCCTCTGGAGAAGTTCAAAGGGATCAATGATTATGAAGACAGTAAAGCAGCCTGGTCAACTTTGCTCATCCCAAACAACTCTCTAGCCCTAAAGCACATTGTAGACAGCAGGCTCAAGCAATGCAATCTGTGTGCATAAGTAGAGCTAATAATTTCCATGGACTCAAACAAGCTCAGGAGTCAGGGCCTTTACCAGCTGTCAGCCCTCAGGGAGGGGGAGGGACTGCACAGGCCAGGCCAGCTTTAAGGATTCTCAGCCCAAGTACCCAACTTACCCTGCAGTCTGACACTACCATTTACACAAGTAAAGCAGACCAACCATGATTATTGCTCCTCTTGCCTAATGATTCTTTAAGAACAAAGTACCACGAATACCATATTTATCAGTACTTTATGAACTCTGAAGGAGGAATTCTCAAGGGAAATTCTGACCACAGTTAATTAGTAAAACAAATTTCAAGGTGGCAATATGTTGATTCTAAACATTCATCCTTCCATTCAAATAAAATATTTATTAAAGACACATAAAAGAAATCAGTTCAGGAGAACACTAAAGTGATGAGAGAGTTTAGATGACAACTGGATCAATAAATAGAAAAGTGAATGACTGTAGTAGAATTTCATTGAGAACATTCTTGCTTAACCTTGAGCTCCCTCTAGTGGTCCCTTGATTAAAATGCAATGCTTATGTAATAGCTCAGTCAGTTAATGTTTGATAAACTCAACTACACTCAGACTGCTTATCTAACTTTGGCATTACACTAATCTCTCTTTCACCCCTCCCCCTCTCCCCGCTGTCAGCCTCGCTCTTTCCTCCCCTCCCCACTCTCTCTGTTCTGATAGTTTCATTCAGTCTGTTAAGAGATTACCATTGATTCAGTCAACACATATTGAGAGCATACCTTGATAAAGCATTCGCCAATCTTACCAGTTTACTTTCTATTTCTTAAACATTGACAACCAATAAGTTGATTGGTAGTACCTTTAGAAACACTCACACCAATGGTTGGAAATCATTATTTCCTACTTTTGTCTTTCTGTCAGCTATTCCAACTTTCACACTCATTTGTCCCTCCAAAAATTTTTACTGGGGATATGCTATATGCCAGGTACAGTTCTAGGCAGTGAAGCTACAGGCATGAACACGAAGACCCCACAGAGAAAGTAGTATGTAAGGGCCTGAAGGGAGTGAGGTGGCATTCTTTGAGTGAGGAGGAAGTGGGGACAGCAAGGGCAGAGGCCTCGGGGTTAACACAAGGAGTCCAGTGGCTAGACAACACTGAGGGAAGGAGAGGAAACAGGAGTATTTGGTAGGGATGAATAGACCACAGCATGATGGGCTTTTCTTGCTTTTACTCTATATCCAACAGGGAGGCAGCCAGCCAATGCAGCACTTCAAGCAGAGAGATGATGGGATCTAACTTATTTTGTAAAGGGGTCACTGTGGCTGCTCTGAGAACAGACCAAAGGGACAAGGCTAGAAGCAAGAACACTGGCTGGGAAGCTGCTGCAGTAAACCAAGAGAATTGTTAGAAGCTTGCACAAGGGGCATCAGGCAGGAGGTATATGGACATGAGAGACTCCAGACATCTGAAGACAGAGTTACTTTCTTTTTTAAAAATATCTAAGGGATTGAACATGAATCATGAACAGAAAGAGTCAAGAATGACCCCAACATATTTGGCTTCAATGGCCTCAAGGATGAGGTAGTTTTATTTTGGACATACTGAGGATGTTGACCTGATATCCAACAATCAATTTACATGTGACAACTCTCTGTCCTAAGTCCTTTTCCTGGGGAAATACTTTCCTAGGTAGTCACTTTTGACGAGTGGGGGACTCCCTCAGCTTAGGGTCCCCTTGGGACACCTTTCCTATTATCTCAGTACAGTACAGGAGGTTTCTCTTCAGTAGTGCTGATCTAGTTATATTTAATAACTACTGCTGCCTTCTCAGCACCAACCTATCAAACAAATTAATTAGTACATTATCTTTATTTATTTATTTTTTGTTTGTCGAGACAGGTTTCTCTGTGTAGCTTTGGAGCCTGTTCTGGAACTCACTCTGTAGAACAGGCTGGCTTCGAACTCACAGAGATCCACCTCTGCCTCTGCCTCCCGAGTGCTGGGATTAAAGGCGTGCGCCACCACTGCCAGGCAGTACATTATCTTTAAATTCAGCTTCACTATAGCTTTCAGGACACAGGCAGAATGAACGCAGATACTTGGCTAAAATATCACACAAATGGACTCTATCTGGGTTACAGATAGTCTTTGTTCCCCTCTGAAACTTCATAAACCAGGCTTTCATAGTACATATTTCTCTTAGCATTCTTGTCTTCCAAGTTCCTACCAGAACAGCCCATTAAGTTCTACTTCCAGCATTCAGTGGCCGTTGTAAACCCAAAGCACCAAATTTGTCCACATTCCAGCCACAAACAGTTCCAAAGGCCCCAGAGCCAAGCAATCAGATCTATCCCAGCAACGAAGCATCTCCTGGTACCAATTTCTGCCTTAGTTTCTTTTCCTGATGCTGTGATAAAATACTCTGACAAAAGCAACGTTAAGGAAAGGTGATTTATTTTAGCTTACCATTCCAGGTTACAGTTCATTATGGTGGGAAAGCAAGCCAAGGCATCAGGAGCTTGAAGCAGCTTACATCCCATCAGAAGAGGAATGAATACATGCTGCTCCCTAGGTCCTGTTCTCCATGTATACAGTTCAAGATCCCCTGGGAAAGTTCTGTTCACAATTAAGATAGGTCTTCCTACATCAATTAATGTAATCAAGATAACCCCACACAGGCATGCCAGAGGCACATCTCCCAGATGATTCTAATTCCTGTCAAATTGATTATATAATGTTAAAACATTAACTATTACAGTACCTCTCTACTTTGATGTGTGTGTGTGTATGCATGTGTGTGGACAACATATATGGAGGTCCAAGGTTGACATATGAAATCTTCCTCATTCTTCACCTTATTCATTGAGGTGTGGTTTCTTTTGTTAATTTTTTTATTATTATTAAAACATTTGATGTACAACTGCAGGAGAGATAATATACAGATAGCTTGAACATAAATAGAGGTACAAATTCTTATCCTAATAGTGAAATGTTTCACTAAAGCATGCCCAGTGACTGGGCAAAACCCAAACTTATTTTATGCTACAGTCATCCTAGGGTCTGAGGTGTGGTTTCTTAATTGAACCCAGAGCTCACTGATACAGGCTAGCCAACTTGCTCTGGGGATCCCGTCTCTACCTTCTGAGCACTAGAATTGCAGGCAGGCTGCCACACACCCCTGGTATTTACATGGATTCTGAGGATCTGAACCTTTGTCCTCATGTTTTGGCATCAAGTGCTTTATACCTTAGCTTCTATGTGCTTTTTGATCGCTGTTTCCAGTTTCAGCTGAAAACAACATTTTCTACCTACTTAGGCAAGGAACTGGATATTTTTGACATTCCTCTTCTTTTTACCCTCAGCAGCCAACTAATCACCAAGGGTTATTTATTTATTTGCTGCGTATCCCAGGCTGGTGTCACACGCATGGCAATCTTCCTGCCTCTGTCCCTACATACTGTGATGACAAGCATGTGCCAACAAGCCTGGCTCGATCACTGAGTTCTATTGGCGAGGCCTACAAGACTGCTTTCCAGCACTATCTTTGCTTTTCACATCTGTTGTTGTCAGCCTTGCTCCTGCTTGCATGACCTCCGAGCTGGCCACTGTGAAGAACAGTGTGATCTTTCTGCCTTCATCAGTAGGAACGGACAGAGTAGTCCAGCTGCTCCAGGGTCAGGAAGCAGGGGTGGAGGAAGGGACAGGGCCCAAGCAAGAGTATAATTCATTCCCAATCCTGGTACCCGGGCCTTTAATAAAGTGAATAGCAGACTCACACTTGAGAGAGTGCTGAAGTTGATTGGGGTGAGCAGAGCTATAATAGGACTGTCAGAACAGTGTCCCCTGGGGTCTACCAAACTATTTCCTGGTCAACAACTGCCAGTGAATCAGGCAGTAGGCCAACTGTCAACCTGCTAGAAATCTGACTCTCTTTGATGATACAACTGTTCTCCCAATATTCTATTAAAATAAACAAACAAATGAATAAGAAAAAGAACTGCTCTCTCTCAGAATTTAGTTATTGGAGCTCATTGTAGAGTACGGTGTAGCTGAACTACACCATGGAATAATGAAAGATAAGAGGAGTGACCATGGAAGAGGAAGGGCACAAAGTTAAAGGAGTTGTTCTGACGTAGGAGGGCAGTGGGTAGGTGACTAAAATTTATTTCAAAGATGTCTGGGCAAGAGTCCTTCAAGTTTGGACTTGGGGAATGGATCTGTGCCAAAAGGCAATCTAACTGGTGTCACACAGCTGGAAACTCATTAGCAGAATTCATATACAACTGAACAGCATATGCTTTTTGGTGTTTAGTATGTATGATGTCCTGCTGTTCTTTATATGCTATGTATAGTATTCCTTATAATACAACTGCTTCATAAGATAGGTACCATTATCATCACCGTTTATATGTGAGGAAACAGGAAAGAATGTCTAAGCTGTTCAAGGTCAATGTCGTCATTGACATTGTCACCAAGGTGACAGTACTGGGGTTTAAACTAGACAGTGTGGCTTTGGAGTCCCCTATGTTTAAACCTCCCCAGGGATTACACACACGAGTTGTAGGAACTCACAAACCCTGGGTTGTTGATGCTTGCAGCAGGCATGAAAAGAATATGCTGGGGAAGTGTGCTGGGGTGAGTTAGGGATGAATTCTAGAGTCTGATCATTGTGTTAGGAGTACCTGCTGACTCGTGTGGCTGTGGCTGCAGAGCAGTGCCCTGGCACTGGTGAAGGAAGACCTCTTAGGTGAAGAAGGTGGCAGCACCTAGTATGTTCTGGGTAAATAGTAAGAGGGGTACACCAGTAGTTTAAAGAAGTTACAGATGTGGGAGGAGAAGAAATTCCAATGAAGTTCATTCTAACAACATTTGAAGGGCCTGAAGGCTACCTTAGTCTGCTTTATCTCAACTGGAAGGATCACAGAGGCACACAGAGGTTAGGCCAGATGCAAGGCAGATAAAGGATCCTCTGGGCCCAGAGTTCTCAAAATTCTCAGCCTCAAAAGAACCTGGACAGAAACTGGTTTCAAATGAATATGTTTAGGCTACAGCCCTAGAAGGTCTGATTTGGTAGTTTGCTGATACTCCAGATTATACGCAAAGTGTGAATAGGCTGTGTGGGCCTGTCGGAAGAGGAACCAATGGACATGGTGCATCTAGGAACATAAACCTTTGGGCTGTACCATGATGGACTTGAATCCTTGTGTACTGTAACATCTGCCTGCTATCTATGCTGTTGCTAGACGTGAATGGCTACACTATTGGGCTGGAACCATTTCCATCGCCTCCTGATAATCTCCAAGTCTGCTCTGGCTACTCCAGAATATAATGGTTTGAGCTCCTACTAACATGCCGCCTCTTTCCCTTTAAGGAAGCACCTCCCTAGCTTCCAAGTGGCCTGGATCACTAAGAGCTCTGGTTATCATCATTTGGGGCAGTAAACCTTGGATGGGATCAGCTTCCCAAAGAATTGGTACAGGGCAGAGGTCAAAACGCCCTGGTCCTTCTAGGACAGGACAGTACCCCTACCCCTGAAAGTTCCTACCCCTGAAAGTTGATGACATTACTCAAGATTGCAGGCTGTCTTGGCTACTTTTCCATTGCCATGGTAAGACACCATTACCAAGGCAACTTATAAAGCATTTAATGTGGGGCACACAATTCTAGAGGGTTAGTCTATGGCCATCATGACAGGGAGCATGGCAGTAAGAAGGCATGGCACTGGAGCAGTAGCTGAGAACTTACACCTGATACACAAGGATGAGACAAAACCTAGGAATGGCAAGGCTTTTGAAATCTCAAAGCCTGCCCCCAATGACACATCTCTTCCAACAAGGCCACACGCCTTTTAATAGTTTGTAAATAGTTCTACCAAGAATTCAAACATAGGAGCTTATGGGGGCCATTCTCATTCAAACCACCACACAGGCCAAAGCTTGAGTAGAAGTAAATGGAGGCCTTAAGTTATTGGAAGGTTTTGTGTGTGTGTGTGTGTGTGTGTGTGTGTCCGTGCGCTTGAGAACTAAATAACTTTATCTTAAGAGGATAGATATTGGGGTGATAGATGCAGAGGTATCATGGAGCTGCTGATGTTTTCACTCACCCAGGAAACTTTATTTCACAAAGGTTAACATCCAGTTCATGCAAACTCTGGCGCGCGCGCACACACACACACACACACACACACACACACACACACACACAAACACGTAGTTTGGAAGCACTATATTCATTTCTGTGGCCTGAGCCTGGAAAAAGTACTACTGTAATCATTGTATTAGCACCTAGCCCAGAGAGCCTAGCATCACATTAGCTGAATTTATAAACACACTGCCAAGGGAATTACACCTACTCCAAGAAGGGCTCAACATCCCATTTGCTGGAGGGAGGCAGGAGTGCCATAGAGGAATTTTCTATTCATTACCTTTCTTGATCTAGACAAGGTCTGTGAAGGGTATAAACTTATAAATTGATTAGAAAGTTCCAGATCAATGGAAAGGATTTTCTGGATAGTAATTACACTGAGAGGATCATATCGATGGAAAGACTCCCCATTTTGTTTCTTTTCCAGAAGAAGCTCAAGGCCAAGGTGAAGAAATAGAGGATCTGATGAAACCTGCTCCAAGATACTGGCTAAACTTTGGTTTTATAGAATGCCTTGATATGAAGCTCAGAGAGCTCCTTTCCTGGTAAATCGTAAATATCAAGACTTCTAAATCATTACTGTTGTCAATTACAGGATGCCTCTTAGTACAGTGGTAGGTAATTTCTTTATTTGCTTCAAAGGTGTACGTTGGATTGTAGTAGAGTGAGAAGTTGGTTGAAAGGGGGATACTCTGTAATAGTAGGCATGGAGTAGGAGGGTACAAAGTTGCTGGTAGCCAAACTCTGAAATAAAATTCTGATATGGGTAGTAAAATAGTTTAATTTCAGCCAGAAGTGGTATAAACACAAAGGGAAAATGCAAGTGTACCAGGCCTGATTTCAGCTGCATAAGCAGTTAGAGCTGCTGGACCAAGGACTTTGTCTGAGAGGTTGCCTGAGATGCCTGATCCAGTGTGGGTATGATAAATGACTTTTATCAAATACTTATTATATGCCATGATCTTTGGTATGTTCTTTAATGTGATTATCACATTTAATCCTTATAATCCTGTGAAGTGGATATTATTACTACCTGCAATTTATGAGGACATGGAGGCTCACAGAGGTAGTAATTGATGGATCTAAGAATTAGTGAAGCTCAGGATGGCTGAGCATTCTTGGGTGCTGCGTTCAGGATTGATGGAACTTGGATTCACTATAACATAGTGTCTATCTCAGTTCTATAAGGACCATAGGAACATACCTCATCCACTGGAGGACAGAGGAGAGTGCCATAGGGACAAAGCATGTCTTAGTTGGTTACTGTTCTGTGGCCAGGTGACAGTTTTGTTATGGAGAAGCTGATCTTTTATCAGTTGGACATGTATCAACAGAACAGTCCAGGCTGCCCATTGATTTCCCTGGTGATGTGCTAGTTCTGCAGGTGCCAGCATGGGAAAGGACTGAGCAGCAAGGGACAAGGACATGCCATCCATGGATGAAATGAGTTGTCTGCCTTGGTGGTGAGATGACATGGCTGCCTTGGGATCCAGGTCTCCTTTTCATGCAGTTCTCTCCATGTTGGTAAGGCTGGAGCTGAGGATGGTGGAGGAGGACGTTTGGCTGCTACGGTAACAAGTTCTGCTATGTACAGAGCTCTTCAGGGAACTGAAACTGTATAATTTTGATTACAGAGTCAATCACTTTGATTGACTCCATTTGATGCATAAAAAGATGGGGCTACTGGGACTCCAACTCTTGCAGTTTGAACTTAACTAGATAGTAAGTACGAGCTAGAACTCGCACTCTGCCCAGCCCTGTATAGCTTGCCACGCCACACAAGGCAAAGCCATCTGTCTCTATCAGCCACTGCCCCCAGGTGGAGCACGCAGGAAAAAAAAACATCCAGGATAATCAGGGGGACAGTGATCTCTTTTCCTCCAAGGGAGGAGGCAAAGATGCTGTATGTGGCCAGGTGGAAGCCTGCAATGTCATGCAGTGAGAGGGAGGAAGACAGAATTGAGGCCTGAAGAAAAATGTAGCTGAGCTGGAGACGTGATATCTTTAGTGCACTGTCAGAACAAGATGAAGACACCACAAGCTGAAATTGAGAACCAGACACAGAAAGACACACAAGAAAGCTGAAGGGATGAGGACTCGCTAACGGGACCATCCCAATGTCATCTAGACAAGTCTAGGAAGTTGAGTCACTGTCCTGTGGCAGGTTCTAATAATCCTCTAGCATTGTTTACAAGGGTAGAGGGAGTTCCATTTTAAGAAAATCTGGATGGGACAAAGTGACTTCCTGATGGACTGACCTCAAAAGAATCCAGTGACTCAAAGAAGTTCATGGGCAAATGAAATAGAAAGGCAAGTCATTTCACACAGAAGCAGGAAGCCAGGCAGGCCTCTCCCCTTGCCGGTAGGTAACCCCCACACTCCTGCCACGCTCATCTGTGACAACAGCCCAGGCAGACCTTGAATTTGCAGACTTCCTGCCCCAGCCTCCCAAATAGCTGAGATTACTGGTTTGTGTCACCAGGGGTGACTTTCCCTGGCACAATCAGTACT
>LZPO01116965.1:763648-779631 GCA_001675575.1 Neotoma lepida
AGGCTAGCCTCAAACTCACAGAGATCTACCTACCCTGTACTTAGATTAAAGGTGTGTGCCACTACACCCAGTTCTAACCACCATGTTTTTAATGGTTATATAATACTCCAGAGAGGTGGGGGAGGGAGCATGCTACCTAACCATTGTGCTATCGAATGTTTAGATCTCCTTCCTGCTGACTTGGGGGTTGTATAAATTAGTGAGAAAGTGTCGTCATACACAAAGTTACCATATTTGGGATTAGTTAATTTCCTTAGAATATCAAGAGTTATCTCAAATTTGGCAGGAAGGAAAAATATATATTTCAGTTTCTCTATGTGGTGCTAAGTATTCTTATTTTTACCATTTGCTGTGAATTTGTGTCCTTTTGTCTATTTATGAGAGTATCAGTATTAAACTAATTAGAAGAGTTTAACTCCTGGTTATATCTACTGTATTTTTGCCTCTTTTTATTTTGGTAAATTTCAGCTATAACAGCAGTTATCATCTCACTACAAAAGCTTTGTAAAGTAGATAAATATATATATAATTTTTTTTTTTAAAATCATGAGCTAGGCATGCTGGCACATGCCTGTATTTGTAGCACTTGAAAAGCAGAAGCAGGAAGATTACTGTCAGGTTGAAGCCAGCCTGGTCTTCACAGTGAGTCCCATGCCAACCAGGGCCACAAAGTGAGATGATGTCTCAAAACCAACAAAACTCAGGAGTAACTCTGCCGCTGTAAGATGACCAGTGTACTCATTCCCACTGTTTTTTCCTCATTTGTGTAATAAAGTAATTACAAAATACATGCAATTTTAAATCCTGCTTTTAAAATAAATATAATTATTTTTGAAATGCCCTATAATTTTCATTATCCCCATTAAAAATACTAGCACAAGGGCTTGGGATATATGTAGCTCAGTGGTAGAGTGTGTATGATGCATGCAGGAGGCCTTGGGTCCAGTCCTTAGAAAAGGATACACACATAGAAACAAAGCAAAACATCATAGCATACATAATATCTCATGGAGTAAATTCACCATTCCTTTATTCCCGTTTTGCCAGATGTTCAATTTTTTACATTCTTTAAAATACAGGCTTAAAAAGGCTTTCTGTGTCGGGTTTGTCTGTCTGTAGTGCTGGGGACAGAAGGCAGGGCTTGGCGCTTGCACGCTCTACTCCTGACTTATATCCCCAGCATCAACTTGTATTTTTTCTCACATCTTCTAATTGCACTCAAACTCTTTTGTAAATTGTCTGTTCATGTTCTTTTTCCATATTTCTTTTTATACACTATAATGCATATGTGCCTTAAATAATCCAAGCCTCTTGCACTTTGTCATATCTATGTCACATGGGCTTTGTCGGTTTGTGTTTATCTTTTACTTTTAAAATGGTTTAAAAACTTTTATGTTATATTGGTTTTTAAATTTTTTTACTGTCAGGTTTGATCTTTCCCTTCAGAATATTTCCTATTACTTCCTAAACTTAGGAAACTAGTCCTTGTTAGAAGTTTGATATTCATTCATCATAGTTTTATAACTTGCTTTTTTTATATTTAACTCTTCAATCCAACTGCCACAGTTATTACAGGAGATGAGAATATAAAAGCTACAAGCTGTCACAACATGATTCAATGAACGGCCCTTTCTATTCTCACCACGCACTCTTTTTTATCACTTTATCCAATGCAAATTAGATCAAGAAATTATTGTTCCAGTCATGGGTGTGTTCACTTGTAATCTTGGCTCTCAGGAGGATGAGGCAGGAGGACCATAAATTTTAGGACAGCTTTGGCTATACAGTGGGATCTCATCTCAAAAAACAAAAGGAAAGAATTGTGTTACACCAGCAATATAAGTACGTTTATCAGTAGGCATTGATCCCCACTCAAACTCCTGTCCTACATGGAGTCTTAAGTAATAATTGAATATTTTGTCTTACTATTCTTCATTCTTCTACATATGCTTAAGCATTGATCATGAGCACGGACAAAGTGGAAACAGCTGCATCCTGCACAGCTTTGATTACTCTCCATTTTCATTTATTGAGGCAGGATCTCTCAAACCCAGAGCTCATCGATTCTGGCTAGTCTAAACTACCCAGCCTGCCCCAATCCCGGGTCTCTGTCTCTTAGTGCCGGGATTACCGGAAGCCACCACAGTTGCCCAGCTTTTACCTGAGGTTTTTGGATCTGAACTCTGGTTCTCATGCTTGCAGAGCAAGCTCTTTAACTGCTGAGCCATCTCCCTAGACCCCCTTTTCATCTTTAGTTTTCCATCTGTGACCTCCGTACTGCTTCTCAGCCCTACATTCCTACCCTGTTCAGGCTTTATTCAAAATAGAACCCAATCTCAGTGTTCTTAAAGCTTCCCTCTCCTCCAAATCGTGGAGAAACTATGTCCATAGACGATTGTGAGGAGGTAAAAGAAAAAGATAATTAAAAAAATCATGGAGACATACCTTACAGATTATAATTTGAAAGTGGTCATTTGGTAAGGGAAAATATCAGTATAGATTAACTAGTGAAGAGATTCCAGTAGAAATGCCTCTTTGAAATCAAAGTAAAGTACATTATCAAATGCATGGATAAAATACTAAACAGTGCGTCCAGATAAGACTGATCACCTTAAATGTACATATAGATTTTAGGGTGTATAAAAATGAAATACCAGGTTAGGAATGTAACTGAGTGATAGAGCACTTGCCTAGCATGCATGAGGTCCTAGGTCCAATTCCCAGCACTGAAACTTTTAGACCTCAGTTGCTACAGTGCTTGTATAGCATGCAGGAAGCCCTGGGTTTGACTCTCTGCAGGGCACAAAGCAGACACGCTGGTACATCCCTGTAACGCCAGCACTTGAGGTAAAGGCAATGAGGATCAGTAGTTCAAGGGCACTCTCGGCTACAGAGAAAGCTTGAGGCCAGAAAAAAATAAAATGAAAATAAGATATATGTCGCCAGGTGGTGGTGGTGGCCTTTAAGCCCAGCACTTGGGAGGCAGAGGCAGCTGGATCTCCGAGTTCGAGGCCAGCCTGGTCAAGAGTGGGCTCCAGGACAGCTAGGGCTACTCAGAGAAGGGAGGGGAAAAAAAAAAGAAAAAGAAAAAAAGAGGCCATAACAGTTGACTGCCAGCAGGTGGCACTTGACCACAGCAATGTCTGGAGGAAAAGCACTTACTGAAATCAAATGCTCCTAAACTCCTGGGATACTATCAGTAAAAGTACCCTTCACACAGAAAGCTGTAACTGCAGATATTTAAGGAAGAAGGTAGTAGCTTGTAAGGCATCAGCCCCAATGACAGTTTGTGCAGCTGTCTGTGTTGGGAAAGGAATAACGCCCCTCCCCTGTCCCTTCTAGGTTCTTGGTTGAGCTGTGAGTTAGCATAAAAATTGATTAGCCAGAGAAAAATCATTTTATTCATTTTCATATATACATTAAAACTTTACTATTAATGAGACTGAAGAAGCCCAGGTGGTTGAAGATGACATAGCATCCTGAGCTACTGAATNGACATAGCATCCTGAGCTACTGAATAAGGAGTTTTTTTTTTGGGAGAAAATGCATGGCAAGTAATAAAAATGCCTTGGAGGCCCCCTCTTCCTCCTAGATACCGTTGCTGTGTGCTCTATCCCACTGGCAAAAGGCCTGGATCTTGTGTACCAACTGACTCACTGGACTTGGCCAGCTTGCCTGTGTTGACACTGAGAGAAAATGAAAAACAGGAAAGAGGAATTTAGTCCCAGCTCAGCCTAACCAGGCAGCTAACCTGGACTTCCCCAATGCATCTTTTACAATCCATTAAACTTAGAATTGGTCTCTTTGAGGAACATACTACCTTATGCCAGTGTTTTCCTTATTCTAGCTTAGTATACCTAATATTAGTAGCACTAGTTGTTTTGCATTACTCTTTTTGCAGGATTTTCTAAAATCACTCTTATTTAACTTTCAAACGCAGTGATTTGCTGTATCATCCCCAAGATATCAATTTCCTGATGGCAGCATTGGGTTATTTCATCAGAATAGAATTCTAAGAATATTGTTACTGGGTCAACAAGTATGAATACATTTCCCAGTTTTAACACTACCAAAGTTTTCAAGAAGCCAGTTCCAACAGAATCCTGTCAGCACCTGAATATTTTCAAGTCAAAGATTTTCTTTCAATTGGGTGGGGGAAAATACATTTTACTTCAATTTCCCTGCCTGCAGTTACTAAAGGTAAAAACCACGTGCTTGGCACAGTGTTTAGTCACTGCTTTAAGGACTAATGTGTCTATCAATGTGTGCACAGATCTGGGAGGTGTAAACAGATGCTGTGATTGCAGTGAGGAGAACAGGACATGGAAACCTGACGGACGGGCAGCTTAGGGCAGGGACCCCTAAGCAGCAGTTCCAGGAATGTCCAAATGCTAGAAGGGAGCTCTGGTTTCTTATCTCCTACATGTGGCTGTGAGCAGAACTCCAGTCCAGACACTCAAGAGCTTCTGGTAGACAGCTTTGGAACTGGCCCTCTGGATTTTCATGATGGATCTGGGGTCTACCCAGTTCCCAATTCCAGCCTATCTCCTAACTGATGTCAGGGTACCATCTTGAGAAGAGAGACTGTTAGGACATCTGGTGGAGATAAGAAACCAGACTCTAAGCTCTATCTCTGTCTCTGGGTGGAGACCAGCTGCCGAAAGGAAAGAGTTAATTAATCGAGTAAGGCCAAGAGCCCACCTAAAGGCATGCTAAATAAATGGCAGGAACAATTCGCACCCTTAAAGAGAGGATGTATTTATTCTTCCTTTTCCTTCCCAGAAGCCCCGCCCTGCCACCCTCCTGCGCACCACGCTTCCTCAGCTACTCTGGGCTTTCTCACTCTTTTTTCCTCTGAAGTTATTCCTACCGCTGACTCCCAACGCCTCATTTCTGCCATGTGCTGGCTTACAAAAGGCTTTTCTCTCTTTCTCTTTTCATGCTCCCTGGAAGCTACCAAGATTTACAGCTGGCCTGCCCTAAGGGTTTTCTTTTAAAGACTAATAAAACTGTCATTGTCATTGAGCTTCCTGCTGAGTCTATCTTTTTTTTGAGATAGAATCTCACTATGCAGTCCTAGCAGGACTAGAAGAGGTCTGTCCACCTGTCTCCCGAGCACTGGGATTAAAAGTGTGTGCCACTATGCTGCCCTGAGTCTATTCTTAAATTCTTTAATTAATGAGTCTCCAAGAGGAGACTCCAATTTGCCCAGTAACAAGGCTGGGTTCCCCAGAATTTCCAGTAACAATAATAGGTGGCACCTAGCTTCGTGTAAGCTTCTAAGCCTGTAGTCCCACTTCAGAGAGGTTCTAGGGGTGTCAGAACACCTTGGAATTCAGACCCGAATGAAGTCAATCCCCAGAAACTGTAATTTACATTCACTACAAGTCTGTCTGTTTCCAGACAGGATCAGCTGAAAGCTGTCTTAAACAGGTAACGACATGTGAGTACCTTCACACCTGCATGCAGCCTGCCAGCCACGCCTGACTGCACTAGAGTAGACAGCCCTTGGCAGAAATCCAGTGCGAAGAAGTGGCAAGGTCTGAAACGGACCCAAGCCCGAGCAAGCCTTCTGCAGTGATGGGAAACTTGGGAAATGACAGCACGCTTCCAGAGCAAGCATTCCTGTGAAACCACAGGGCTTCCTTACTCCCTATGCCCAAAGGACAGAGAAGGCCTGCATGCAGAGAATCTTGCTCTTCTCTTTTCATTCTTCAGCTTTAAGAAGAAAAAAATCTTGTTTTAATTTTGAACTTAAGAAGAAACCCAAAAGCTAACAAAAGCAGGCTGTTCTCTTTGTTTAAGACCATGTGAAATCATTACTGAAACATCAGTTTTCTATTGTCTAGGCAGGAGATTGTAGTTATTTAGTTTTACAAGGACTTCTTTGGCCAGGAAATCTGTCCATTTGGAAAAGAACACCATACTATTATGTAAATTTGCATATGCTAAAATTGTGGTGCCTTTCAGTCTGAAAGAATCCAATGCTGTTTTCTTTTGACTGAAGATCAAGGTCTTGGTTGGCTGCACCCGCTGATTTGCGAATGATACACTGGCAGTCACTAAGACAGCTGCTTTCCTTCACCAGGCAGCACACTGATAAATTCAGTTGTGAAATCCCCCTTCCCTAGCAAGTATTAAGTACTACTAACACAGCAAACGAGATGCCAGATGTGGAAGGAGGCTTGGAATTCTTGTCAGACAGAGTAGGAAGTCACACACACAAACACAAAATTCTAAAAGGTCTTTTTTTCTCTAAGCAAGCAGTACCTAAGAAGAGCCACTTTTTCCTTAGAGATAGATACCCATGTTATCACTTTCCTTGGACATGTAGTTTAAGACTCCTTAATTATCTTGAAGCCTTTTGTACTATGTCTGTTCTCATCAATTATCTACTTATTCAAAAACCCATTTCTTACTTATATCAAGTATTAGCTCTGAAATGCACCTCTCCCAAGACTTCCACGATTAATTTCTCCCTACTGCCAATCTATTCATCTTAAATACTATGCATATTCACTTAGTATTATAATTTATATTATTTTCTAACTAGTCCAATTCTGTTCCTGTTTCTAGAGCCAAGTCCCTGAGACAGGGAATTTCCAAGGAATGTGTAGGTTGTCTAGTTACATCCTTTTCCCTCTCCCTTGACTGATGAAGAAACTGAGGCTCGGCCAAGTGGGCAGGAAAATTAGGCATACAGCCCAGATGCCTTGACTTTTCATTTGAGTGCTTTCCATTATGTTAGGTCATCTATCTTTCTTACATCTTTTCAGAACACCTTATAAAATGCTAGACGCATACATGGTTCCCTTAAGTGTCAGTATAACAAGTGTACAAGTTCATCTAACTGAGGGACTGACCAAGGAAAAAGTTAGAAAGCAGAAAGGCCATTTCCTTACTTCTTTGCATGATGCCACCCTCCAGACCAGTTAATCGCTACTTTACACTTCCCGTCAATCAGGCACTGGGCAGCTGTGATTGTAGCTCCTCCTATAGCTGCNGCATAGTCAAATATCCCTTCTGTGGCTGGGCAGTCATAACCTGGGGGCAGAACCCAGAAAAGTCTGTTAAAGATGGTCTGGGGACGGAAGAATAGGTTAAGCCGTGATAACAGCATGGCCTAAGAAGCTTCTGTGCTAAAATCATCTCCAGTGTTAGGGAGGGAAGGCTTTCAAATGTTAGTGCTAGAAAGGATAAAGCCGTCGAGATGAACTTCTCATATCCCAGCAGCAGTCATCAAGGCCCAAGAGGTGATGTATTTTGCCAGTGGTCACATAGAGCCAGGCCTGGGACCAGGTCTTTTGATTGCCAACCTAGTGTCTATTAACCCATGCCGTTTCTCTAGAACAGGGGTGCCTAGCCTAACCTTTGACATCACAGTATATTGCTATCACCTACAAATGTGTAGGGTCCCATTCATAGCCATCTTGGGAAACATGTGGCCCATGAGCTGCAAGTTGGACATACCTATTCTAGACTATGCTGTTGACAAGTCACTGTGATTTTTTTTTAATGCATCTGTTGATAAGGCAGGAAACTTAGCCAGAATTTAAATATTTACCTAATGCCATGCATGGTGACACGCACCTTTAATGCCAGCACTTGGAAGGCAGAGGCAGACGAGTTCCAGGCCAGCCAGGGCTATACAGTGAGATCCTGTCTCGAAAAAATAAAAAAGACTCAAACCAAATAAATCTATACTTAAAATATATGATTACAGGACAGCTGGAATTGGCAGATATATAGCCAGAGTAGACCTAAGTGCTGCCATTAGAATCTCAACATCAAAAGGATTCTTCTCCATCAGGCTCATCATTCAGTTGTGTTCAGTTCATATAGTGTACACAATATGACTAAACTGAGGTATTAAAATGAACAGTTGGGGCTAGAGATATAGCTAAGGCAGAGTGCCTGGTTAGCATATCTTAGGCCCTGGGTTCCACCACAATAACACACACACAGGCACAGAGACACAGACAAGACAGACAGACAGACACACACACATTATATTATTTCTTAATTTAAAAGTATTGGGCTGCACAGATGGCTAGTACTTAAGAGCATTTATTACTCTCCCAGAGAACCTGGGTTCAGTTCCCAGGACCCACGTGTGTTGTTGGTTGTTTTGGCTCTTTGGCTCTTTTAGGGGGCCCACCACCCAGCTCCCAAATAAATTACACATGGAGGCTTATTCTTAATTATGAATGCCCTGCCTTAGCTTGGCTTAATTTCTAGCCAGCTTTCCTTAAATCATCCCATCTACCTTTTGCCTCTGGGCTTTTCCCATTCTCTTACCTCTGTAAATCTTACTCTTACTCCGTGGCTTGCTGTGTAGCTGAGTGGCTGACTCCTGGAGTTTTCCTCCTTCCCTGGCTCCTAGCCCCCTCTTCCCAGTTTTCTCCCTCTATATATTCTCTCTGCTTGCCAGCCCCACCTATCCTTTCTCCTGCCTTGCTATTGACCATTCAGTTCTTTATTAGACCATCAGGTGTTGTACACAGGCACAGTAACACAGCTTCACAGAGTTAAACAAATACAACATAAACAAAAGTAACATACCTTAAAATAATATTCTGCAACACACATGGCAGCTCCCAACCATCTATAACTTCAATTCCAAGGAATCTAAGGCCTCTTATGACCTCCACTGACACTGCATGCATGTGGTACACATAACATACACTCAGGCACACACGCATACACATAAAATTTAAAATAAAGATAGAAAAGAAAAGAAAAAAGTATTAAGGGTTAGGGAAGTAGCTCAGTCAGTAAAATGCCTGGCACAGAAGGATGAGGGTCTGAGTTCAGATTCCTGGCATACTTGTAAAAGCTGGCACAGGAGGCATGAATGTGTAACTCCAGCACTGGAGGGGTGGAGAGAAGTAGATTGGAGATCATTGGCTGTCCAACCTAGTCAAATGGTGAGGTTCAAGTTCAGTGAGAGACTCAAAAACTAAGGTGGGGAGTGATTAAAGAAGACACCCAGAGCTGGGTGGTGGTGGCACATGCCTTTAATCCCAGCACTCGGGAGGCAGAAGCAGAAGGATCTCTGTGAGTTTGAGGCCAGCCTCGTCTACACAGGGAGTTCTAGGACAGCCAGGGCTACACAGAGAAACCCTGTCTCAAAACACCAAAAAGGAAGACATCCAGTGTTGATGTTTTGTTCCATGTGTACCAGCAGACACATGCACACCACCACACACAAGCATACATAGTTATAACATACATAAACATAGAGCGACAAATTAAGTAATACAATCTACAGGTGCAGTCTATTGATCTCCTGAGAGAACCTTACCTAGTCCGTATTCTATGGAGTCTGGATGGTCCTCATCACCTTCTTGGCTGACCTTCTGGAGATGTTGCAGATAGGCATCAGTGTGGAAGCTGGCCATCTCCTCCATGGAGGCCACTTTGGGCTTCACTATCCTAATAATAACAGAGCGAACATAGAGAAGTGAGTCAGAGCCAGAGTATGCAAGGTGCTCGAAACAGCAGCCAACAGAGTGAAGAGAAAATACAACTCCTAGCTTCTGGGTCCAGTGAGCTGAAGTCATAAACACACTGTCCCTCCACTGCACTGTTCACTTGACTTCCTCCATCTATGACATTGACCCCACTAACAAGAGACAAGAGGACAACCTTTTTCTTTGAGTTTTTAGGTAGGGGAACAGAACTGAAAAATTATATTTAACTCAAACAGATGGTCATGGGTCAAGGTCCCTGGTTGAGTCACATAGAACTCATTAATGCAGGGCCATCAGGATGGCTCAGTGGGTAAAGGCACCTGCCATTAAGCCTGTCAACCTGAGTTTGATCCCTGGGACCCATATTGTGGAGGAGAGAACCAGCTGCCCTGGCAAGTAGCCCTCTGCCCTCCATGTGTGCTCTGTGGCACACACATCCCCCTAACATATATATGATTTTTTAAAAAGTTAAAAGAACTCTGGAGCTGGAGAGATGGCTCGGGTTAAGAGAACTTGCTGCTTTTGCAGAGGACTGGGGTTCAGTTCCCAACCCTGACATGGTGACTTAGAACCATGCATAACTCCAGTTCCAGATCTGACCCCCTCATCTGACGTCCACAGGTACCAGGCACAGATGCACACACACATGCAAGCAAAGCACTCATACACATAAAATAAACAATTCTAAAACTGTAGTTTTAGAAGACTGAAATAAAAACTTCACTCTGTGAGTTGCATCTCATGAAAAAGCAGCAAAGCTGTTTATATTTGAATCAGTTTCTGCTTGGACTGGGTGACCCTTTCAGTTAGATGTATAGTCACTTGTGTTAGTTTTGGTGCTGAGCCTTGTCCCCTCATCCCTGTGTGTCTTTATTTTAATAGGCAGCTGGGTTATCACACAGAATTTGGAGCTGGAGAACTGGATTCCTTCCCTAACTCTGTACTTACTCCTTCTGTGACCTTCAGGTGAGTTGACTCTTCTATACCTCAGCTTTCTCATTTGTAAAATGGGTCAACTTAGTGGACTTCAGTGGAGATGAAATGATAACATATACAAACCTTGGACAACTATCATCAATATTAGAGTAAAAAGTAGGGGACCTGGGCTGGGGATGTAGCGCAGTTCTACAATAGCTGCCTAACCTGTGCACAACACTGCAGAAAAAGGCACTAGAAAGGTAACAGGTGAGATATGGCGACAACTGTCTGTAATCATAGCACTTGAGAGGCATGAGGATCATGAGTATGAGGCTAGCCTAGGCTACACAACAAGTTCCACACCAAACTGGGCTCTATAAGACATTGTCTCAAAAAAAAGAGAAGTCAAATGTAAAAAGTATTTCTTTATGGGGGGGGTGCTGTATGGGCACATCTGCATGGGGTTTTGCAAGCCTGTATATGCACAGAGGCCAGAAAAGGATGTCACACACCCTGCTCTATTATTCCCACCCCTATTCACTTGAGACAGTCTCTCACTCAATCTGGAGTTACATTGGGGATCAGCAAGCCCCAGCAATTTTTCTGACTCTTGTCTACCCCTGCCAAGACACTGGGATTACATGTATGTGTGACACAGCCCAGCTTTTCCTGTGGATTCTGGGGATTTAAACTTGCACAGCAAGTGCTCTTACTTCCTGCTTCATCTCTCCAGTGTCCTGAGACATAAAGTTTCTATTACTTGGTCTCTTCTTCCATCTGTCTCCCAGAAGAAGGACAGAAGGAGCAAACGGCTAGAACCTCTCAATCTGCTCCTCACAGTGAGTGAGAAAAAGAGTAAACGAGAGAATGGAGGAAGCAAGTTCATGGGCTTTTTGGCCTCAAACCTGCTGAGTCCCCATTTCCTCTTCTGGGTTCTGCTGCAGGTATGTTCTCCAGCCCTTGCACTGAACGGGTAGTCAACACACTAGCAGCATGGCATTTCTTTCTTAGAAAGGCAGAGCTCAAGTCTCACCCTAGGCCAATGAACCACAATTTGTATTCTAACAACACACACACACACATACACACACACACACACTGGTTTTTCGAGATGGGGTTTCTCTGTGTAGCCCTAGCTGTCCTGGAACTCCCTCTGTAGCCCAGGCTAGCCTCAAACTCACAGAGATCCACCTGCGTTTGCCTTCCAGAGTACTGGGATTACAGGTGTGCAAAACCACGGCCCGGCTTAGTATCAATCTTAACAAGATGATTGCCCATTCAGATTGAAGGAGCACTATTCTAGCCACAAAGAGGCCATGTATATTTTCATAATGGGAGTAGAGCCATGAGGTTATTGTGAATTAATACAGGTAAGGATATTTAGGCAACTAGTATAACCAAGGTGTTTAAAATCTTGTGGTTCAACTTCAAAAGTTAAATATACAGTCAAAAATCAAGGTTTTTTGTTCAAGTACACATCTACACCATGAGAAGTGAAAAGGTTGTCCATTAAAATAAAAATCCCAGGGCCAGTAAGATGGCTCAGCAGGTGCCAGCACTCCCTACCAAGTTTGATAACCTGAGTTCAATCCCAGGACCCACATGGTGGAAGGAGAGAATTAACCCCTGCCAATTGTCTCTGACCTCCACATGTGCACTTGATTGAGCACCACCCCACCCACTCAACAGCCATCAAAATAATATAATAAATGCAGTGTAATAAAAATGTTTAAAATAAAAGTATCAAGAAGCCCAGTGTAATGGCGCACACCTTTAATCTTAGCACTCAGAGGGCAGACGCAGGGCGATCTCTGTGAGTTTGAGGCCAGCCATATCAAGTTCCAGGACAGCCTGGACTATGTAGAGACCCAGTCTCAATTTTTTTCCCAATCACAATCATATTGGATTATATTTCCCAGCCTCTCTAAATGGTCCCTCTTACAGCACCTTCCCATTTATTTCCCTGAATCCTAAAACTGAAGAATACTAACAGCCTCCCCTTATGTCTTGCTTTAACATCTTGTTTGCAATAAAATATTTTCAATGTTAATTTTGTGTGTGGGAACCTAGGCCTCATGTATGTTAGACAAGTGTTCTACACGCTGAACAATATCCTAAACCCCTTTAAAATTTTTATTTTGCGCCGGGCAGTGGTGGCACATGCCTTTAATCCCAGTACTCGGGAGGTAGAGGCAGGTGGATCTCTGTGAGTTCGAGGCCAGCGTGGGCTACCAAGTGAGTTCCAGGAAAGGAACAAAGCTACACAGAGAAACCTTGTCTCGAAAAACCAAACAAAAAAATTTTTTTTTATTTTGAGACACAGTCTGGCTAAGTTACAAAGCCTGGCTTTGAAGCAGAATTGTTCCTGCACCACCTGGCTCAGAAAAGTGTTAAAATCCTTTAAGGGAAAGAGAATAGTTATCTTGACAAACACAGGAGTTAAGCAATGGTAGAAAAACATTCCTAGCTAGGTGTGGTGATGCATACCTTTTGATGGAGGCAGGCAGACCTTAGTAAGTTCAAGGCCAGCCTGGTCGATGTAACAGTTCCTAGCTAGACAGAGCTACAACAGAGAGACTTCGTCTCAAAACAACAACAGCAAAACATTCCTAAAGAATGTACACACTGCTGGGAGGTGGTGGTGCACGCCTTTAGTTCCAGCTCTTGGGAGGCAGAGCAGGCGGATCTCTGTGAGTTCCAAAGAGGTCAGCCTGGTCTAAAGAGCAAGTTCCAAGACAGCCAGGGCTGTTACATAGAGAAACCTTGTCTTGAAAAAAACAAAAAATCAATGTACACACTAAACATGACTTAATACTAAGGACAAAAATCGGAAAACCTATTATATTACTTTCTGGGAGGGAAATGG
Source organism: Neotoma lepida (assembly GCA_001675575.1). Classification (NCBI taxonomy): domain Eukaryota; kingdom Metazoa; phylum Chordata; class Mammalia; order Rodentia; family Cricetidae; genus Neotoma; species Neotoma lepida. The sequence continues at coordinate 776,906 of LZPO01116965.1, forward strand.
AGCATTAGATGTTAAGACACTCATCCAGTTGTTAGTCATGAGAAAACCTGATTTGTCATGTGCCAGGTCCATAATAGTTGCATTTATGACATTAAATACAGAATTGGCAATCAACAGAAAGCTTGGTTTTGGTTTGTTTGTTTTTGAGAAGCATGTAGCTAGCTCTTAAGTTCTGCCTTGGTTTCAACAGATTACTTGGGTTAGAGTTTGGTGGTCATGGTAGAGTAGCATATCTAAAAGTCTCAAGTTGAACCCACATCCTCAAATCCAGCTTTAGAAAACAAAACAAAACCCAAACCAAATATAAAACAAAAACTCAACACTTCCCTGCTTAACCCCTCCCCACCCACATCAGAGAGATCTTAGCATCTGACAAGTGCTTATCTAGCAAAAAACTCCCTTCTACCTGATCGTGACTGCTTGGGTGCCTTTTCCAAGTGTTGTCAGTTCTTCAAAAGCTTTTCCTGAGTTACAGACATATAATGAACACTCCCACAAAGACTTTTTTAAAAAGTACCATTTCTCCCCCGGTTAGTCCCATTACAAGACGGAGTATTTATTAAGGCTATGAACAAACCTGGCTTCATGGGTGACCATGTTCAGAGAGGTCAACATACTTACCTCATTTGTTTATGCAGGGCATAGGCTTCGATCAGAGAGTGGACCATACTGGCCTGAAGTATCAGCATAAAAGAAAAAAGGCAAAACAGTCTCTTCAAGGTTCAATTTACTGAAATCCCATTAACAACATCCTGCGTGTAGAACTAACAACTTTATCTCTTCTCCCTTCTGTCACTTTAACAGTTGTGATCCACTTAAGACAAAACAAATACAAAGTATCAAAATCACCAAGACGGAAGCTACCCAACCTTACTTAACACAAGTGATGGAATACTCTCTCCCAACAGCTTGTGGTTGAGGGCTTCAATGAACCCCTCCTATTAGAAACTACGTTTACCTCTCCACCATTCCTTCCCCTCCCCCGCCCCCCCACCCCCACTCATACGTTGGAAGCCCCGCTGCGCTCCCCAAAGGTAACCACTTCCTTCTGCTCTAGCTTGGTGTGCATGAAACTGCTAGTTAAATTTTTGCTGAAGGTATCCCTCAGTCCAGTTTTCCTGGCTTCCTAATGTACTCTCTTTCTCACCCTCCCACCCCCATCCCCCCAAACGATGGTCTTTCATCCAGACCTCTTACCCGTTTGGGGACCTTGGCGAGGGAGTCACAAATTCTGACATACTCGGGACTATAGATATAAACCGGGGGTATCGAATGCCCACTATTGGCTGGTTCCTCTGGCATCTCCATCTCCCACTTCCAACCGTCCCCAAGCCAAAGTCTGGATCCGACAGTTTTCGGACTCAGCCGAGGCTCCGGTTCCTGCTCCTCTGATCGGCCCCAGCGGTGTTCCCTGGTCAACATTCCCTCTTATTTAGATTGCCGGAGACGGTTTGCCTGGTCCCTCGTTCAGTTGCGGGGATGGATGGGCCCTCCCAGACCAGATCCCTTCATTTAATGACCACAGTTCAAAAAAGGGGCTTGACAGATACAAAAGCCCAAATGGCTGCCAATTGGGATCGATTTTTTTAATGGCACAAGCAGCACGGTCAAAACTAACCAGCCTTGTTGCCCTACGGGGCCATTTGAAATGAGGTCAGACCAGCTTCAGAGCATGCTGGGAGATGTAGTTTTAAGGGAGTAAGGTAGCGGAAGAGTCACAGCTAAACACTAAAAGCCACGATTTCAAGTTTTGGCGCTAAAAAGGAGCCTCAACTCTTTAAGTTTTCAATCTGCAAATATCACCATTTAAATGTCTAAATTTTTAATAGCTACATAGGACCCACCACTACCCAGCTACATCAGCTGACTATACAAAGAATGGGCTTTGAGGGGCTGTGGGATTAACGGACCAAATGGTTTGAAAAACTTACACAGCAAATTCCGTGCTGCAATTTTAGTTCACTACTTTCCATCACTGTCCGTTAAGAACTAAGAATCTTACCAATAATCCACTCTGACAAATCCGCTATCACCTTCCTGAAACTGGCTGAGATTGTGGAAATTGCAGGGTGGAATCTAACCAAAGAAAAATGGCAGCATCCTCCTGGAGCTTTCAGTGATGGAAAGTGCGGGATGTCTCCCCAGTAGTTGGAAAACGCAGTTCCCCCCTCTCCCTTCCACATTTCCTTTCATTTGCTTCTGCAGCTAAACAATGGTTAGAGTGTTTTAGGTTTGGTGTGCAGGGCGTTAGTATGTCCTCAGGTAGTGTTGTTATTAACACCAGAAGTTTGGGGTTTCTGGATGCCTGCATGGTCTAAGCCTAGCTGGTCAGTTCCCAGACCCCCAACACTCACACCATCCTGAACTGAGCTACTGAGGCCTCTAAAACAAGTCCACATATGTAACTTCTTTAAAATTCTAGCTTGCTTTAAACATTTGCATTGTTTTATGATAGGCACTTTGGTTATTATCTTACTGAATCTTTTCAACAGTTCAGCAAAGGAAGCTGTAATATGCCCACTTTACAGATGTACTTTGAAAAGAAAAAGTCATTCTCGGTCACACAATGAGGTAGGAAAACAACCCAAAAATCAGGTCTACCTGACAATGAAAATCGAAATACTCCTTTTAGCCGGGCCGTGGTGGCTCACGCCTTTAATCCCAGCACTAGGGAGGCAGAGGCAGGCAGATCTCTGTGAGTTCGAGGCCAGCCTGGGCTACCAAGT
>LZPO01116965.1:779641-804785 GCA_001675575.1 Neotoma lepida
AAGAAATACTCCTTTTACTATATGAATTTGATTCTTTCAGGTTGACTTTGTGCTACACATGTGGTCAATATTCCATTTATTATCTCAGTACTTAATATTCTTGCAATATTGGGGTGTGTGCATGTGTTCTCCAATTAGAATGGAACCAGTTATGCTTCGTTTGTATTTTTCCATAGGAACTAGTTCAAAGCACTGTAATCATTCAGTTACTCAAAGATTTCCATCAATTAAGTATACAGCTCAGCTGTGGATTCAAAGATGCAGTGTCCTCTCAAGGAATCTGCATTTTTATTCTAGAGAAAATAAGTCAACCGTAATAGAAACCGTATCAGTGCAGAGCCAGATTATGAATGTAAGGTGCTTAACTTACCTAATAGAATATGCATTCAGTACCTAAGTAATGAGTCTTCAATAAATGGTTAAGTAGGATTCTTAGGAGCATTTGAGAATATCTTAGAGGATGTACAAGATTGTGCTTGGTGAGGATGGGAGGGCATGCTGACTGGAAGAAACAGCTTACATAAAAATTCAAAGAACTGGGATTGGAGAGATGGCTCAGCAGTTAGGAGCACTGGCTGCCCTTCCAGGGTACCCTGGTTCAATTTCCAGCACCCACATGGCAGCTCACAACCATCTGCAACTCCAGTTCCAGGGGATCCAACACCCTCACACAGACATAGATGGAGGCAAAACACCAATGCACATAAAATAAATTATTTTTTAAAAATACAAAGAAGTGTGACAAGCAAGATTGCTCAGTAGGTAAAGGTACTCTATTTTAACGGAAGGGACCAGATCATGAAAGGCTTCAACGGAAGGGACCAGATCATGAAAGGCTTCAAATAGTAGGCTAACAGAAAAGCACACTTCATTCTCTTGGAAATGGGGTGGTGGGGGGGGTGGCATTTTTGTAGTGTGGGGGGGATGAAAGGGCTCTGTGTCTGCCAGGCAATTGAGCTGGACTCCAACCCCTTAGAATCTTCAGAAAAATATTCTACAAGAACAGCGTGAAAGAAAGTGAGTTATTTGAAAGACTGGGAAGTCCAGAGAAGGAGTAATGGCTGACTTAGACTGGGCTGGCAGCAATGGGAAGACAAAGGGAGCAGTACATAGGGGAGCTCAACTACTTGGATAACGGGGAGAGTGAAGGAGATGAGAGAGAGCTCCTGAAAACTTGTAAAAGTTTAAGATCTGGGTAAAGAGAAGACTACCAGGTCCAGTATAAGAAATTAGGGTCTTAGTTCAGTGGCAGAGTGTGTGCTTAATATGTGCAGCACCAAAAAGAAACTGGCAATTAAGGAGGAAGAAATGAAAGGTGGTTGTGTCAACAGTTTCCTCCAAGATTGAAACATTGCATCCTGCAGGGAAGTTCCTTAAGACAAAAAGTAAGCAACTCAGGTGGGGCAGTGGTGGCGCACGCCTTTAATCCCAGCACTCGGGAGGCAGAGGCAGGCGGATCTCTGTGAGTTCGAGGCCAGCCTGGGCTACCAAGTGAGTTCCAGGACAGTTATACAGAGAAACCCTGTCTCTGGGGGCGGGGGGCAAACTCATCCCCCACTTCAAGAGTAAACACTGCTGAGTCTCAGACAAGTGGAGTGTTTTTGGAAGAAGCAGAGACCTGTCCAATTGCCTACAAGAATCAAAGACCAGTAGAGCTGCCCAGAAGAGTGCTCAGACCAGCTGAGGCACCTGGAAAGGACACTCTACAACTTGTTGAGCTGCCTGTAGGGTTGTGCAGTGTGCTCCAGATTTTCCGCAGCTTTTGTGAGCTGTCACTCATGCTGGGGTAGGCTTTGGTGATGCAACTTTGAGTCATTTATGCTCATACAGGTTATGCTTATACAGGTTACTCCTGTAAGTAACCTCAATACAATTTAGTGGCTCATAAAGTTGAGCTTTGGTGGTATCTGTACTTTGGCCTGTTGTAGGCTCCCTATCTGGGGAGAGTACTGTGTGTGTTGTATCTTCCCAGGAAAAGTATGTCACACAACAAGGGTGCATGTGCGTATCTTCAGTATAACTTCTCAGGTGCCATTTACCTTTTTTTTTTTTTTTTGAGACATGGTCTCTCACTGGCCTGGAACTTGCTTAGTCTATGCTGGTTGGGTATCAAGCCCCAAGGATCCACATCCACATCCCCACCATTGGAATTGTGTCAGCTCAGTTTTTTAAAAATGTGGGTTCTGAGGGTTGAATTCAGGCATAACAAGCACTTTACCAACTGAGCTCTCTTCCCAGGCCTTTCCTATTCTTACTGCCCTGCAACCCATTCAATGCAACATCAGAGTGAATTTCTTTTTAAAAAATTCAAACGTAAATTGGGACTGGGAGATAGCTCAGTCAGTAAAGTGTTTGCTAGGAAGTGCTAGGAAGGCAGAAGCAGGCAGATCTCCTTGAGGCCAAGATCGGTGAGAGAGCTTGTCTCTAAAAATAGGTGGAGAGTGATTGAAGCAGGTACCTGATGTTGAACTCTGCCTACACACAGCACATGTATGTGCAAACACATCCCTGGGGTGGAGGAGGGGGAGAGAGGAAGAGGAGAGAAGGGAATAATGTTTGCATAAACTAGATGTCATTAAGACCCGTCCCATACCATGGTGAGGATCTTCAAGCAATAATTACTTTTTTAGGAAGAGAGAGAACAGCCCATGTTTACACAGAGAACGGAAGGAGTCTTTGGCTGTAGTGATGGACTAAAGGGTGAAATTGTGATACTCTGGTAATGTAGGCAGGAAATGAGTCTTGCTCTGGGCCTTCAGGGCTAGGCAATGGAAGGAAGAGATTGACTGACTGAGGCCCTAAATTCTAAGCTCTAATCAGATGGCAACAGCTGAGCACTGGAGCACACAAGCTCCTCTGACCTGGAAACAACATCCTAGCACAGTAAACAAGCAACAGACGATTCAGCTGTGGAGAATGGTGAACTGTTGCTTAATGCTCTAGAATTGACAGTGATTCCTGCAGTGGTCTCACAGGGTGACTGGATGCTTGTTTATGGTTAACACAGTTCAAAAATCAGTGTACAAGTCTAATTGTTTAGTACCTATACTCTCCTGAAACTGGGAGGGGGGCCTTCTCAAGACACTTGAGTCGGAGGACTCAAGGGAAGAGAAAGGGGGTTGAAGCCTGGTTCTGAGGGTTGCCTGGGTGATGGCCCTACACAATTACTTGACCGGCTTTCTCCTGCTATTGCCAAAGGTACTGTTTGAATCTGCAAGGTCAGAATGGATGGGGCAGTTTCTTTTGTGGGCCTCCCTTGCCTTCCTTTGCTGGCAGAGGCAGGAAGAGGAAAAAGAAATACATTAAGCTAGCACTTCCCCATTGGCTGCCTTTGCCTTTCATTGATGCTTCAACATACTGACCCCTGACTTCCCATCATCTCCTAACATATCTTCCTTGAAGAATACAATTGTTATGAATGAGAACTCTAATAAAGTCAGTACAAGAGCTCAAATCCCAGAACAGGGACTTATCAGCTAATTTACTATCAGTGCTGCAGTCTCCTCACCTATAGTGAGATGGGGTGTAACACTACCTACCTCCAATGCTGACTGGGAGTAAGATGCTCTATGTATTTGGCAAGTACTCACATACTATTTGTTTTAAGGACTGTTATGTCAACCATTCTGTAATATGTGTGCCAAGTTTTACCCGTTATCCTAAATTCACTGATGTAAAGTACTTCCAGTGATTTGAGGACAGGTTCTTGGCTTTGAGGCGCAGCCTTAAAAGAAATCCAACTTCTGTTAGATACAAGGTGGTCATATCATCAACCCTAGAGCACTTAGGAGAGTGACAGAAAGTGATCGTAATAATTATGCCCAGAAAAGAAGTATAAATAAGGGTTCTTCTGCGCAAACCAAGATCTGCAGTTACTTCACTTGGACAAAAAATAAAAACTAAGGGGCTGGGGAGATGGCTTGTCATGTAAGCATGAGGACCTGAGCTTGATCCCCAGCACCCATAGAAAAAGCAGGGCATGGTGCTGGCACATGCTTGTTGTCTAGCTCAGTACTGGGGACCAGTCAGCCTAGTCTAACTGGTGAGTCCCAGATCCAGTGAGAGACTCTACTACAAACAAATAAAAGTGGAGGGCTTCTGAGGAATAACTCCCTGGGCTGACCCTTGACCTCCACATGCATCTGACATAACACGAGAATACACACACACGCACACACTTCTGTGAACTGTGGCTAAAAGTGACAACTTTTGCCACACCAGTTGCATCAAATTCCCAGAATGTAGTAAAAGTAAACTATCTAGGCAGGGGATGTAGAGACATCATTTGTTGTTGCTGGATTAAGTAATCTCTTGTTATAGAAATGGCCAGTGAGTATTTTAAACAATATTATATGAAATATTGATAATACTTAGGAGAACAAACTATTTTAAGTTCTTTCCAGTAGTTTAGAAACACTACTTATAGAGTTGAAATGGAGTAAAAATCCATCTTATAGTTTTAGTAAACTGTCTAAAACACTAAACCTGTATTTTTCCATATGTGGGGTATAATAATGTACAATATATAAATGTTACTCTAATTTGACCCAGTTAGTGAGCATTGAGTATACTATATAACTAAACATACTAACTGAAATAGTCATGAATTAGCTTCAGTCCCAAAGCATATATAAGGTTTTGTGCAATGACACCAGACATAGTAAATTCTTATTGTTTATTCTAACTTCAAAACATTATGTGCTTTAAAAAAGTTCCAGAATGTTTTTCCTTCATATTAAAATGCTTAAAATGAACAACTTAGGCGGGTAGTGGTAGTGCACACCTTTAACTCCTGCACTTGGGAGGCAGAGGCAGGTGGATCTCTATGAGTTTGAGGCCAGTCTGTTCTATAGAGTGAGTTCCAGGACAGCTGGGGCTACACAGAGAAACCATGTCTCAAAAAAAAAAAAACTTTAGAAATTAAATGCCACTCACTGGGCATTACATTAACAGTCAGTCAGTAACTCCAGAGAAATGCAGACATCAGAATCAATTCAAGAAAAGAGGTCCAGGAAGGAGTGGTAGCTCCCACCCGCAGTGCTGGGTGTGCTTCCTGTGACCGGGTTACACTTAAGGGGCTGTGAAAAGACAAACAGGTTGTAGAACAGGTTATATGTTCTCCTCAAAAGTGACCAGAAAACCATGTACTCAGAAAGCTCCTCACTGTGTGTTCCCATGGCTGGTGAGAGGGGAAAGGTGGACCACCTGCCCTTGGCTTTTACCACCTGTTTGCTAGCTTACTGCGCTTAGCCAGTGTGCTTGGAAGACTGTTCCCGAGTCTGTGACTGTTTGGAGCTCACTAGCCCCATCATACTCATTACTGTTCTGGGAGAAAACCCTTAAAAATCTGAGGGAAAGAGGAGTTGAGTAGGAAATTATCTGGATAGAAACAAGGAAAATCAGGAGAAGCCTCTACTAAGCCAGGCTACCTATACATGGGACCAGAGAATGGGACAGAAAATATATTTCTGCTACCCTTTGTGTGTGAGCCTGAGGCCAGCTACACAGCTCTCTCTCACACACATGACATGCTTTAAAATGTTTTTGAGACAGGGTCTCATACCCAGGCTTGCCTGGAGCTTGCTATGTAGCCCATAGCAAAGCCCATAGTGGCTTTGAACTCACCATCCTCTCAAGTTCTCAGATTAGCAGTGAGTATGACCAGGCTTGGTTTGCAATATTATCTACATGTTTATTCAATCCATTCAATGTAGAGACAGACACATACATCCAAAATACTTAGAATTATTTTACCATTACAAACACACAGAGATATGTATAATACTAGATATTTGGCCACAGATACCAAGATTAAAGGATGTGAATAGATGTGGGAGAGGAGGGAGCCGAGAAGGGGTGCTTGGGTGTGGTGGGGAGTGAAGAGGTGAGATGGAGAACAGTAGTACAGGAAAGGGATGCTCAGTAGAGCAGCCACAGAGCAGACTGCTGAATTTCTCTTTGCTCAAGACAGGCTTCAGTTCTTCCCTGTGTTGTATGTGGGCTACCCTCCAGAGGCAAGGATTTCATGTCCAAGGCTGTCTGCAAGCAACCTACCTCTGGTGGTCTCTTACCTCCCTGTATGTAAAGCACTACCTACATAACTTCTCTCCTTTCCCTTCCTCTCTGGAATTGGGCTCCTGCCTCCATTTCTCTGGGTTATTCCATGTGTTCTTAAATATGTGCCTGGTAGCATCAGTCTTCATAAAATGTGATTTCAATTGTTAACACAGAAATCCTTAAACTTACATGTGAGCTTACACTTTTAAATATTTCACCACAGAGTAGGCACTGTGGGCAGATACAGAAAAGGACATCAGCAAAGGCAATACTTCTACAAAGAAAATTATTTCATCACCCAGAATGAAGCATCCTTTGAGTGAAGAAGGAAGCCATGATCTGGTGCTGGCATTTCCTAAGTAAAGGCACTTAAAATAGACATTTCCAATTTACAGCAGCATAAAATCCAACAATTTAGTATCTACTCTCTTGAAATAATGGCCCAATCAAGACACATCACTCATACACACACAAATAAAGAAGAAAAAAGGAAGGAAGGAAGGAAAGGAAGGAAGGAAGGAAGCCCAGAGAGAAGAAAACCGAGCTTCAAAATAACTTAGTAATACCTACTCCCCAGTATGAGTTAGAAAACTAAGCTGCTAACAGCTCTATGGAGTAAAAACACATGCAGACTTTTATGAACCATAAAAGAAGTAGGGATAGTGATTGTACAGCCGGTTGAACCTTCACACTGGAGGTGAGTCTCCAAGTAAGGGTTCTTTTCTTCAAAAATAGTGAGATTATCAGCAAAGTTCTCTCTTCTTGGGAGGGATGGGCAGGAAAAGGGGCATGGGGAGTGGTCAGGTGTTAACATTTCAGTTCCATGCACAATCAATCAAGACAGGGACCAGATGTTGAAAGGATTCCAGCAGCCAGAACCCACAGCCCTCACTGCATGGCACAGAGGCTGTGTGGCAGAAACTCCTGCACGTAGGTGGCAGCTGCCTTGGAGAGGTAGGTCATGGTGCCAAATCTGCCACTGGGTGCGCTGTCATACAGAAGAGTACAGATGCCAGATGCAGGATCCTTTGCCAACATGACATCATCTGCGCCGAGGGTTTTCTATTTGGTTTTAAAAGATGGGAAAACACAATGGGAAGGAAAGGTTACCAGTCCTACTAAGTCAAACTCTGATTAGTATACCTCAGAGCTTCCTTCCCATTGCCAATTCTTTGCCTGTTTAAGCAGAAGGGGACCAGGCTAATGAAGGATGGATATAAATTTCTATACATGGCATTTGTCATTGGATCCCTAAATTATTTTAATTACTAATTAGAATTTTCTATTACAGCATTTTTGAAAATTAAATATCAATTAAAAATTGATTAAATGATTCATGTATGTTAGTAACAGAAATAATGTTAGCACTTGCAGATAACCCTAGTGGAACTACATTGGGACCTCCACCTTTTGGCTTGTATTTATTCATATTGTATTTGGTTTTATTTCTTCCTAAACCACTTTAATTCAAAAAGACTGTAAACATTACAAATCTAGAGTCTATGCCTAAAATGGATCATATTTTCTCATAACATTCCCAGAGCATTTAAAACTAGGACTGTAAAAAATCTTGGCTACTTTTGTCATCTCTCACAGTGGCTAAAAGAAGGAAACATCTGTTGTGTGTTTTGGGTCTCATGTAGCCCAATCTGATCTTGAACTCACTATGTAGCTGAGGCTGGCCTTGAACTCCAATGCTTCTGCCTTCAACTCCTGGGTGCTGTGACTGCAGGTGTACACATTGGGCAACCTACCTGTTCTTGAAGGAACAAGTCATTGGCAATATGTACTATTTTTTCCACAGCAATGATGCTTCCAATGCTATGAATTTCAATATCTGCCAGCATGGTAAGGACAAGGATGGCTTCAACCAGAAGTTGGCGGTACTCTGGCTGGGGTACACGATTCAGGACAGACTCCACATGGACAGAGAATTTAATCTCGCCTGGGGTCATCTGTGATAGAAAAAGAGAAAGTCACTTTCTAGAATCCTGTCATCCAAGAACATTAAACCTATGAGCAAAGGGGTCAAGATCATGATGGGGAAACCCACAGAGACAGCTGACCTGAGCTAGTTGGAGCTCACTGACTCTGGACTGATGGCTGTGGAACCTCCATGGGACCTGACTAGGCCCTCTGCACATGGGAGACAGTTGTGTAGCTTGGTCTGTTTGTGGGGCCCCTGGCAGTAGGAACAGGATCTATCCCTGATGCATGAGCTGGCTTTCTGGAGCCCATTATCTATGGTGGGATACCTTGCTCAGCCTCAATACAGTGGGGGAGGGGCTTGGTCCTACCTCAACTGAATGTACCAGGTTTCACTGACTCCCCACCCTCTCTGAGGAGTGGGGTGGGAGGAACGTGGGGGTGAGCGGGGGAGGGGGAGGAGGGAGAACTGTGGTTGGTATATAAAATGAATTAAAAAACTTTTAAATAAAAACAAAAGAAAAGCAGCCCTGTAACTGCAGCCCCTTTAATGGAATGGTGTAAATTGGCTCAGTCGTTTTGCAAGCACAATCCGGTAATGCATTACAAGAGTCATAAAAGTGTCAACGTCCTCCAACCCCAAATATTATTTCTAGGAGTCTGTCCGTAGGAGAAAAAGCTCCATGTGTACAAGTGTTTAGGATAGCATCAGTCACACATGCAAAAGTTGATGTAACTCAAACATGGCAATGAATGTATACATGATGACATGCTATAGCAAATTCATGAGGCTTTATAAATCTAATGACCCTGACTAGAGAAAACACTGACAGAAAACTGGAAATGATATATATGATGAGTATAATTATGTGAAATAGCGACATACTGTTGAAATAAAATGGACCTTAAGAAATGTAGTTATGGGGCTGGAGAGGTGGCTCAGAGGTTAAGAGCACTGACTGCTCTTCCAGAGGACCTGAGTTCAATTCCCAGCAACCACATGGTGGTTCACAACCATTCATAACTGTAGTTCCAGGAGATCTAATCCCTTCTGACTTCCACAGGGACCAGGCATACATGTGGTGCACATATATACATGCAGGCAAAACACTCATGCACATTTAAACATTTTTTAAATTTTGAAGTGCAGTTATTTCTGGGTGTAGTACATTGAGAAATGCTTTTTGGTAAACTTGTATTGAGTTTATACTCTATAAAAGCAAGTAGATTTGGAGTCTAAAGATGGGTTCAAAACTTGTGTCAGGAGTAAAATGACCTTGGATAATCAATCTCTAAGTTTGTTTCCTTATCTATAACTGGGAAAGACTCTTCTTAGGTATCTTACAAAGATGGACTGAAAAATCAAATAATGTGAAATTTCTTTGAAGACTCTTAAAGGTATTATGTTTACATTATTACTATTAAGATTTCAATATTGTTTAAACGCACAGAATGCACGGTGTTCTCTATTACATAAAAGGCTTGTATGTAACATTAAAGGTCTAAGACATTACAGTCAGCATTCAGTACTGGCACATCCAGCTGAAACTGTAACAGCACCAGTTTTTGAGAACTTTATACTTTCTAAACTCACTAGTCCTAGCTTGTAAGTACAAAGATAATCAAAAATATTTGATACTGTGTATGTTTCATGGCAATGTTTTCCAACCATGATTATTTATCAGTGTTAGTCTATAGATTAAAAAAATTACAAATGCTTAGGTTTCCTCTCTGAAAACTCTAATTCACTAAGTTGGAAAAGAAAGTTATTTTAATACAAAGGTTCTCAACCTGTGGGTGGTGGCCCCCTTGGGGGGGTCTCTTGTGGAATATGACTTTAACTATGTAAAGGTGTGTTACATTTGTTTATGCTGCATTTGTTTAACTATGTAAAAATGTGTTGCTTTGCCTGCCTAAGGAACCTGATTGGTCTAATAAAAAGCTGAACAGCCAAAAGCAAGGCAGGAGAGGGATAGGTGGAGTGTGCAGGCAGACAGAATAAGTAGTAGGAGGAATCTAGGCTCGAGACAAAGAAAGAGAATGTGGTGGTATTTTATCTGTGTCCCCCAATAAAACTTATCTGAGGATCAGAGGAACAAGGTCAGCCACTAACCTTGCAATGTTAGCACACACCTTTAATCCTATCACCTAGCAAGGGTCTGTCTGGATCTCTGTGAGTTCCAGGTCACACTAGGAACAGAGTTGAGCGTGGAGACACATACCTTTAATCCCAGCATCAACCATAGAATTCTGGAGGTCTGTGCAGACGGACAGAAAGTGATGTAGTTTGGTGGAGAGGGGAAATGAGTTAGCAGAATGGACATAAAAAGCCTGCTTAGACAGAAAGTTGCTCTCTTTACTTCTCTCTCATTTTGGAGGCAGCGGTGTTGGTGAGGTGAGCCTGGTAGCTGTTCCTAATTCCTCTGATCTCTGTCAGACTTTCACCCCTATCTCTGCCTCTGTGTTTTATTTAACAAGACTATTTAGAAATTCGTCTTACAAGAGAAGGAGGGAGAAAAAGAGGGAGATGCCTGGGGCCAGCCAGCCAGGCAGCCGCCAGCCAGACACAGAGGAAGCAGGGAAGTAGGACATAAAGAATGAAAGAAAGGTAAAAAGCTCCAAGGCAAAACGTAGATGAAGAGAAACAGGTTAATAAGTTATAGGTTATAAGTTATAAGAGCTGGTGGGACAAGTCTAAACTAAGGCTGAGCATTCATAATTAATAATAAGTCTCCATGTCTTGATTTGGGGGCTGGCGGTCCAAGAAAGCCTGCTACAGGGGTCAAATGACCCTTTCACAGGGGTCGCATATCAGATATTTACATTAGGATTCATAACTAGCAAAATTACAGTTATGAAGTAGCAATGAAATAAGTTTATGGTTGGGGGTCCCCACAACATGAGGAACTGTATTAAAGGGTTGCAGCATTAGGAAGGGTGAGGACCAGTGCTCTAACATACAATCAGAGGTCAAGATCAGCACAGGTCTATAAGTATCCTACTAGAGAAAGGCTGAGTGAAAGAGATGGGAGAATGTAAGAAGCCATTCATTCTTGCATTTGTACGCCTTTTGCCTTCTCCAACTCCCAGTCTCAGATAGAAAAAAATGTAATTAACCATTACAAGAAGCTTATTAATAAAACATATAACTATTCATGTATATGGTGTGTATGTGTGTGCTATATACATGTGTGCTGGTATACTTGACTGTGTAGGCAAATGTGGAAGCCAGAAGCTGCAATGAGATGTTTTTTAATTTTTTTCCATTTTTTTGTTTTGAGGCAGGGTCTCTCAGTGAACCTGGAGTGTACCATTTCAGCTAGACTAACTGGCAAGCCCCTGCAATCCACCTGTCACCACATCCCAGTGTTGGCATTACAGGCTTGCATAGCCATGCCTATTTTCATTTTCCATGGGTGCTGGGGATCCGAACTCAGGTCCTCATGCTTGCACAGCCAAGCGGTTTACTGACTGAGCCAGCTCCCCAGCACCATATTATCATTGTCTAATATTCCCATTCCATTTTTATCTTCTCTACACATTTCACAATCGATTGATTTATAAAAGGATAGGTGTTGTAGAATATTATTTTAAGATGTGTTACATTTGTTTTTATTGTGGAACATTTGTTCAATGATGCAAAGATGTATTGCATTCTTTTATGTTGCCTTTGTTTAACTCTGTGAAGCTGTGTTACTTTGCCTGTGTACAACACCTGATGGTTTAATAAAGAACTGAATGACCAATAGCAAGGCAGGAAAAAGGATAGGTGAGGCTGGCAGGGAGAGAGGATAGGAGGAGAAACTTCAGGGAGAAGGAGAAAGAGGAACGAGAGAAGGAGGAAGACATCAGGGGCTAGCAACCCAGCTACACAGCAAGCCACGGAGTAAGGAGTAAAAAAAGGTACACAGAAATAGAGAAAGATAAAATCCCAGAGGCAAAAGGTAGATAGATAATTTAAAGTTAAGTAAAGCTGGCTAGAAACAAGCCAAGCTAAGGCCAGGCATTCATAAGTAACAATAAGTCTCCATGTAATTATTTGGGAGCTGGGTGGTGGGCCCCCTAGAAGAGCAAAAACAACCAACAACAGATGGGTCTGACATATTTAATTTCAATAATATCAATTCAATAATTGATAACTAAAATATTTCAGGCAGGCAAGCTTTCCATCATGTAAATGTAAAAGACAGACTCTTACCTCCCTTGTGGTTGAAGAAGGAAGAACAAAACCTTCCACAGAAAGTCCATGACACTGCAAGATAGAAAAACATGCTATTACCAGAGATGAAGTAACAAGTGGGAGGAAGAAGGAGAGGCTTCATATTTCTAAGTGCGCTTCACAGGTTATGATCTGATCATCCACAGGCCAGCTAGAGCCCTGTAGCCCATGTGCCCAAGCATGGGTTCATGGTTTCTAAGTGCTAAGATTCAGGATGGGACTACCATAGTTTGTCCTCTTCTTAGGGGAGTGGAGTGGACAGGGAAGATCTTTCTGGGATACACTAGACACTAGATTCAGAGACTACCTACAAGAATATCATGCTAGGTCCCAGAGTCATCACCAGGAGGCCTGCAAGGCCTGGCAAGATAAAGGAAAAGGAGAACCTACGCCATGATGTTGTTCTCTGACCTCCACATGTACACTATGGGATGTGCTCCCTACCACCATGCATGCACGCGCGCGCGCGCGCACACACACACACACACACACGTACGCACACGCACACAAATTCTTAAGAAATTAAATTAAATTAAATTAAATAGGACTTCAAGAGACTTAGGCTGCTGAACATGACTCACAGTATGGACATGAGCCATTACTACTTTTTCTAGTTGATCCCTCATCAATACTCTTAACCTGTCCTATTTTCCACCACCTTTTAACATTTTAAATACATTAATTACTGTTTGTTACTTATTGTAAGTAATATAAGTTCCACAAGGACAGAAATTATTGGCTATTTTGTCTTTGAACACCTAGAACAGAGCCTAGTACACAGCAGATGCTTAATAAATATTATTATCATCATTATCATTATTTCAGACATGGTTGCATGTAACCTAATCTGATCTTAAGTTCACTCTGTGGCTGAGGCTGGCCTCGAACACTGGAAGTCCTGCCTCTACCTCCCCAGTGTTTTCAAGTATGCATGTGGAGCACCATATCTGGATCAACAGATACATTAATAATTAATAATTCTTTACCTTACTCTAGCATATCAACTCAACTATTAAAAAGCAACGGAAATTAATCACTTATTTTAGATTTTAGATTCTAAAGAAGCCAAAATACTATATAAAACAGCCACATAAGACCAACAGGTTTACTGACTCTGTTGGACAATTACATGCTATATTCCATACAGTAAATAATCTCTGTATAGACAATTAACAGCTTTGAAATGTGAAAATTGTTGTTACATTCATGCCTGGAAAGGCATGTGTTCTACCTCTTACTAGACCCCAAATCTAGGTTTTCATTCTGCCAAAAACCATCCATTCTGCCTTGGCACACTTAAATACTCCTTTGTTTTGAGTCCTACAGCCTGGATTAAGCAACCCTTTAAAACACTTGTGTGTGTGGTGGTGATCAACAAATGTGAGGAAGTCAGAGGACAACTTGCAGGAAGTAGGTTCTTGCTTTTCTTCATGTGGGTCCCCTGGATGGAACTAAGGGCAAGAGCCATCCTGTCTGCCTTGTGACTAGGCATCTTTATTACAAATCATTTTGGCTTTGTGTAACAGTTGCTTTGAAAGGAGGGAACCACAAGATTCAACTCCTTGATGACAAAGAACAGATGTTTTCTGTAGTTATTATGTGGTACACTAGACAAAGTACTTAATACCCGTCTATTGAGTTTAATTGTGGTAATCCATGAATAACTGGAGAGATAAAATAATACTGGTCCCCATCATGGTATAATAGATGCAACAAAGCAGACTCTCAGTCACCTATGAGATGAAGATCCTCAGAGCAAATAATCTGAGGAATCAACTTTCACTATCTCTAAAACACCACCTGATGACATCCCTGGAAGATCCTGCGATGACAGGGTAAAAAACCTAAGTCAGGGTTGGGATGTCCTGAATGAAGACTTTCTCATGTCCTTACTAAGGACAAATCCCCAGAACAGCATAACTGGGTGTGGTAGTTCACACCTGTAATTCTAACAGTCAAGGAGTAAAGGCAGAAGGATCAGTTCAAGGTCATTCTCAGTTACAGTGAGGGCAACCTGAGATATATGAGACCTAGCTCAGAAGAAAGAAAAAGAGTCTGTATTTGTATAAATGAGACCAATCAATGAGCATAATAGTCTTCCTGGCCCTCTAAAACTATCACCACCAGAATGGTGTGATATGCCCTTACAAGTCTTCTGTAAAATAGGCCTTAGAAATAGGAACAAATATTAATCTAACAAGAGTTTTATTTAGGCCTGGTGTGGTGATGCATGCCAACAATCCTAGCACTCCAGGAGGCTGAGGTGGGAGGATCTTGAATTGGAGGCCAACCTGGACAATAAGCCTGTCTCCAAACAAATAAATCAGAGCTGGAACGTTGGCTCAAAGGTTAAGAGCACTTACTACTCTTGCAGAAGACCTAAGTTCACTCTCCAGTACCCACATGATGGCTCACAACCAACTGCCTGTAACTCCAGTTCCAAGGGATCCGATGCCATCTTCTGACCTCTGCTGGCACTGCATGCACATACATATCTTTAGGCACACAAACATATAATTAAATAAAAAAAATCAACAACAACAAGAGTGTTTTTGAACTATTAGCACTATTGCAGCTTTCCATTTGTTTAGTGGTTTTCATCTAAGAAAAAGTATCACTTAGAGCTACCTCTGCAAACTCCCCAAATACTTCACTTTGTTTGTTTTATTTGATTTTTGAGACAGAGTTTCTCATAGATCTGCCTGCCTTTGCCTCCAGAGTATTGGGACTAAAGGCATGTGCCACCATTCTTGGTTTCACTTGTTTTATGGTAGTAATTTTCATAATAACAACAAAGAAAGCAAGCTACTTAGCACCAAGTTATTGACTGGCAGCAAATGTAGTGCAATACCGCACAATGTTCAACTATGGCCCAAAGCAGAGATGTTCTGATTTTTAAAACCTTATTTAGAAACAATACCCCTGGGGGGGGGTGCACACCTTTAATCCCAGCACTGAGGCAGGCAGAGTTCAAGGCCAGCCTGGTCTATAGAGCTAGTTCCAGGACAGCCAGGGCTACACAGAGAAACCCTGTCTCAGCAAAAAAAGGAAAAGAAAAGAAAAAGAAACAATATCATTGCAACAATAAAGACAGTAAATTATTAATAATGCCACAATAATAAATCATTTTGTGTTTTTGTCTACACTTTATCAGAGCATTTTATCTTTATATAGTTACAATCATGTTATGATTATGTCACATATCAACTAGATAGATTTAGAATTTCAAGAGGGGAATGAAGAACAACACTGTGCTATACTCACTTTCTGCAATATTTTCCATACTTTTTGATAAAATCCGATTGGTACTCTATTGAGTGCTCCATCTAGTCTTCTCCGCCGTTGCCATTGACCTTGACGACTATCTTTAGATGTCTGGTGACCACACACTGGAAAGGATCCGCTGCTTGCAGCAATACAGGCTGCAGGTGACTTGGGAGAAGAAAGAATGTAAATCAAAAGTGATCTCTGCCCCTGTGATCAAGTGTTATAACAGTTATATTTTCATTTCAAAACCAAAAGTTATAAATAATGTATAGCAAATTGAATAGTAAATACTCTATAGAATGAGAAAGCACATGAAAGAGCCAAAGTAATGACGTGACAGTAAAGATGGTCAACCTCTCTGTACAGGTTGCAGTGTTGTAACTTTGTATAATCATTTAAAATTATTTCTTTTATTTGTTGAGATTATAGTATAATTACTTCATTTCCCCCTTCCATTTCTTCCCTCCAAAGCCTCCCATGTAGCCCTCCTTGCTCTTTTTTCAAACTCATGGCCTCTTTTTCATTGCTGTCATATACATATATGTATTCCTAAATATATAAATACAACCTGCTCAGTCTGTACAATGTTACTCATATGTATGTTTTCAGGGCTGACCATTGGTATTAGATAACTAACTGGTATGCTGTTCTCTGGGGAAATGTACAATCATTTTTATAAAGCACTCTGGTGATTCAGAGTAACAATGATAAAAATACCAGTAACAGAGGACATTACAAATTGCTTATCTGGCTTAATCTGTTTAACTTCTAGCTAGTCTGTGGTTTTTGTTTGTCACTTTCATGACTTTTAACACAAGCCTCTGTATGTTACTTTTCTATTGCTGTGATAAAACACCATGACCATGGCAACTTATGAAAGCAAGTGTTTAATTGGGTTTATGGTTCTAAAGGGTTAGAGTCCATGATGGCAGACAGTGAAGGCAATACAAGTTCCAAGAGATTTAAATGGCAGAAAAGGTAGTCTTTTAAGCAAATGCTGGTGAACAATTGGATATTCATATGCCAAAGAATGAAGTTGTACTCTTATCTCACACCATATACAAAAATGGGAGCCCAAATGAATTGTTTGGGAAAAAAGTCAAAGCCTCAAAACAAATAAAAACCACAAAGGGAAAATCAAAACAAACAAGCAAAAGACTAATAAGACAAAAACAAAACTAAACCCTTACACCCAAATGAAACAATATATCCATACAAAAACAAGAAAACCAAAACCCCCATGGAGTTAATTTTGTGTTGGCATGGGGTCTGCCCTTGAGAGTGGTTAAAATAGAGTCAACACAGCAGAACAGAAGACAGAAGTGCTGCTTTTGAAAGTCATTTTACAGGGTTGGCACTTGGGCTGGAGTCTGGAAATGTGGGCTTTGGGAGGGATTATGTCAACACTGCAGTTTATGTACAACACCCGCTTTCCTCCTGGGAGTCTGGAGTTTTGGGATATGCCAGACAGAGGCTGTTTACATGAGCAGTCCCAAACAAAGAGCCTGGAATCTGTGCTGGGTCTTTAATTAGCTGCTCTGGTTAGCAGCACTTCATGTATGTACACTGTAACATGGCACTGGAGGGATTTTAGTGCATCCTATATGGCTCTGCTGTGGGAGTCCTCCAGAATCTCGTGTGCTTTTCCATGGGCTTCACCCAGTACACCTTTTCTTTTGCTGATTTTGTTGTTTACACTTTTGCTGTACTAAATTATACTTGTATGACCACACGACTAGTCCTGTGACTCCTAGTAAATTACTGAGGCTGGGGGTGGTCTTAGGGAGTTCTCCTCCCAATATCATCATAGTCCCAAATGTAAGCGCTAAAACTATTTTAATAAAGTCCTTAAAATATAGCATACAGTCCAAAAATGGAATTAAATTTTTGTGGCATTGATTTAGATAACAACTTCTTAGATATGAATGACATAAGAAAAATAGAAAAACTGATCTGTTAAAATGTAAGACTTTTGATCTTCAAAGAACATCAGTAAGAATGAAAAGGAAATCCACAGAAAGAGGAAATATATGCAAGTCACATATAAGAATGTTGTATTTAAGCCGGGCTGTGGTGGCGCACACCTTTAATCCCTGCACTCGGGAGGCAGAGGCAGGCGGATCTCTCTTATATGAATGTACCCTACCCTTTACTGTTTATATGTGTACATATGTGAATGTAAGTACTTTTGTTAGGTGCTTTTTCACAGCAACAGGAAAAGTAGCTACACTCTCATAGAAATAGATCTGAGAGAAATGAAATACATAATTTTGGCTAGTTTTAGGTCAACTTAACACAAGCTAGAGTCATTTGGGAAGAGGGACTCTCAATTAAGAAAATGCTTTCATAAGATTAGGCTATAGGAAAGCCTATAGTGCTTTTTCTTAATTAGGGATTGATGGAGAGGGCCCAGCCCATTGTGGGTGGTGCTATCCCTGGGCTTGGTGGTCCTGAACTATGTAAGAAAGCAGGCTGAACAAGCCATGGGAAGTGAGCCAATAAGAAGCACTCTTCCCCGGCCTCTGTATCAGCTTCTGCCTCTAGGTTCCTGCCCTGTTTGAATTCTTGCCAACTTCCCTCAAGGACAGACTGTGATTGGATTGTGATGTGAACTGAAATAATCCTCCCTAAATTGCTTTTGGACATGGTGTTTTATCACAGCAATAAATACCCTAAGACACATATCTATGTAAAAATCTGTACATAAAACCATTCAGATGTCCATCAACTGATGAACAAACAGATAAAGAGAATGTGGTGTAACAATATTATGGTTATTATTCTGCAATACAAAGGAATGAAATAGCAGTATGTATGACAATATAAAGAACTTTGAAAAAATTATGCTAAATAAAGGAGGAAATTCATTGGTTAAATGATTATTTGATAGATTAGATTCAGAAATAAATACAAGGGCTGGAGAGGTGGCTCAGAGGTTAAGAGCACTGACTGTTCTTCCAGAGGTCCTGAGTTCAATTCCCAGCAACTACATGATGGCTCACAACCATCTGTAATGAGATCTGGCGCCCTCTTCTGTATACATAATAAATAAATCTTTAAAAAAAGAAATAAATACAAAATAAAGGATTATAGAAATATTTTCCAAGAAAATAACTTGTCTCATTTAATTTCCTAAATCAAAATCACTAATGCTGTCATCACTAACATGGAAATCACAAAGCTGGCAAACTCCTTATTCGATGCAGGGTATTTGCTTAAAGTTAGTCAAAATATTATTTCCAATAGCTTTCTTCTTTGTTTAGCCCAAATTTCTTCAGTTTGTGAAAAATTAAATCACAACTTCTTACGATTTAAACCAGACAAATGTATATGATTAAAGTACATTATACATATAATAAAATGTCATAACCAAACTCATTATTTCATAGGTTAATATGTTCTAATAAAGTGATAAAAACAAAAATCAAAGAAATTTAATTAGAAAAAAATCTTTCTAAATTGTGAGCTTCATCAAGTCATTTCCATTGTGTTCAATGCTCCATCTCCAGTGCATGACCCCAAGTTGGCATTTAGTTCACATTTACTCAGTGAATTACTTCTCAGAAGAGCAGCCACAGCAGAGTAGCTTTGAAATTTACAAGTGCATCAGAATCCCCAAAGAGCTTCTTAGAACAGATTACTGGGGCTGAGCCCAGTCTTTCTGATTCAGTATCACTAGGATACAGACCAAAATTTGGTTTTTCAAATAAATTCCAAACTGATGTTGATGTTGTCCAGTCTACTCTCTGATGTACAGTGATGTACACTTACATCAGATCAAAGAATGAACATATACACAACAAAAACTTACAAAATTGATTATTTTCTGAAATCAGAAAGAGACTGGAGTTGAACTCCCTTTCCTACCTTATTAGGAAAGAAACAGACCTCTCCTAAAATTGCCTTATAGTCATGTTAGTTCACGATCAATTTGTTTTCAATTAATTATTTATTTTTTAGTTTTATAATTATTTTATGTGTATGAATGCATACCACAGGAGTACCTGAAAGTTAAAGATGGCTGTGAACCACCATATGGGTGCTGGGAATGGAACCCAGGTCCTCTGCAAGGACACCAAGTGTTCTTAACCACTGAACCATTTCTCCAGGCCCTAATTTTTTTTGTATATAGTCAAGTCAAATACTATGTTATGATCCATATAACAGCATATCAAAGCACTTGTGAATGAAACATGAGATAACACAAGATCAGTTACCAGAAAGGACGGTGACATCAAATCTATACCTGAGGGATGACCACCATTAGTCTATAAAAGAAATTGAAAAAATAAAATTTTTAAAGAGGAGAGGCAAGGCAACCATTATTTGTTCTAAAAAGTTATGAATAGTATTAAACTACAGATTATTTAAGTAATTAGCCAGCGTGTTACCATTAAAAAGCCAATGAAATAAGTTTGCTCCAAATGCCATGGCAAACAGTAAAATAAGTACAAACTACCCTGAAATATCTTTGCCTAGAAATTAGAGTAATGGTAAGTGGCAGAGAAAAATGCAAAATACTACACAAGCAGGCAAGGATGGACAGCAATGTTATGAAATAAGAAAGGAATGACAATCTAGGCTCCCTGTCCTCTATATTATAGTCCAAACAATTTGGGCCCCTTTGAAGACCTATATAGTAAATACGTAGGAGAAAAACCTCAAGTAGCTGGAAAGGTCAAGTTTAACCATCATATTCATCTAGCTGGCAACATGGACTTTGAGTTCCAATCATATAAAGAATTTATAAATAATACTGGATATCTATAAAAACTATAATGTGACCTGGGTGTGATGGTGCATGCCTTTAATTCTAGAACCCTGGAGGCAGAGGCAGGCAGATTTCTCTGAGTTCAAGGCCAGCCTGGTCTACAGAGCAAGTTCCGGGACAGCCAGGGCTACATAGAAAGACCTTATCACAAGGAGAACAAAACAAACCCCAAAACTATTGTCTGTGTCAACCAAAGCAAAGATCATTAACTAGTCAAATCAATAATGAACTTTTCAGCACTGAAGTTGTCCTTTCCACTTTCAAATAGGAAAATGTTCAGATAATTAAAATTTCCTGGCAAAAACTGTAACATGAACACTTGTTTAAAAACAGAGTAGCTCCTTTTTTCCTTTTAAACTATCTTTGCTATTTTTATTTTATGTGTATGGATGTGTTTTGCATACATGTGTGTCTGTGTACCATATGCATACAGTGGCCATGGAGGCCAGAAAAAGATGTCAGATTCCCTGGGGCTGGAGTAACAGATGCCGTGAGACAACATGTAGGTGCTGGGAATTGAACCCAGGTCCTCTGGATGAGCAGACAGTGCTCTTAACCACTGAGCCATCTCTCCAGCCCCATCTTCTTATTCCAATCTTCCCGTTGTATAAAATATGAACACCAGAGGATATTTAAGGAAAGTACTCAAGTTTCCTTCAAAAGTAGGCTTCAAGCACTGGCTTATTCTACTAAATGGTTTCAGAGCTCCCTTTTAAAGAAACAAAATCTGTTTCGCCTCTTTTATGCAGGATGTTTTTTTTTCCTTATCAAATGGGTAAGTTTATTCAAAACAGTATATTCAATAATTATAGTTTATGTATGTGTGGAATGAATAAAAATGGTATAAGAAAAAGGCCAAAAACCCAGGAATATTTCATTACAGTCATATGGTGAGTAATGACTTTCTGTCAGTGATAGGCTCTATACAATATGTCCTGTTAGAGTGTAATTATACTATACAGTTCCTGTTATCTAGTGTCATAGCTGTTGTGCTGTATTGCAGCACCCTGTTTGTGGTGATGCTGATATAAGCAGAGCTACTGTACTGCTAGTCATTATAAAAGTATGTTACATAACTTAGTACAGGAGGGTTGGTGAGCTGTCCCAGGAGTAAGAGTATTTACTCTTACGCAGGATGTTTTAATGTGTAAGCTATTATAATTCTACTTTCTTAAGAAGTGCTATTAATAACTACAGAAATGATCTCTCCAAGTCTAGTCTTTAGGTCATAGGCCCTAGGAGAGGACTTACTACTGTCATTCGTCTAAATGGACACAGTATCAAACTGTCCCCTAAATACTCATGTTCATACTAAGGTTAGTGCAAGAAGTTTCTTTTCACAGTAGATGGTAGCTAATATAGAGATCCACATCTGGTCATCATGAAGAGAATAAGAGACTGTGCAGTGCTCAGTCCTAGACAGGACATCTATTTTACACACCTTCAAGGCTCAGGGATCACTGCAGAAGAGGGAGTGGGAAGATTTAAAGAGGACCACTGTGGAACAGTGTTTTCCAGAAATGACATGGCTCTTGCATACATGAACTCATACCATACACAAAATCAACTCAGCCAAAATCTAAGCATGGATAGGGAGGGGCTCAGAAACTCCACTCCCAGATGAGGAGCTACTGGTAGTTGATGGCTTCTGGGGGAGAGAAAGTCAATTCTCTTCAGGGATGTGGCCCCTAAAAGGTTGCTCATGCTTCAGTAGACAGCCCTACACCCACACACACCCTAGCAGCACTCAGTGGATTCAATGGGTTTGAAAAAAAAGAGTACATGAAGTTGTGTGAGGAAAGTAGAGGGGACATGGAGGAGACGGAGGGGAAGGACTGAGGATTAGATTTGATCAAAATGTATTATGTGCATGTGTGAAATTCTCCAACAATAAAAAAGAAGTCCTACTGGGAGGAATTAAGTTAGCACCTTCATAACTTGGAGATCTTAAAATACTATGATTTCCCCAAATTTTAAAAGCTATTAGGTATTTCTTTGTATAATGCAACAAGTCATTCATTGTTGCCTACATAACATATTGTTTGGTGACTCCTATTGATTCCTAGTCCTGTGGACATGCTCCTGCTCTTCATCTATACGGAGCATTCAATGGACCTTAATGAGAAAGTCTAATTTTGTGATAAAAATCTAATAAAACCATCCTGTCATTTATTTTTATGGTGTTTGGGATGAAACCCAGGGCCTTGCACATGTTAACCCCCCAAAAAAAGATTAAAAAAAATAAAGCGTCTACCTAATCTGGTATTCTCTCTAGTACCTATTTTTTTTCAAGACAGGGTTTCTCTGTGTTGCCCTGGTTGTCCTGGAACTCACTCTGTAGCCCAGCCTGGCCTCAAACTCACAGAGATCCACCTGCCTCTGCCTCCCGAGTGCTGGGATTAAAGGCATGTGCAACCACCACCTGGCATACCTATTCTTTTTTTTTAAGAACTAATATATTTTTAAAATTTTATGTGTATGCATGTTTTGCCTGCATGTATATATGTGTAGTATGTGTGTGCCTGGTGCCCATGGAGCCAGAAGAGGACATCTGGAACTACAGTTAACAACATGTGTGAGCCACCATGTATGTACTGAGAACTGAACCTGGGTCCCCCATAAAGGCAGCAGGTGTTCTTAACCACTAAGACATCTTTCTGCCCCCCATTTTTAAAAAGATTTATTTATTTTTATTTTATGTGTATGAGTGTTTTGCCTGCATGTACATCTGTGTACCACATGCATGCAGTGGAAGACAGCACCAAATCTCCTGGAACTGGAGTTACAGACTGTTGTGACTCACCATGTGGATGCTGGGAAACAAAACCAGGTTCTCTGCAAGAGCAACAAGTCCTTCTAATTGCTGATTCATCTCTCCAGCTAGCTATTCTTAAAAGCAGTAAGTCTGTCTACTTTTATAAAGAAAATCCATTATAAATTGTGCATTAGTTTTAATAAAGGAACCCAGGGCATCAGTTTCTTGTTACCTGTTGCCAGCTACATTCCTCCAAAAATTAAGTCATTTGATCTAGAAAAAAAGGGAAAGCTATCTACAAACAGTTGCTATGAGGGAGATTCCATGGTTTGTTATTACTTGTGGAAATCTCCTAAGATCATGCATGCTATATGGAATTAAAGGCTGGTTAAAATATGTTTAAAACGTCTTTGTTGTTTTACCTGACTCTCAGCAGAGATAGACAGTCTACGAAATTCCACCTGAAAAAGAAATGGTTCAAGTTATATTGAGGATATGAAACAAAATAAATTAGTACAACAACGTCTGATTCTAAAAGGGTAAATAAAGTCCAGTTAATGTTAATAGGTCTCTCGTTGTTTCACCTCTCAATAGAGATAGACAGTCTATGAAATTCCACCTGAAAAATAAATGGTTCAAGTTATACTCAGGATATGAAACTAAATAAATTATCCTAACAAAATCTGATTCCAGCATGATGTTTTGTTTTTTGGTTTTTGGACAGTGTCTCCAGTATTTGAGACAGGCTTTGTAGCTGAGGCTGCTGTGCCTTGATCTCTTGATCTTCCACCTTCCATCCTGTGCATGCGGAGTTCCAGGCATGCGCCATCACATCCAGTTAGGAACATTATTAAATGTGACTACCTCATTGATTTTTCAGGTTATCTCTTACCTGCTTTATCTCACTTTTTAACTGCATGATTCCAGTTCGTTCTGTTTTTGTTGCTCCAACAGCACCAATCTCATGGATGGAAATAGCAGGGCTCACATTGGTATCAGTGGGACGAACTGTACAGATTCAGAGAGCAAAGAAAAAAGAATAACCCATCGAATTTTCTCTACCATGTTAAAAAGACTTAAATGTGCATCTTTTGTTTTTAACAACAACAACAAAAAAAAAACCTAGCGCAACCTTGCTGTTTTAAGTGTGGTTCTTGGACCAATACCATCAGTACCACAGGTCCCATATCAGGCCTACTAATTCAGAATCTGCATTTTAGAAATACCTCCAGCCTGAGGAATAGTATTTTGTAACTTAAAAGATTTATTTTTATTTGTGTGTTGTATTTGTGTGTGTGCATGCCATGTGTGCAGAAGAGGGAGTTGGATTCCGTGGAGCTGGAGTTACAGGCAGTTGTGAGCTGCTCTACACAGGTGTTGTGAACTGAACTTGGGTCCTCTGGATGAGCAGTAAGTACTTTAAACCACTGTGCTGTCTCTTCAGCTCCTGCTTTCTAACTTCTGTGGGGAGTGGAAGAAGTCCTAGTGAATGAAGTACTGAGTGAATGGGCGTGGTTGACACTGGCATGGCCACGTCAAGGACTCCAATGCCACAGCGCCATGGGTGTGAGTTGCAAAGCATTCCTTAAGACTGCTCCTATGGAGAGTAGCTAACCCTGCCTCCTTGTTCACCTGTGTGCAATAACCCTACCTCTCGGTTCAATTATATACAATAAACAGGAATAGCTGTGGGGATGCTGTGGTTTCTCCATCAGAGCCACGGATTTCAGCTTTTCTGTGTGTCGTCACTCCCTTACCACCCTCGTCAGATCTGTCCCTGGAAGCCATGCAAGGACACAACAGACTTCAAAAACAAAACAAAACATGCTGAAGTCTGGTCATCCCTCCTTGAAAAAAATAACCTAAGATTAATAATTGAATATAGGAGATAATCCTTTTTTAAATAATTGAATATAGGAGATAATCCTTTTTTAAATAATTGAATATAGGAGATAATCCTTTTTTTAAAACCTTTGTTAGGTTCTTGTTCTCCTTCTTTAGGAGAACAATGCTGGTACCCTCCCCAATACAGTCAGCCAATAAGTACATGTAAATAAGAATTTGAATGAAACACAACAGCTATTAACCTACTTAGTTATCATATCATTTAAGGAAAAAGATGACTTACATATATGTTTGTTTCCAAATC
>LZPO01116965.1:807487-846956 GCA_001675575.1 Neotoma lepida
TTTTTTATCTTTCAGTTTCTTTATTGGCAGAAATAGAATGATATTGTGTTCTCTTGTGGGTTGTTGTAAGGATTAAATAAGACAATATATATATAAATATAAAGCCAAATAATATAGTATCTTGTTAATAATAGGCATAAAATAATTGTTGGTTTTCTTCTTGAAGGATTCATATATATATATATATATATATATGTGTGTGTGTGTGTGTGTGTGTACACACTTATATATGTGTATATACATACATATATATGTATATATATTTTTTTTTCAGTTAAAAAGTTAAAAGCCTTTTGTGTACCAGGCATGGTGACAGCTGCCTATAATCTAAGTACTCTGGAGGTGAAGGCAGGAGGATCACAAATTACAGGCATACCTGAGCTACACAGGGAACATCTCAAATTAAAAAAATATAGATCATATTTATCTATTTCATGAGTATGGGTATTTTCCCTGCATATGTAGATCTATGTATCACATGTATGTAGTATTCAAGGAAGCCAGAAGAGGGCAGTAAATCTCTGGGACTGGAATTAAGATCGCTTTTAGTCACCATGTGAGTGAGAGGATTCAAACTCAGATTCTCTGAAATAGGAGCCAGTGCTCTTAATTGCTGAGACATCTCTCCAGCCCCTCAGATAGAAATGTAAAGCCATGTGGGGAAGTGGAGAGATGGCTAAGTGGTTATAAGTGCATACTGCTCTTGTAGAGGACCTGAGTTCAGTTCCCAGCATCCATGCCACGTGGCTCATAACCCAACCATCTCTAACTCCAGTTCCAGAGGATCTGATATCCCCTGAACTACACAGGAACCTGTGCTCACTATGCACACACAGAATGCAAATATACACATAATTAAATGTAAAGATTTTTTAAAAAGCCATTTTAGGGTTGAAACAAGTTTTAGTTTGAGTTTTGCAACTGTGATTTTCTATGCCCTCTCTAGCTCTTCTATTTTGTCATTCTTGTTGAAAATTTTTTTAAATGGAAAAGAAGAGTTATTCTGTGGGAGTCTGTCCCATACCCCAATCCCCTTATACTTTAGGCATTATTTTTGTTTGTTTTTCAAGACAGTGTTTCTGTTTAGTCCTTGCTGTCCTGGAACTCAGTTTGTAGCCCAGGCTGGCCTTGACTCAGAGATCTGCCTGCCTCTGCCTCCGCCTCCCGAGTGCTGGGACTAAAGGCATGCGCCACCACTACCTAACCTACTTTAGGCATGTTTAACTCACAGTCTGTAGAACACATGTAGTCAAGTATAGCTATAAATGTGTCCTAATACAAAATTGTAAACCTATTTAAAATTTTTTGAGATGTTTTTGGAGACACGGTCTCAGCATATAGCCCTATGTAAACTAGGCTGGCCTCAAACTTACAAAGAGTACTGTGATTAAAGGCATGCAAGTTGTGGATTGTTTTTTGTTTTGTTTTTTAGACAGGGTTTCTCTGTGTAACAGCCCTGGCTGTCCTGTAACTCACTCTGTAAACAAAGATGGCCTCGAATTCACAGAGATCTGCTTGCCTCTGCCTTCCGAGTGCTGGGATTAAAGCCACTGCCTGGCTTTTTAAAAACTCAATTACATGGTTCTCAAGCAAGAACTTAATAGGTGACAAAGGTTGTGTAGCACTGTCAAGGTTGGATACACCTGTGTGACAACTCTGCTGTATAGCTTCCTCAGGCCCCAATTATTTTCCTAACTAAAACTGTTATCTTGGCAAACCTATAAATTTTTAAGTCTTGTTTGTGGTGGAATATTTGTTTGCATTGTGAAGATTTGTCATTGCCAAGGCACCTTCTGATTGGTTTAATAAAGATCTGAATGGCCAATAGCTAGGTGGAAGAAGTTAGGCAGGACTTCCAGGGACAGAGAGGACTCTGGGAAGAAGAAAGGCAGAATTGCCAGTCAGATGTGGAGGAAGCAGGATGGACAGTATGGAGATGAGGTAACAAGTCTTGTAGAAGGATGCATATTTAAAAATACAGGTTAATTTAAGTTAAAGAAGTAGTTAGGAACAAGCCTAAGCTAAGGCCAAGCTTTCATAATTAATAGTAAGTCTCTGGGTCATTATTTGCAGGCTGGTAGTCCTGATGAGAAAGTACTAACATACTTGTTAGATAAGTGTTAATAAAATACCTCTTTGTTTGATCTTCATATTAACAGACCATTGACACTGCAATGCACTAGTTAGTGACTCATACTTGATGTCCAGAAGCTTCCTTCTTTCCATCAGAACCCAACACAGTATGCCAAACTCTATAGCCCTCGAGGTGTCAAGAAGAATGTGGAATGCAGAGTCCCCAGCAAGTGACATTTTAAAGTTGTTGAACCAGTATACAAATATGTCATCTTTTTGCTCCCTTAGTTACTAACTGACAAACACAGCTTCTGAGCTATGGATAAATAAATTGTACCTCCCTTTCCCTCCTGATTCCAAACTCCATGGATCTGCACTAGAAGTTAATTCCACCTAAAATTAGTTACTGAATTAAATAAAAACCTGAGCATCGAAGAGAGTGGGCCAGTTCTGTTGCCATAACTTGTATGATCAGACCAATTCGAAGTCGGAACATTTCAGCAAAGAGGCCAGGCTGAGTTCTCATATACATGGCAAGATATACCATTATTTCCTGTGTACAGAATGGATACAAACAAAAGTTATAACATAGGTGTCACTATGTCTATTTTGTTGTCTTTGTAAATTGTCAGGTCAATTAAAAACAAATACTGAAATACCAATTGCCAGCTTAGGCTTTTTAATGCTGCCCACCTGTGTAAGGATTGAAATGTTCATGTCTCCTTCACTTGCTTCATCTATCAGCTTAGTGAGTGCCTCATATGGTAGAGGTCTAAGGAAGAAAACAGTGAATAAAGACCAAAGTATACAATAACAACCTAAATATATTTTAAAAATTAAAAACTCAATGCAAGTCCAAACGACTACCACAACCCCTCATCACTTCTAGTTCTTCCAGAGCAAAAAGTTCATTCATTGCCTTTGATGCCCACTCTGGCCACATTAACATAATTTTCATTTAAAACTCACCCCTTGATGTCTTTCATGGTTAATTTTTAACATGTGACAAGTAAGCATAATGGCTACAAAGAAATAAGCTATTTTTAAGCTGCGTCCTTTGGAAACCATTTTATTACTTTATAGTCACAACTTATAGGGTTCTGCTGATCTTTCAAAAAGTTTCGTTGGGTCAGCTACAGTTGCAAATGCACATGCACACCCATATATATACACACTCATGTTTGTGGCTTTCACACTTTTTCTCTGAGTGGTCTTTTTGTTGTGTATTCTTTGGGGGTTTGTTTGCTTGTTTTAGATAGGATCTTGCTATGTAGCCCAGGCTGGCATTAAATTTTTGATCTTCCTGCCTCAGTCAGGTCTCTGAGTGCTGGAATTAGAGACACACATCACACTACATCTGGCTACACTCATGGCTCTCTCATTGACATGATATAAGATTTTATTTTTAATTGCATCTATGTGTGTATGTGGGGGGCTGGTATGTGCAGCTGAGTGCAGGTGCCCTCAGAGGTCAGAGGTGTTATACCATTCCCCACCCTGTGAAGCTGAAGTTGCAAGGGGATGTGAGCTGCCTGACATGGGAGCTAGGAAACAAACTCAGGTCCTGCAAGAGCAGTATTCAATCTTATCTGTTGAGCCATCTCTCCAGTCTTGACATGGCGTAGTTTGCAAGAATGTGCCAAGGCATTATTCTTTTGGAATGCCTATATTGACACAAAACTGATCTTATTTGTGATACAAGATTCTGTTTGTTAAAAACAAAGCATTACAGATTAAACTGCGTATTTCAACATTCATATATTGAAATTCAAACCTTTAGTACCTCAGGGTGTGATTTTAATGGAAAATGTGATATGTAGAAGTGACTAAAATGAAGTTATTAAGATGGTTCCTGATCTAATGTGATGGGAATGTCTTTCTGAAAATATGTTGCTCTGATTGGTTGATAAAGCTGTTTGGTCAATGGTGAGGCAGAATAAGGTTAGGCGGGACATTCGAACTAGGGGAGGAGAAGCAGAAAATAGAGCTGGGAAGACACCATTCTGCCAACTAGAGAACAGCATGTAACAGCACACAGGTAAAGCCATGTGGAACATGTGGTGACATAGATTTATAAAATGGGTTAATTTAAGATGTAAGAGCTAGCTAGCAAGAAGCCTGCCATGGCCATAGTTTAAAATGTGTGTTTACTTGGGTCTAAGTAGCTGTGGGAGCCTGGCGGGACCGGACAAACTTTCACCTACACTAATGTGACTGGTGTCCTTATAAAAGGGGAGATCTGGACACAAAGACACAGATAGGATGGAAAAATATGAAGAGACATAGGGGAAAACAGCCATGTACAAGCCAAGAAGGCTAGAACAAAGTCCTTGACAGCCTTCAGAAGGAACCAACCCTTCTGACACTGGGAACTGTCACAGAGTCAATTTCTGTTGTTTGAACCGCCTAGTCTGTGATATTTTGTTGTTATGGTAGTTCAAGCAAGTTAGCCAAACTATTTTCCCAAAGTATAACTAAGGCTTTGCATGTAGAACCTGTGATGCATGTTCTAGGACATGTCTCTCTAAGCCTCCATCCAGAACTCTGAACTGGACCTCATAGGCAGCTGAAATCGTATATATGAACTGGGGATGAGGTGGTCTGCAGACATCACCAAGGTATGATGATAACCTCTCTCATTTATTCCTCATAAAGTTCTGTATCTAGAGCCTTGTTTATAAAATAAACTTGCTAGCTAGGCATGGTAGTGTATACCTATAATCCTAATACTTAGGAGACCAAGGTATAAGAGGATTGCAAGTCTTAGGCAAGTCCGGGGCTTACAGTGAGATTTTTTTTAAAAAAATTAGTCAGTAAAAAAAAAACAGCCCTTATTTACTACACTGGTTATTGAAGTAGAACTGGCAGGTAGGGGGAGGAATATGTTGTTTTTAGATCATTCTTTCATAGGAAAGCAGATTGATTTCTGATCACTTATGAAGTTAGAATCCCTCTAAAAATATTTCTTATAAATACAATCTGCTTGTAGATTTAAATACTGGCACTGGCATAACATGAAATTGAATAGACTTCATGCAAATGAGCTTTACTGGCCTGGATGAGCTTTACTGGCATGGCTAGTGGCAAGTGGATACTCACGTGTAGGAATTCAATTTCCACTATAACTGCTCAACTCCCTGTCCCCTGCAGCCCCAGCCTATCCTAGGGGACTACTGCTAATCAGAAGCTGCAGCAAACTGGGCCAGTGGCAATCTGATGAGTGTTTGTGCAGACATGCTACTTCAGGATGCTCTGTAAGGGCCCATTTCCCCTTTCAACTTTGACCTTCACCTTTGATTCCTTCTTCAGCAGCATGGAGCTGCATCAATAACAGCCCAATGCTCTAGCCACATACTTTCTCCTATTTCTTTTTCAGACTATAGTTGACTTTTATGTTGTTAATTCCTGATATCTTGTGTTTTTGTGTGTTTTTAGAATGAGTAGAATTAAGGGATTTGGGAAAAGTAAATAAGAAAAAAAATTAAGTATTACTTCCTATAAGCTTTCTCTTTCATTTACTTGTGCCCTGTCATTCTCCTGTTCTGCAGCTCTGCATATAAGATGTTATACAAATTAGGGCAAGAGAACTGTGCTAAGTCCACACAATTCCTTAAAGGTGCAGAGAAACCTTATCAAAACCCAACCACAGGCCCCACTCACGCAGAGATGGTCTTCTCTCGAGGTTCTGGAGGAAGTCCTACCGTCAGGTGTTTCTGGTAGGAGAGAAGGTCTGTGCAGGCCTAAGAAGAGGTAGCAGAGTTTACCCTTTCCAAAATTTTCAGATTTCCAAACATTTTTAACCTCAGCCCACAAAACTTACTCCCTGTTAATTTACACCAGCACACTAAGTGCTCCTTCTCATGAAATACGATCAGAAGACAGGCTTCCAGGAAGAAAGCATGAGGCACATTCACTTTCCGGAAGGAAGGGACTTTCAGCCTAGCATAAATTCACTAAGATCTCGAACTCTTCCGGTTTATAACACCTCTAAAGGCTGTAATTCTTATGGTTCAGTAACGTATACTTGCCATTCACAAGTAAAAAGCTGACGATCAGAAACTTGATGTGTGATCGAAAACAATTAGAAGTTGTGGTTGCTTTAAAAAATAACTAGGAAAATCAAGGTTTTCCCCCCTGCTGGGCAAAGGCTTGAACCAAGGATCCCAGGAACACTGGGCAAGTACCCTACCTTTGTGCTATACTCCCAGCACCGGAGTAACTTGAGAAGTGTCCCCCATTAGATGTTGTGTAAATTCAGTAACTCGGTAGTACCTCATCAAGTGCTTCCACCTTCTTCCTTAAGATCGCAGAGATGTATCGGATCAGACCCCAGTGCCGAATTTCACCAACTTTGCCATATAGTTCACTAAGAAGCTCCCTGACAGTAGGACCCCCTTCTTCATACAATTCAGTGTCCCAGTCAGGTCCTCTGAAATTTTAAAGATGGATGTACATTAAATATGAGAAAAATATTTTCTTTCAGTGTTCTAATGGCTATGCCTGTTTTGACCTCCTTTAGTAGAAAACTATATAGTAAAAACTCTTATAAAACTGTAATTAAGAGTCAATCTTGAAATTCAAATGTCTTAGACATAAACTTTGACACAATGCATTCTTTTCCCCACATCTCAAGCTTTAACACAGCTGAAATTAAAACCAGATTTAACTACTCTAAGTTCTGAAAGCGTACTGTACTTTAAGAACCAATGACATTAGAATTTGTTTGTGTTGAAAGGGGACAGATATATGATTGTTATACAATTACTGTTACACAAATCAATTTAGAGATATAGAAACTTTACCTGGAATTGGGAATTTAGTATATGATGAATGTAGATTGTTTATTAAATGATGTTAAAAGCATCAAGTAGTTATCTGAAAAAAGTTGGATCAGTGCCTGAAAGTCTATATCTTACAATTCTAAATGTGTAAAGACATATAAATATTAAAGTGCTAAAAACATATGGGAAATTAGCTCATACTGTTGGAAGGAAGAGGATTTTCTAACTATAAAACAGCACCAGAAGCCACAAAAGTGGAGTTCAATAAGTTTACACATATCAAAATAAAGAGTTCTTACTGAAAAGACACTATGCAAAGTGTAGGACAAATTACAAAATTAGAAAAATATTCGTAACTCATAGGCCAATTCTGATAAAAAAATTAAAAGGAAGAAAGAACTCAAAATGGATAAAGTAAAAAACAACAAAGGAAAATTGGGCAAAATAAACATTGGTACCCCATAAATATAGAAGGCAGTCAACTTCACATGTAACAAGAAAAATTTAAATGAACATTATATCAAGATAACATTTTATTACATCAAGTTGTTAAAAAAGCCCCCAAATTAATGTGACTTATCACTTAAACAGTCCCTTGTGGGAGTGAAAATTGGAACAAAGCCTCCAAAGGGCTATTTGCAAATATTGGAAAGAGCCTGGCAGTTCTGACAATGGTTAAAAACAGAGTCACCATGCGGCTCAGCATTTCCTCTCTTGGTTATATCCAAGAGAAATGAAAACATGTCTGCATTAACCTATATACAGATATTTACACTAGCATTATTCACAAAACTTGAAAAGTAAAAATGACCCAAGTGCCCACCAAGTAATAAATAAGTAAAATGTACTCTAGCCATACACACAGTATTTGGCAGTAATGAATTGACGTACTGAAGACATGGAAGACAAACCTTGAAACTATTACACTAAATGAAAGATGCTTGTCACATAGGAGGACCACGAAGTGTATGATTTAGTTTATAAAAAATGTCTCCAACACCAGAAAGTGGACTTATAGTAGACTAGGGCTGGGTAGATACAGGGATTGGGAGTTGATGGATAAAGGGCACATAGATTCTTTTGGGGTTAATAAAAATGTAATGAACAGTGGTGAAAGATGCACAATACTGTGCCGAGTGGTGGTGGCACATGCCTTTAATCCCAGCACTCAGGAGGCAGAGGCAGGTGGATCTCTGTGAGTTTGAGGCCAGCCTGGTCTACAGAGTGAGTTCCAGGAAAGGCTCTAAAGCTACATAGAGAAACCCTGTCTCAAAAAGACAAAAAAAAGAAAGAAAAAGATGCACAATAATTTCGAGAAAAAAGCTACTGAATTGCACAATTGCACACTTAAAATAAATACATACATATATTTATATATATGCATATACATGTATATCTATTTGTATTGGGCAGAGGATAAAATAGGGTTTCATGTAGCCCAGGCAAGCCTCATAGCCAAGGATGACTTTGAACTCCTGATTCTCCTGCCTCCACCTCCTAAGTGCCAGTTTTATAGACATGCACCACCAATCAATTCAGCTTGTGGTCTAACTGCAGAATAAATTCTTTCCATATATATGAAGCAATTTCAGTTAAGAAATTTACTACAAGCACTGTTATAATGAGTGACTAGAAAATACCCAAATATCCATCATTAGGAGAGTGGTCAAATAAATTATAATATATTTAAATAATACAATTTTATACATGTATTAGGAAAATAAAAGGTAGGTACCAATGCTCCTGCAAACAACCCTAATGTAATTTATTGGGTCATCAACAAAAAGACATGGAAGAGCTGGGTGTAGTACACACACCTTTAATTCCAGCATTTGGGAAGCAGAGATAGGGAGATCTCGTGAGTTCAAGACCACTCTTGTCTCCACAGAAAGTTCCAGACCAGCCAGGACTGGAAAGTGAGACCATGTCTCAAAATAAAATGACATGGAAGAATAAGGGGGATGAGTTAGAAAAAGGAATGGGATTAGCAGGAGTCTGAAAATAGAAGGTAACAGGCGTTGGGTTGCACATAATCAAAATACATCATATACATGTATGAAAGCATCACATAAAATCCACTGTGTATAATTAATGTATACTAATCAAAATTAAAAGACAAAAAGGAAATATAAGGTAGATTTATGTAGTACCAGATTGTATTTTCCACAAGGGCTGTAACAATTTTCTACTCAATATGCTCTTCTTTTTTTTGTATTAAAAGTTTTTCTGTTTATTTTACATACCCAACCACAGATCCCCCTCTCCTCCCTCCTCCCACCCCCCAGCCTTGACCCTCAACCCACCCCCCCATTCCCACCTCCTCCAAAGCAAGGTCTCCCATAGAAAGTCCCCAGAGCCTGGTACTTTCAGTTGAGGCAGGTCCAAGACCCTCCTCCCTGTGCCTAGGCTGCGCCAGGTGTCCCACAATAGGCATTGCACTCCAAAAAACCCAAATATGCTCTTCTTAGAATGTAATTCTTACATTTCTCTCCTCTCCCCCACTTTAAGCCCAGTTGTCTAAGGTTTCTCTTGCTGTGATAAAGACCAGGACCAAAAGCAGCTTGGGGAGGAAAGGGTTTATTTCATCTTAGATTTTCAGGTAATAATTCATCATTGAGGGAAATCAAGACAGGAACTGAAACAGAGACCACGGAGCCATGTCATTTACTGGCCTGCTCTCCATGGCTTGCTCAGCCTACTTTCTTATATAACTGAGGACTGCCAGAGGTGACACTGTCCACAGTCACCCTCCCACATCAATCATCAATCAAGAAAATGCCCTACAGACTTGCCTCCAGGCCATCTGATGGAGGCATTTTCTCAACTGAGATCCTTCTTCCCAGTAATTCTAGCCTGTGTCAAGTTGACACGAAAACCAAACAAACAAAAGCAACAGGACACCAGGGATGTTTGCAACTAAAGGAAAAGAGGGACTGAATAATTTGTGAGGCTAGGTCATAAAAGAAAATACAGTTTCCACCCTATCTTCTCTTGTGACACTCTAAGAACCTTGTCATCATGCTGTGAGGAAAGGACAAATGGGGGCATGATTTGAAGGTATTAGAGCTGTAGGTAATGAGGTAGAGTCTGTAGCCAACACCCAGTATCTACTCCTGAGTATATTAGTGAGCAAACCTTGGCGGACTTCATCCATGGGTCAATGTCTGACAAAAAAACTGAATGACAAAGCTTGAGCAAGAACTGCCTAGTCAAGACCAGGCAATCCAAGAACTATTAAAGATACTTTAAAGGTCCACATTTTTCTTACGTTATGCTCCTGCTCAAGCCACTGGGTGTTGAGGTGAATTTTTATGAAGCAGTAGGTAACTGGAATATATATGTAGTGATCTTTAAGATATACAGTATTGATGGAAAAAATGTGTGGAACAATGTATGTACTATGTTAACATTGGGTACACAGGGCTATAAATATCACATATATGTCTATATTTACATCTATATGAATAGAATGTACCTAGGAGAATGCATAGACAAAAATAACATTGCCCATGAAAAAGCTGGATATTTAGAAATGGGGAAATATTTGACCTTTTCTCTATATATCTTTGTGTATTTTTTTGGTTTTGTTTTGTTTTCAAGAAAGGGTTTCACTGTGTAGCCCTGGCTGTCTTGGAACTCACTATGCAGACCAGGCTGGCCTAAAACTCACAGAGATCCACCTGCCTTTGCCTCTCAAGTGCTGGGATTAAAGGCATGAGCCACCACTGCCTGGATGTATATTTTAAAGTGTTGAACTATGAAGGTTTGAAGACAAGGCTCAGTACTTAAGAGCACTGCTCTCGAAGAGGACAGGGGTTCAGTTTTCCACACCCACATGATGGCTCAGAATCATCCATAATTCAGTTCCAGGGGATCTGATGCTCTCTTCTGACCTCTGCAGGCATCCATGTATGGTGTACATACAAACATTCAGGCAAAACAATCATACACATAAAATAAATCTAAAAAAAGTTGAACTATAAGAACTTACTGCCTATTCAAATACCAATTTTTTAAATATGAAAAAAGTGCCTAAAAGTGCAATCAATGGGCACAAAACAAGCAAGTGAAAATTTTAAAAAATGGGTTATTTATATGAGCTCAAAGTGTATCTTTGTAGGAGGTTTTTAATTGCAAACAGTAACCAACATAATAACTTTTAGTGAAGGAAACTGGAAGGTACTTCCTTAAATAAAGGACCAACTCAAGTGATCAAAATCAACACTATCTGCAGTAAGACTAATGTTTTCAAAGAAAGGAACTTGAGTGGCAGGCCTGCAAAAACCAAAAAAACATAACCTGAATTAGTTAAGGGGAAATGTTGCAAAACTGAAAGTTAGGGACATTTAAAAAGAGGCAGGGTTAGAGAGGGGCAGAGAGGGGCAGAGAGGGGCAGAGATGGGCAGAAGGGCAGAGAGGCAGAGGCAAATGCCACTTTACCTGGCTAGTAATTATTTTTATTAGCAAATAGCTGGATATGGGATGATTACTGTCTTAAGTACACCTTCATGACTTCAGGATGCATGACTTTCAAATCCTTATCTTGACTTGTCAAATTCAATTTCCGTAACAGTCAAATTTGTGTTCTTTGCTTAACAGTTTGTCGAAACTCAGCGATGTGAAATTGGAAAACTCAAGGCCTCAGAGTGTAGCTCTACAAGAGAGGATTTGCCTTGCATGAACAAATCCTCAGTTTGATCCTGAGCACTGCAAAAATTGCTTATGTACTTAGTAATTCCCATTCAAGGAAATGTATTCTCATGAAGTAGCAACTGTGAAAAATGCTTCTGTGTGGTGATATTTTATTTGTCTTCCCTAATAAAATTTATCTGAGGGTCAGAGGAAAAACGGGGCTGCCAGCCACTAGTAGAAAAACAATAGCCATGCAAGTTAGCACACGCCCTTAATCCATTTGGTTCTCTGTGACTCCAAGGTCACATGGGGAACTAGCAGTAGGAGGTGGTGGCACACGCCTTTAATCCCAGCATCAACCTTAGAGTTCTGAAGATCCATGCAGACAAGG
Organism: Neotoma lepida; assembly: GCA_001675575.1. Classification (NCBI taxonomy): domain Eukaryota; kingdom Metazoa; phylum Chordata; class Mammalia; order Rodentia; family Cricetidae; genus Neotoma; species Neotoma lepida. Next base: position 819,365 of record LZPO01116965.1, read on the forward strand.
CAGGAAGTGATGTAGCTTGGGAGGATGGGAAATTAGTTAGCAGATGAACAGGTATAAAAAGCCAGGTTAGACCGGAAGTCTCTCTCTTTCATCCGCTTCGCTCCTGGGAAGCAGAGGCAGCGTTGGTGAGGTGAGGCGAGTGGTGGCTTGCTCCTAATTCCTCTGATCTCTGTCAGATTTTCACCCTTATTTCTTGTTGCGCGTGTTTATTAATAAGACTGGTTAGAAGTTCATCTTACACTTCTGTTTATATGTGTTCATCATGCCATAAGGAATTATCATTAGACCACTGACATGGATCTTGCTATGCTGCTTAGGCTGGCCTCAAACTCTTGGACTTAAGTCATCTTCCTGTGTCAGTCTCCTAGGTAGCTGACTATGGGTGCATGCCTTCACCACTAGCTTGTTCAAATTATTTTTAAAATATATGAATTGTGCCGGTATGTGGTGGCACATGCCTCTAATCCCAGCACTCAGGGAGGCAGAGGTAGGTGGATCTCTGTGAGTTCGAGGCCAGCCTTGTCTACAGAGTGAGTTCCAGGACAGCCAGAACTACACAGAGAAACCCTGTCTCAAATAAACAAACAAAAATATATTAATTGTAAAAAATTTTCACTTTGGTTGGGGGGGAGCTTTTCAGATAATGGGAATACATGTGTATTTTCACTTGCTCACTAAATAACCTAAGTTGAAAGAAATGGCACAGGCTTTTGAATTGTTTAAAAACAAACAAAACAAAACAAAAACAACAATGATCCTCATCTAATCTATTTCCCTAGTTGTGCAATCTGGACTATGTTGATTCACCTTTTTTTAACTGATTTCCACATCTATAATAAACATAGGTACTGAATCTCTCAGTTTAAAAAGTTCCTTTTTTAGGTCTTTTTGTGATTCTCATAATTTTTTCTGTGCTAGGAACTAAACTCAGGACCTTGTACTTACTATTGAGTAACCCCCCTCATCAAAAAGTATGAGGACTGAATAAAGGTATTCATTCTTTTGTCCAAACTACACACAACGGCAGGCACTGGGTTATATTCTGCAGCTACAATGAAAGTAAGTCCCCGAACTTGAGGAGCTTCATCTAGAGGGGTGAGATAAATGCATGAAAACAGCATGACAATACAGCAACAGTCATGTGTACTGTGTTAGAGGGTTGCCTAGGAGAAGAGGATAAGAAAGGGTTCAGGTTTCAAGCTGACTTCTTTGAGACTATGTCAGAAGCTGACTGTGAGTCAGTGTGAAGGAGGACAAGAAGATCTCCCACAGACAGAATAATGAGTGAATGCAGCACAGATGTCAGAAATAACATGTATTGCTAGAACACCAATTACAGGACACAAGATGGTAAACGAGGGATCTGGAAGCAGGCAGGAACTTTATCACGGGGGTTCTTGTATGCTACATTAACTCTTAAACTCTTTTTTCCCTCTGCTTAAGGGAAACAAATTGGAGAAATTTCCAACAGGGAAGAAACTTGTTAAAATGAGCACATTAACAAGATCAGTATGTAGAATTTGAAGACTAAGATTTCGCAACCTCTAATGAAATAATAGATCTGGGCAGTGACCAGTGTTAGCTGCTAAAACCATTAGAAGAAAAACTAGCATAGGTGAAAAATATCTGATTAATGTTTTTGTTGTTATTGTTGCATGCTGGAGATAGAACCCGGGGGCTTTTGCATCTTATGTAAGTGTTTTGCCACTGAGCAACATCCCTAGTCATTATTTTTCTGAAACGGTGTATGTAGCTCAGGCTGGCTTTGAACTCACTATGTAGCTAAGATGAGATTTAAGTCCACGATTGTCCTAGTTCCATCTCCCGGTGCTGAGATTACAGGTACATACCCCCAAGCCCACACAGGATTAACCTTAATATGACAAAAAGAGCAACAGTCATGGGCTGGATATGTAGCTCAGTGGTATAGCACTTGCCCAGTAGGTACAAAGCTTGGGGGTTTGACTCTCCACATAAGAGAAAAGGTTAATAGCCACACATTACATGCTTTCTGGTATGATATAACCACCTCTAACCCTGTCTTGCTTTAAAAATTGAATGCAGATGTACCAAATCTGTGGTGATAACTACCAATTTATAGGCAATACAAAGGAAAATGGAACATGTTTAAATAACATCATGAGAGTAGACTCAGCAAAATAAAGAATGTGAACTCTACAGGACAAACCAATGTTAGGAAGAGACAGTCTAGACATTTAAAAAGCACTTACAGAAATATAGTAACCAAGTACAATGTGTGCACTTGAATTATGTGATAAAGAAAATGTGGTACATATACACAATGGAGTACTACTCAGCAGAGAAAAACAATGACATCATGAAATTTACAGGCAAATGGATGGAACTAGAAAATATCATCCTGAGTGAGATAACCCAGACTCAGAAGGACAAACATGGTATGTACTCACTCATAAGTGGATACTAGATGTAAAGCAAGGGATAACCAGACTGCAATCCACAGCTCCAGGGAAGCTAGCTAGCAGGGAGGACCCTAGGAAAGATGCATGGATCTCCCAGCGCAGGAGAAATAGATGAGATCTACGTGGGTTAATGCTTCTTAAATCTCTTATCTGGAATTACTAACTACAACTCCTAATCCTGGGAGCTTTTCTGACTCAATAGAGATAGTTAGGTACATATGAAAAAATAACACTTGGAACATCAACCATGTCTCACAGTTCTGGAAAGGAGAGTAGGGCATGCATACACAGAATGGGGAAAAGGCCTCCATTTGGCTTTCCTTTATGCTTTCTATTTCTTTACTCAGATATTTTATTTTTTCATTTGTTTCTGGGGTATTCATAATTACTTGAAGCATTTTGATAGTTTCTCTACAAGATTTTTTAATTAATCTCAGCATATGCCTTAACTGTGCTGACTCTATCAATTACTTTTGCCCATTCAAGTTGAGAATTTCCTGGTTCTTGGTATAACAATCGCTTTTCACTGGTATCCTAGACATCTGGGGTAATAAGTTGCAATAACGTGGAACTTATTAAATCCATCCCAGCAGGCCTTTTCTGATAATGTACCACTAGGGGGAAGGAGATGTTGCCTTACTGCTTTCTGGGGATGAAGTGTGGCTTCCCCATTCAGCCTTCCTTGATACATAGCAGGAGTGTCCCATTACTGCTGAATGAGGGTGAAGCTCCCCACTGGGCTTTCTACTCTAGAGTAGGAAAGGGTCACTTTGTTACCACTCCTGATATGGACTCTGCTGACCTTAGATTAGCACTCAGTGATCAAACTCTTGACTAGGCTGCTTCTGACAGCATTTACTGAAGAAGAGGGGGTGCCCATCACTAGGTGGAAATGGAAGTTCATGCTTTCCATATGTCCTCCACTATAAGATGGCTCAATTTCACTGAGAAGAAAGTCCCAGATGCCTCCTTGTCCTTCGTTAACACACTGGCAATGGAAAGGTGAAATAGTGCCTGCTTTATTTAAGCTAGGCAAGAATACTGTTTGGGCTTCTTACTCAAGTCCTTGTGGACAGGGGCAGGGGCCCTCTTTTTTTTCCCTATAGTATGTGGCAGGAACAGAGTGACTATTATCTTTAAAAGTTGTCTGTCTTGTTTAGCTGCCCATTTCCTAAGTCTTTTGTTGAAAGCAACTTTTTTTTTTCTATCTTGAGGTTTGATATCTGTGTCCACAGATGTTTTCATATTGCTGGCTTCTCCAAGAACCCGTGCTGGATGTGAGTGGAAAAGATATTTTACAAATCATGTACTGAACTTAGCAGGAAAATAGGGGAAATGCATCCACTTCTCCTAATCGAGAAATTCCAAGGGTTCCTTCCTTTGGTGCTAGTGAGAATGTAACCCCAGCCTCACTCCCCATCATACCAAAAGCTCAGATCTACTCTCCTTACCCTGTTCTCTCAAGCTTTTCAGAAGAACTTTAGGGACCTCATTTGCACTCCCAGAAAGTCCCATTATTCCACATTCTCTTTGTATATGTGCATAGCACCAGCAACCTTGGCACTGAAAGCATGTTTAGGAGAGAGGGTCCATCTCAACTCTTCATTGTCACCACAACATAAAAACAACTGCTTATTTTGTGTAGGTTGGTAGGGCAGGAAATCATATGAGTTCATTTTGACATGCTGAATTGAAGACAGCAAATACCTAGCAGGGTGACTGACAAATAAGCAAACACCCAAAAATAGTGTTTCCTCTTCCGATAAGCCTCTATGATCTTTTCATTGGGGGGGGGTAGTTCAGGCAGGGTCTCACTCTGGAGCCCAGGATAGCTGTTGTATAGCAGTTTCATCCCAGATTGAAACATTCCAACTGAAGGGAAGCACCTTAAGCTGGAAGGTAAACAATTCTAACTAGCTTTAGGAAGTCCCTGAAACTGACCAGATTCATTAGGCCCCTCACTCCCAGAGTAAGCAATAAATACTGCTGAGAGTTACTCTCAGACAATCAAACTGCCAAAGGGAATCTCAGACAAACCAAACTACAAAGAAGATTCTGGGACCCATCAACTGCCTAGAAGAAGCAGAAACCAGCAGAGCTGCCTGGGAGAGGTTTAGACCAACTGATTCACTTGGAGGGGAGACTCTTTAACCTGCTAAGTGGCCTGCAAAGTGCACAGTATGTTCTAGGTTCCCAGCTTTTGTAAACTGTTACCCATGCTGGATGGGCTTTGGTGATGCAGCTATCTTTGAGTCATTTCTGTTCCTCACCCATACTTCTGTAAGTAATTCCAATAAAAACTCATTGGTTACCAAGTTACACTTTGGTGGCATCAGAACTCACTATGAAACTCCAGCTGGCTTTGAATACATGGAAATCATCATGCTGCCTCAGCATCCTGAGCGCTAAATTTACGAGCATGAGTTACTATGCCCACTTTCTTTTTTCTTTTGAGAGTTAAGAATATAGGGCTGGGGAGATAGCACAGTTGGTAAAGTGTTTGCTATGCCATCATGAGACCCTGAGTTTGATTCTCAGAACCAATGTAAAAAAGCCAGGTGTAGTGGCACACTCTTGTAATCCCAGTGCTTGGGAAGTAGCTTAGCTTAGGCTAATTGGCAAGCCCCAGGCCAATGAGAGAACATGTCTCAAAAAGCAAGCTGTATAGCACCTGAGGAATGACACTTAAGGTTAACTTCTGACCTACACATACACCTTTACACAAAAGCATGCATGATATACAAATGATGGGGAAGAGAGTGGATTATTAAATCTACTTTAATCCAAAAAACAACTGTAAATCTCAAAATATTTTACATTGGTATGGATTTTAGTTTATTGATACAAATTTAAAGTCAATTTTGTTATACTGTATGTATATTTCTACTCTTGCTTAAGGTATTATATTTATGCAGCTCATTTAAAAATGTAATGTATAATTAAAAATACAGTCATCTATAATAATCAAACTTATAGTCATGTTAGTTAGGTTTTCTAGGTATACAAAGATATATTTCAATTAGATAGGTAATCTTCAAACACTTCAAAGACCTACAGAATATGACATTTAAAACGTTTTAAGAACTTAGACTTTTCTCAACAGTGAAGCATATCTGCTCCTGGCAGCACCAATTACTTCAAAGAGGATGATGGGCATTGAAGAAACTCCTTATGGAGTTTGCTTTCATTGTGGAAAGGCTAGCCATTTGGGCAAGAAACTGCTCTTGCCTGGACTGCTTAACAATATGCTGTATAAACTGAACATGCAGGACCCACAGGAAAGTGACTGATAAACTTTGCCAAAACAAGGTGGGACAGTCCTTCAGGTTCCTGCTTCACAGAAGAAACTGCTAGACATTCTGCAGGACACAGAGAAGAGCAACCAATGAACTTTGCCAATATAGGTGGGACAGTCCTTCAAATTTCCTGCTTCACTACAAAGTCTGCCAGATACTCTAGGTCGATAGGCTGAAGATGGATGCCCCAACGTTACAGAGGAACTTTGGATGACTGTCCAGCCAGCCAGATGTCGCTGGCATTTCTAGAATTTTGGAAGTTGCTTGCAAAGCACTTCCTGTTTACTCAGGTAATATTATATCCATCTGGGGTCTTTGATGGAGTTGAAGACTAGATATTTATAATTAGAGTTTTCCTTAGTTATGATAAAGGGTAAATTAGATATGAAACTTTAGACTCACGAAGAGAAGACAGATCATAGAGTATTTTCTTTATTTTTGACAAATACAAATAGACTAGATATTGTAACTGTAATTCTTGCTCGATAACTGTTTTGTTATATGTAATTTTACTATGTTAAATTTAAAACCTTCCTTTTTGATTAGACAGAAAGGGGGAATTGCTGTAGGATGCCTTTCTGTATGCTGTGAATATGTGTTGCTCTCAATTGATAAATAAAGCTGCTTGGCCAATGGCGAGGCAGAATAAGGTTACCAGGTATAATCAAACTGAAGATGGAGATGAAGAAGGGCAGAGTCAGGGAGATGCCAGCCAGCTGCTGAGAAGTGAGACATGTAGAAAATCAGGTAACAAGCCATGAACCACATGGCAAAGCATAGATAAAAAATATGAGCTATTTAAATGTAAGAGCTAGCTAGTAATAAGCCTGAGCCACTGGCCAAGCATTTACAATTAATATATGTCTCTGAGTGGTTATTCAGGAACTGCTGGGCAGGACAGAACTGCCCATTTATACATGCACATATACATGTATATGTACACACAAAATACACACACACATAATTTTATTCATTTATTTTTATTTTATGTGTATGGATGTTTTACCTGCATGCATATCTGTATAACATAAGTATGCCTGATGCCCACAGAGACTAGAAGAGGGTGTTAGATCCCCTGGGAGTATGGTTACAGATGGTTGTGAGCCATTATGTGTGTGCTGAGAATCAAACCTAGGTCCTCTGGGAGAGGAGCTACTCCTCTTAATCACTGAACCATCTCTTCAGCCCTGACTTTACAGACATTTGTAATAATTTTTATGAGGTAGGAATAATATTAATTTTGTGAATGTGCACAATGTTGGCTTTGAAGTAACACCATGAGTATATTGCCAAACTGTAGTAAACAGGAACATGAAGCTCCAATGCTGTGCTCCATTTACTGTATGCTATAGTTTAGATCTAGAATAGCCCTCAAATGGTAAACTCTTGGTCCTCTACCTATGGAATTACTAGGAGACGGTGGAAATCTTTACAAGGGAGGGCCTAGTTGCAGGAATTTAGGTTACTGAGGTGTGCACTTGTAGGAGATACTAGGACACTGTTCTATTACTTTTTCTCTCTCTTGTAACTCAGTTATGAGGTGAATGGTTTTGCCCAGTACTGCTGACATAATCTGGTACCTCATCATAGACCCCAAAGCAACAGGGCCAACAATCATGGAATGAAATCCCCAAAAGTAGAAGCCAAAAAAACCTTTTTCTCTTTTTCCATATGAAAAAGAACAATTTTATATAGTTACAATAAGCAAATCCAGGCTTTTTACAACTTTTACCCTTGAATAATAATTAAGGATAACTAGGTGTCTAAAATAGTACAAACTCTATTAAACATGAGTAGAAACCTGATCTTTCACTAGAGGAAAAATACAAACTGTTAAATTTTTTATTGTATTCTCACCAACAACAAAATAATTTTTGAACTGGGGAGTCATACCTTGTTGAGGAGGGAATAGGGGGTGGGTTGTGGGGGTAAAGCTGGAGGGGTGGAAGGAGGGAAGAGAGGGGGATCTGTGGCTGGTATGTAAAATGAATAAAAAATTCCTTAATAAAAAATGAGTTTGAAGCAGAAGAAAAACCAGTAAAATGAATACAAGTTATATATCAATATACTTTTCTATTCAACACTAATATTAGGGGCTAGAGAGTTTGCTCAGCAGTTTTAAGCATTTGGCTGCTCTTCCAGAGGACCAGGGTTCAATTCCCACCACCAGCATGGTGGCTCACCACCATTTGTAACTCCAGTTCCAAGGGATCTGACACTCTCTTCTGGCCCTGGAGTGCACAGACATAAATGCAAGCAAAACATTCATACACATAAAATAATTAAATAATTAAAAAACAGATATTAAGGCCGGGCGGTGGTGGCACACGCCTTTAATCCCAGCACTCGGGAGGCAGAGGCAGGTGGATCTCTGTGAGTTCGAGGCCAGCCTGGGCTACCGAGTGAGTTCCAGGAAAGGCGCAAAGCTACACAGAGAAACCCTGTCTCGAAAAACCAAAAAACAACAACAACAACAACAAAAAAACCAAAACAGATATTAAAATAAGGAATATTTTGAGCTATAAAATAAACCTTTTCTTTTAATAAGCTAATTGTCTCAGGTATTTGTTATAAAATGGAAAGCTGACTAACGTGCTACACTTCTTCATACTATGTGCATTAAAGTATACCAATAATATCCATCACTTACTTCAATGAATACAGCATGTAGAGTATATCAGCTTGCTCTTGTAAGCTTGAGGTTTCCCTCAACTGTGAAACCAGTGATTGGAAGTCCACTTCCCCAGACTGGTCTCTAGGAACATGTACTTCTACACGAACAGAAGGAACCTTTGGAGTAAGAAGTGATAAAAAGAAACAAAGTTAACAGTGCTTAACTAGATGGTGCTATGAATGAGTTATCTTTCTACCTCTAAACCTTTTCCATAAGAATTTTCTAAATGTTTCCAGATGTGGTAGTGCACACTTGTAACCCTAGCATTTGGGAGGTTAAGGCAACTGGATCAGGAATTCAAGGCCACCCTCATCTACACAGTAAGTTTAAGGCCAGTCTGGGTTACTTGAGACTCTGCCTCACAATTTTTTTCCAAAATGTTGATGAAAAGCAAAGCCAAAACAACAAAACCAATAAGCCCTATGATAGAGCAAAGTAGTTTACTTTAAGAGTAAACTTAAAAGGACATACATCTTCATTTGATAGTGTTTTGTTTAACACCATGTACTGGCTTGTGTCAACTTGACACAGAGTCATCAGAGAGAAGGAGCCTCACTTGATGAAATGCCTGCATGAGATCCAGCTGTAGGCCTTTTTCTCAATTAGCTACTGATGTGGAAGGGCCCATCCCATTGTGTGTCGAGTCATCCTCAAGCTGGTAGTCCTGGGTTCTATAAGAAAGCAGGCTGAACAAGCCATGAGGAGCAAGCCAGTAAGCAGCACTCCTCCATGGCCTCTGCATCAGCTCCTGCCTCCAGATTCCTGTCCTGTTTGAGTTCCTGTCCTGACTTCCTTCTATGATGAACAGCAATGTAGAAATGTAAGCTGAATAAACCCTTTTCTCCCCAACTTGCTTTTTGGTCATGGTGTTTTGTTGCAGCAATAGAAACCCTAACTAAGATACACCAGAAACCATGCTGGCTAGTTTTATTACTTTCCTTAAAGATGGCAGGTTTTGAAATACCTGTCCTGGCCCCGACACCCAGGGCCAGGCCAGAAAACACCCAAGTGCCTGCCCATTTGGGCCCCACAGCTACAATGAACAAATATATGATGGAGAGATGGGAAAGATAGAGTATGTGGTGGAGAGATGGAAGAGAAGCAGAGCAGTTTGTGTGCTGTGGAGAGAGGTAGAACTGGAAACAGGATGGTGGTGAGAATCAGGCTGATATGAGAAGCCTGCACAACCATCTGACGTCATGGTGATGTCCAGGCCTAGTTGCCACTGAGGGTCATGTTTGAGTCTGTGGGCCTACAGCAGCTGGGGTCTGTGTTGATATCCGTGGCCTGTACTACCACCGAGGGGCATTCGGATGTCTGTAGTTTGGGCTGGTGCCTGGGGCCATGCTGATGTCCCTGGGCAATATTGCTGTGGGTGGAGTGTGGGGGTTGTCAAACTGGTTTTATTGACCTATGCTAACACCTGAGACTATAGTGATATCTGGGCCTCTGGGTCCCTGGTCCTACTGAAGCTGGGATCTGTGTTGATGCCTGTGGCCTGTGTTACCATCAAGGGCCGTATGGATGTCTGTGGCCTGGGCTGACATGTTGATGGCTAAGGCTGCTGCCTGGGGACCATGTCTGGGTCTGTAGTCTTATTTTGGCGGGGTCTGTTTGATGTCTAAGGCTTGGGTTACCACAAAAGGCCATGTGGATATCTGTGGTCTGGGCTGTCTGAAGACATGTTGATGTCCAAGCTCTCTGCTGAGCTCGCCTGCCCCTTCACTGGGGTGGTGTGGGAGAGCTGGCCCCAAATGCATGGGCACAGGAGGGCTACAACCCAGGCCAAGATCCAGGGCCTTGAGTTGGCCCACCCCAACTGAGCTGCTAGAGTGCGTGAAGGGGTCAGTCCTGCAGAACTAAAACCACAGGATCTCCACAACTTTGGGCAACAGCAGGATATCCAAGAGGAGTCTCGGTGAGGGTCCAGTGATGATGGTGTGCTAGAAACCAGAGGCTCTGAACCTCATCAATGACTCACTGCATGAACACTGGCAAGTAAAGCTGTTTGGGCAAAAGGGTATACTGCATGGCACACCATAGCTTGCAATGCCACTATGATGAACAAGTATGTGATGGAGAGGCGGGAAAGACACACAGGAGCAGAGTGGTGCATGCACTGTATAACTGGAGATGCCACAGCTGACTGGTATGAGAGAAGGATGCGACTAATAGAGGAACAGGTGCCCAGAGGGGTCAGCCAGATGTTTTGTTTTTCTTTTTTGTTTTGTGGGGGAGGTTACAAGGGTGGAGGGCAGATGTGAAAGGACTGGGAAATGAGTGGGATTGGGGTACATGATGTGAAATTCCCCAAGAATCAATACAAAAGATGGCAGATTTTTACAAAAAGCTGACAGAAATATGTACACAGTTACCTGGTTATCTTGTGAAGACTGAGGTGAGTCAAGTAAATTGAGTGAAGGGCGAGAAGGCTGAAATAACTTCGTAGGAAGGTACATGTGAACATCTGCAAGAAGTTGACAGTTATGGAAAAAGTTAAGTAGGAAGCTAATAAAATACATGGTTGACTTCAGTAATAAGGTAACATATGGATCAGCTTTTTACAGAAGAATGATGAAGGTTTCCTTCATTGATATCAATAAAAAGAAATGTGGATATTAGATAATGTTTAAAATATCCAATTAATCAATGAATATTTTTACATTTTTGAAAGGATTTTCTGTAACTGTACCATCAACTAGGCATATAAGATATTATATTAACATGCTTACTATCATAATGATGCTATCACTGATATTTTCATATAAATATATAAAAACACATAAGAGAAAGAACTCAGTTACATTTTACTTTTTCTGGCCTTTCCTAGACAAATATTTGATTTCCAGAGGTTATGACTGGATGATTCTATCTAGAGAATCAAAAAACATGTAGTGGCTGATCAACTTTGAGATGATCCTAAGATGTTTTACTTACTTAGTGGAAATACTTACCATAACCTCTAAGGAGCGACCTGCATGTCATTTTCACCATTTTTACACAGAGAGATGATACAGAGCTCAAATAACTGGTCAAGCAAGTAAATAACAGAGCTGGAAATTAAATTCTGGTTTCCTGATTTACAGATGACAAATGCAGTGTAATGAACTTAAGTTCATGTCCTTGCATAAACCCTTTCTATAAGGAGCATAACCAAAGGGTATACTAAGCTTTCCCCAGTCTCAATGCTAAACAATACCCTAGTGCTCACATTTAGTATCTGGTTAGTAATGGTCAATGAAAATTTAGGGAGCAAGAGCATGCATCTCAAACATTCTCATCCTCTGTATAATGTAACATTCAAGTCGTCTAGGTGTGGCTCTCCCACCACATGTAGTGACCACAGAGATACTGAACAGTCTTAGGAACCATGGCTACTCTTGCAACATACAGAAGATACCCTCCAATGAAAACATTACTAAAGGAAGGTACTGGTTATGGAGAGGACTGTGGTGGTGTTGTGAAGAATGACTATTATATTTGAGATCTACATGGCTAGAACAACTGGATGCACAGTTACAGTGGGCAAAAAGGGAGAACCTGTTGTAGCTTAGAGTCAATTTCCCTATCCTGTTTTATAACAGAAATTCTAATGATGCTTTCTCTTTAAACAAAATTACCCTCAAATAAGTAATTTTTCCAAATGAGAAAAGATCTTCCACATTTTACTTCTTTTTTTTTTTTTCATTTTTTGAGACAGGGTTTCTCTGTGTAGCTTTGGCGGCGCCTTTCCTGGAACTCACTTGGTAGCCCAGGCTGGCCTCGAACTCACAGAGATCCGCCTGCCTCTGCCTCCCGAGTGCTGGGATTAAAGGCGTGCGCCACCACCGCCCGGCCCACATTTTACTTCTATATTAAAGTTGAATATGCTCTCTTGTTCTGTGTCTTGCTGTTTGCTTGATCAAACCAGACCAAATGACAATATCTATATCAAGACTATACATAATTCATTGATTTCACAAGGATTTGAGTGTCTACTATATTCTAGGTGCTGTACAAGAGGCTGGAAACAAAGCAGTGAGCAAAACCAAGTTCCTGCTTATGGTGTAACCGATGTCCTGCCCCCATCTTGGGCTTCATGTCATCTGTGTCTGACACTAGGGAGTAATGGCATTACTCACTCTGTACATGCAGCTCCTTGGCCTTGGTCACCAAGGACATTAAGTCGCAAGTTGTTTGCACAGCAGCTCGGAACCGATCTAGCCCTCCCTTCTGTGAGGTAGGAGCTAGTTTAGGATGGGGAACAGTGTGTGCCAAAAGGTGGTCTAAATAACGAGCAACTTCATCACCACAGCGAGCTGCAAGGTTAGTTGGGGAAGGGGAAGAGACAAAAATGAACATCTTAGTTACTTCAAAATCTGCTCCAGCTGTCAGAATGACTGGCTCTTATACCTAAAACGTTATTTCAGAAGAAGGCTGTTCTTAGCTCGTGGGGGAAAAACCGTTGTGATTATTGTATAAGCTCATAGGTTAAGATTTAGAGGCTACAGCCATTTACCAGGACCCACCCTCTCTTCAGTTTTGTTGAGACACAGGTGAAGTTACTGAAAGTTGAAAGAAGCATGAGCTTGTTCTAGGATAAGTAGAGCAAATACTTTATCATTTCTCTATGATGGCAGTGGTGGCAGAAGGGGAATAACAGTGGAGAAGGAGCAGGACAGGCCTCTTCAAGTCCCACTAGTAGAAAGGACTTCTGTAGAGAAAGGTCAGGGAGGGGCAAAAATCTTCCACCAAATACTGAGTTAGCTGTAAAAAGAGTCTACAAACACTAGTTCTAATCACTAACAGAAAAGCATCTTTACATTGCTTTTTAGTGATGCTTTTTAGTCACCTCATTTATTTATTGATTCACCAAATATGTGTTGTTACTATGGAGCAGACAGTGTCCCAGGCATTGAGAATTGTTGCAGAAAGTACATATGGTCTCTATTCTCTTGGGCTCACCCTCTGCCATACATCTTACAGGTACGTCCAGCCCCGTGGCTTGTGGATCACATGCAGCCAAGGATAATTATGAATAAGGCCTGATACAAAATCAAAACTTAAAACATGAGGTTTTTTTAAACTCTATTGCATGGTTCTTGAGCATGACCTTGGTAGATGATGACATTATGTCACAATGCCCAAAGGTTGGACACACCTCTATAATCATCTTGGCATACAGATACTGGAAATGTCATACTTTAATATGGACATTCATAATGTTTACAGTTAGGGAAGTATTGGGATCAGTACCAAAGCTGGCTAAGTCTGTCATACATCATCTGGTTCTGGATCTTCAGTGATCTCTTCAGAAGTTCCTCTGTGAGCTAATGTGACTAATGGGACTAGGAGAGCTGTAAGAATAGAACTCAAATTCAGTGACATCCTAGTGACAGGTATTTTAACTTTGAATATAATCCAGATACATCTAGATACTTGAATAGAGGGACATCAATTTCATTTAATTTTCAAAACAGTTTATACATAAGAAATACTAAACAAAGAGGGTTACAGAGTAAATGTTGAGCCCAAACAAAAAATAGTACTTAGTACTTCTAATGTGTTGGCTTATTCTATGAGATTATGCTTGTTAGTATCTTAAGATAGATGATAACAGTCAAATACCCAGACAACAAAAACTAGTCCACCAAGATTTAGATAGTTAGAAGAACCATTCTCTTATTGACCATTCTCTTTCGAAGATTCAAACAATGTAATTTTTGTCTTGCAAAGGTCAGTACTTTTGCACTGCAGTCAGTGTTTCCTAGTCATTTTAAATCCATGCTATCAGAATGCTTTCTCATGGCATCATGTTTAGATCCTTAGCATTGATTACATACATTATTTGTCACATGAAAGCAACAGGCATTTTGAACAGGCTTTTTCAAACTACAGAGACCTCCTCAGAAATATCAACATATGTCTCTAATATTATATAAAATATAATTCCTTGAATTATGTGAAACTTTAAACATAACTAACCAAATTTCCTGTTTTATGCATCTTAATGCCAAAAGTAATATATACATATACGTGTGTATATAGGTATGATGTTTTCAACTGCACTATTGATTAAATATTTTTTACTTACCATTGTTTCTTCCCATTTCAAATCACCAGCTACTTCAAATGCTCAGGAAGGAAATCCTCCCTAATCTTAGTAAGGCATTGTCTAACCCCATACTCCACAATCTGTAACCACAGAGATAGTAGACCAGAAACCAAAGAGAAGTAGAGGAAAGAAAAGTGAAGCCAAACGAAAGTAGAAATCCAAATGTATTAAAGAGGAGTGAGGATGGTCCACTATGAGATTGCTGGAAACATGAGTTATCAACGATGAAGCTAAACAATCATTTGTGTTCTTGTCTGGCCAGCCAGTGCTGTTTAAGGCCTCCTCACCATTAGTTGTTGAATCATAGCTCTTCATCCAGTTGCCAGATTCCAGTTCATCATAGTCTTCATCATAATCTTCACTGTACAGCTTTCCCTCAGGCCCAGGGTCCATGAAGCTTAAGTGTGTGCAGCAAGATGTTGTCAAAAACTCTGACAATTTACCCGTCTGGATCCTTACAATTACAGGATAGATAGAAAACAGAAAATGAAGGAATATTTTTTTAAAGATATACAAATAAGCCACAATTGTCATGAAAAGAATGCTTAGCATGTTTTAACATGTTAGGGACAGGATTTTTAAGGAAAGACCACTAATTAGAGTTTACAATCCTCCACAGATTGGTTCTACTCTCTTTCATTGCTGTACACTATGTTGAATGTCTGGTTAAAAAAAAAACTGCACTAGCTATTAGAAAAGCAGATAGAGAATGAAGAAAAATCACACAAATCTATCAAATTATTTAAAAAAATACCATCAGGGCTGGAGAGACTGCTAAGTGGTTAAGAGCACTGACTGTTCTTCCAGAGGACCTGGGCTCAATTCCCAGCAACCACATGGTGGCTCACAGCTGTCTATAACTCCAATTCGAGGGGATCTGATACTCTCTTATGGTCTCTGTGGCACCAGGCATGCACACAGTGCACAGACATACATGCATTCAAAACTCTCATATACACAGAATAAAAATAGAAAGAAATCTCAAGAAATTTGAAAAATACTATCAAAAGACCATTTTGGACATAGACAATATTTGAAATTTTTATACATTGTAATAAATTAAGTTGAACCATATCATTCTCTACTTAATAAGCCAATTACAAAACTCCAAATGAAATTACTATTATTAATTTTCTAAAGAAGCCAGTTTAAAGGGGCTACCAATAGCCAGACCTTGGATAACTTGAAAAATGAAAGAAATAATGACAGGAATGGGTCATGATATATTGAATAAAATAAGCCAAAGAATATTTATTAATAATAAACCACAAAATAAGATAATTTTTATATATAAGAATTCCAATCATAGATGTACACCTAGTCATAGAAACACTGTCAAAATGAGCCTTGGTTTATATGTGTGTATGCAGACAGACAAATTTCTAGAAGGCTATTTTACAACTCAGTAATAGTTCCTCCATGCAAGAATCGATGGAAGCGGACACTCAGGTGCCTCCCGGGATGATCAGCTGCAGTGAATTCTTACAACCATGTGTGCTGCTTCAGCATCTATTTGAATCTAAATTGAACTTTCTCATATGATAAGCAGGGCTCAAGCATTACTGACAGTTTCCTGTGCTACATCTCCCCTGGTTCAGGGTACAAGTCACTTACCTTGCCCCACCAAAATAGCCATCCTGCATTTTTCGGAGTGCTGCCAGGATACTTGAATTCAAGCTGGTTCCATCTTCATCTTAAAAGGGAAAGATTTTAAAAACAATATTTGTTGTTTTAACTTAGAACTAGAGGGAAACCTTTCAATTATTTCCAACCAACATTGTACTGGTAGTAGCACAAATGAGACATCCCTTATTGAGCACCTTGTGCTTCAGTGATTAATGTGAGAATCAACATCATGGTAGAATGGGCAAATGGTAAAGATTAAGTTCTTCAAAGGCATTATCTTGTTTATCACAAGTAGCCAGCACTGATAACAACATCAACTATTTACCAAATGTTTATGACACATACTATTGATGAAGCAGTCTGCCTGTATCTTAGGCTTGAACGCTATCTTACAGTAAAAACTAACTAGGTTCATTCCTGTTTATGACTAAATCTCTTGTTTCTCAAGGACTGGCTATTACCCACTTGTAACCTTAACTACAAATGGTTCTGTTACTGCCTGTTCCAGGAAACAGCAACCAGGTCTTTGTTTCAAAAAGTTGGTTTTGTTTGTTTGGTTTGGTTTTTTCCAAGACAGATTTTTCTCTGTGTAGTCCTGGCTGTCATAGAACCTCAAACTCAGAGATCCGCCTGCCATTGCCTCCTAAGTGCTGGGATTAAAGGCATATTTCACCATTATCAAGCTTCAAAAAGTTTTTATAACCATCTTGCAACCTTACCTTTGTTTCAAAAGGTTGTTATGACTGCTTTGTAGTGCTGCTTCTGTAACCTTGCCTATTTGCCTCCCAAATACCCCATTTGGAAACCCCCTACCTCTCAGGTATAAAAACTCTTATCTTCCTCACATCCAAGGCTGACCTCCTGAACCCCACCTTAGGAGGAGGCAGCCCATGTACATGAGTAAAAAGGCTTGCTTTAATTAATTGTTTGCTTTAGCTATTTTTGTCCATGATGATCTGGGTTGGTGGTTTTTCTCCTTGAATCATTGGGATTAACATTATGATAAGCATCTCACAGATGACCAAAAAGCAAGTTGGGGAGGAAAGGGTTTATTCGGCTTACACTTCAGCATTGCTGTTCATCACTGAAGGAAGTCAGGACAGGAACTCAAACAGGGCAGGATCCTGGAGGCAGGAGCTGATGCAGAGGCCATGGAGGGGAGCTGCTTACTGGTTTACTTCCCATGGCTTATTCATCCCACCTTCTTATAGACCTCAGGACCACCAGCCTAGGGATGGCACCACCCACCATGGACTGGGCCCTCCCCTATTGATCACTAATTGAGAAAATGCCTTAGAGCTGGATCTCATGCAGGCATTTCCTCAACTGAGGCTCCTTCCTCTCTGATGACTCTAACTTAGGTCAAGTTGACACACAAAACCAGCCAGTACAGATGGTATCACGCATAATGAGCCTTGATTTTTTTTTGTGTGTGCGTGAATACATAAAATCTCCTAAAAGAGTAATAATTATCTGGTTTTTATATGAAACTGATGATAGTTTTGTGATTTGCCTTTTCTAATTTGTCCTTTCTAATAGCACTCAAGAGGTTGAGGCAGGAAGGCCATGAGTTCAAGGCCAGGCTGGTTTGTATAGTGAGTTCCACAATAGCCTGGGCTATATAGCGAGACTTTGCTTCAAAAATACAAAACAAAATAACAAAAACCAATAAAAGCCAGACATAGTGGTGCACATATGTAATCTCAGTACTTAGGAGGCAGAGGCAGGATGATCAGGAGTCCAAAGCCAGCCTTAGCTATATATCAGTTTTGAAGATAGATTAGGCCACATAAGACCCAGTCACAGAAATCAATCGGGGTAAGTGAGATGGCCCAATGGGTAAAAATATTTGCTGCCAAGCCAGATGACCTGAGTTTGGTCCCTGGAACACATGATAGAGGGATAAGACCAACTTCTACAAATTGTCCTCAGACCTCCACACAAGAGCCATTACATGCATGTACATGTGCACATATACTAAATAAATATATAAAACAATCAAAACAAGAATAAATACAGGAAATAAAATAGTAGGCACAGTGGCTAATGCCTGCAATCTCAGCGTTTGGGAGGCTGAAGCAGGAAAACTGCTATGAGTTCAAACCAGCTTGGCGAGATTCAAGTCAGCCTGGGCAATAGAGTAAAACTCTGTCTCAAAAGAATTAAAGAGCAAAAAGAAAAGAAAGGCAAATCAAATAGAACCAAATAAAATGCCTTTTGTATCATCTCTTTCTATTTTCAACATAACCAATGCAGGGCATTACCTCCTCACCTCACATGTGCATTAATTCCCTTGATGTCTGTCAGTCTACTATGATGACAGGACTGTCACCAACTAATATCCCCTCAATACAACTTGTTTCATGTCACTCCTTACTAGCACACTTTTGAAAGCTTCAGCTTCTTACAGAACTTGTTTTAAATGTCTCTGCTTATTTTCACAGAAGTGTCACTAATGTGATACTACCTTACTTTGCCAGCTTTGTTTCTCATAGTACCTAACCTGCTCAGGTTGGCCTCTTCGGCAGCCTCCCATACAGGCTCATTCCTCTGCTCAGGCCTCATTCCTGGCCTTCCTTCCCCACCCCAGTTAAGATCTCATCATCTTTTCTCCTCCTATGTGAATATTAACATGGGCAGGAGAGATGACTCAGTGGTTAAGGGCACGTGTTGCTCTTGTGGAGGACCCAGGTTCTGTTCCCAGCACCCACATCAGGTGCTTCACAAAACCTGTGCCTCCAGCTCCAGGGGATCTGATACCCTCTTTTGACCTCTGTAGACACATGCTCACTAATATATATTATAAAAGCCTTATTAAAAACAAAAACCAAAAAAGCAAATCCAAAAGCCTAAGTCTCACACAAGCTTGATAGCTTTCAGTGCTATAGTACTTCCTAATGTACTGTCTTGAATTTGTCTTCTATTGTTATTATCTATCAACTTTGCCTTCTAAGTTAAACTACACACTATCTCAAGACAATTGTGAGAATACATTAGTTATTAAATGGGCACCTTTTAATTGTCCTAAGTAAAGAAAAAAAGACAAAAAGAACAAAGACTACCCTATTTTCTCAGCTCCTGTTCTTTTGCAGCCCTTTTCAGATGTGACCAAAATTCCTAGCAGTCTGTCTGGATTTTGAATGACTCGTGATAAAGGGTTCTTTTTCATGGAGAGGAATTCTATGCACTTTGGCAGTACACACAGACCTTTGGAAGCAACAGCAGAGACAGAAAGAAAGCAGCAGGAACTGAGAACAATAAAGCCTTTCCTTGTGAGGAAGCACCTCTCCCTGCCCCCAGTACAAACCAAAAACCTTTGCACTTCCCCCTCCTACACCTTACTTCTTTAGTAAGACAGGCTTTGGAAGGAGAAGCTTGGGAACTTCCCTATAAATCTTGATACTCCACTGGAATAAAACAGATGCAGGATGTACTAGTACTCTCTCTAAAAAGAATTGTAGAATGCAATTTTTGAAAAACTGAGTCAGAAATCAATTATCGAAAGCTAGTCTCTGCTCCATTTTTACATTATGGCTCTCAAACCATGTGAACTATTCTTATGCATCAATTTGTTTCATATTTATCATCTGTCTTCACCACCTAAAACATAAGCTTAAATAGAACAGAAACCTTAACTGCCTATCACCCTGTGCGTCCAGAGCTTAGAAAACTGTCTGGTACAGAAGATGAGCTGGTGCGTACTGCTCTGCAGTGGGATGCTGAAGGACTACACATATGACTTATTTCACTCATTTCCTTACCAAGCATGGTGTGTGAGATGGGGAAAGTGATGGTGGGCTGGCCTGTCATCCTCCAGCGGCTACAGAGATAGGAGAGATCTGTTCTAAGCATTTCTACTATCATGTTGTTGTCCAGAGCCAGGTAGAACTGTTGCTGGTCTATAAACTGAGAAAAGGAAAAACAATCATTTAGAAAAATTTGCTCTCACAAATACCAAATAATATTGTTCACTTATTCATAAAGCATACATGTCACAGAGGAAACAGTAATCTCAAATTAAATGCCTAATAATTCCCAAAGTGCATGGTGGTCAATGGTATGCACAATTATAGTTTCTGATTTTTTTCTTTTGGATTTCTTGAGACAGGGTTTCTCTGTGTAGTTTTGGCTGTCCTGGAACTCAGCCTACTCTAGAGAATCTGAACTCAGAGATCCATCTGCCTCCGCCTCCTGAGCATTGGGATTAAAGGGGTGTACCACCACTGTCCTGCTAGTTTCTGATATTTTTAAAGTGTGTGACTGCCTACAAATCTTTTCAAGTACATAATTTCATTTAATCCTATAACCATCTAGTATAGAGGCAGCTCCTCCCCTCCTTCCTCCTATTCTTCCTAATTTCTCCTTATATAGTTTAGGCTAGCTTTGACCTCATAATGCCCCTGCTCTACAATTCCTCAGTTCTGGGATTACAGGCATGCACCACTATTCTGAACTTGGCGTTTTTCTTTTAATATGAAGAATAAGACTCAGAGACAGTATGTAGACTAGCATACATATCTGATTAGCAAATGGAAATGTCAGAAAGTCTAGGATCAGTTCATCTCTTGTCTACATCTATCTTAGATGCACTGTTTTAGATATAACAAATAGAGAAGTAAAATTTTCCTTCCAGAAAATATTTACTGTGCTACTAGGGTTCAAACCTTGGCCCTTGTGCATGTTTAACAAGTACTTTACCATTAAGCTCCATCTTCAGCCCTTGGTTGAGACAGAATATTCCTATGTAGCTCATCCTGAGCTTGCTAATCATGTTGCCTGGGTTGGCTCTAAAATCTGGGATTACAAGCGTGTGACACCATGCCTGGTTTCCTTCCCAGAAAATAATTTCTACCACCATACACATATGCAATTGATCATAGATAAGTTATTATGTAGCTAACAAACTTCAGGCCACTAATCTGTATAATTATGGCCTAACAATCCTGATATTTTTCTTTAAAAGAGGACATTGAAGATTTCTATGCAAATGAAAGGGTTCCTTCACAATAGGAAACACTTAATTTAGCAGTTAAATAAAGTAGATTGTGTTTTACTCATAAAGGACAAATATAGTCTTAGTTTAACTTCTGAAAATAAGGAAAATTCTGTAAGTACCTGAACGTTTGGAAAATCCCAGTCCCAGTTTAACACCCGGGACTACTCTTGGTAGTAATAGCCACTTGGCAAAGCTCTATGCAGCAAGTTCAGTTCAACAGTTATTGAGTCATTTAACATATGCAAGGCCCTGTGAGACAGTGACTAATCCAATTCCAGCAAACGCTTTATTTCTGCAGTCTCTCTCCCTCTTATTTCCATTCATCTCAACACATGTTGCAGCTTATTCCACTCACCTGTGGAGTGAAAGTAAAGATTGTTTTGCGAATGTCATAGAGTTTTGATGTTCCAAGCACACCCATGAGCCTGTAGGGTCGTCCACTGAGTTTCATTCTACTGTTGCATCCTGACACAGAATTGAGAAATGGTCAGGATATTCTTAGAGAACAAATTAAAGCAGTATTTGTTTACACAGATACACACAATGTATGTATATACAGAGACACATATCTACCTGATTTCCTTCAGTTTAAGGTGTCTTCCTTTCACGATTTAGCTTTTTAAAATTAGAATCTATTTTACAATCCATATCTATATTATATATATTATATATTACCATAAATATAAAGCTATATTAAATACAGTTTTAGATACAATAAAGGAATTGTTCATTTACTGACAATGCATTTTTCCTATCACCAAAGGAGAAAAATACTTTACATATTGTTCTAACGTTTCTCCTCCCAAATACATTGAATACCCTTTCTTGTCAGTACCAATAGAACCCCTACTACATGTTTTTAGCTACAACATATTTTCATGAGTACTTGATTTGTTATCTTTACCAAATTTGCTGCCTTTTCATGCACATGTGTGTGAGTACACATGCAGGCCAGTGAAAACCCTTAGGTGTCATCCTCAGGAATGTCATTCATCTCCTTTTGAGTTCCAGTCTCTCATTAACCTAGTCCACCAATTAGGCCAGACTTGCTGGCTAGTGAGCCCCAGGATCCTCCTGTCTCTGCTTCCCACTGCTGGGACTATAAGCATGCATACCATTCCTGATATTCTTGTGTTTATTCAGGGGATCAAACTCAGGTCCTCAGGATTGCCAAGACAAGGGTTTCACCAATTGAGCCATTCCCCCCAATCCCTAAACACGCTACATTTTCAGAGTTGCTTCAACTTGTAAGGGAGCAGACCAGAGAATGCTCAATTCCAAGTTCCACTGAATAGAGCACATATTTGCTCTGGGATTAATATCAAGACTAGGTTTATTAATGAATTCTTATTAGTAAAATCTTAACTATTACTGCATATGGTGTGTGCGTGTGCATTCATCTGCACACATGCTCATGACATGACACACATGGAGGTCAGAGGGCAAGCTTTGTAGCTGGTTCTTTTCACTTTGTGTTTCTGGGATCAAACTCAAGTCATCAGGCTTTTGTGGCAAGTGCTTTTTCCTGCTTAGCCAACATGCTGGCCTTTGCTAGTATCTTTTTTATCACACTAAAATACGTGTAACATAATTTTATCATTTCAATTATTTTAAGATTACAATTTAGTGACTTTAAATACATCATTGTGTAAATGCCACCACTATTCACCTACCACAACTACTTCATCTTTTCAAACTGAAACTCTATACCCATTAAACTTACTAGTTCCCTTCTCCTCCCAGGCTCTGACAATAAATTTCTACTTTGTGTCTATGAATTTGACTATTCACCTAGAATCATAAATATCTTTCCTTTTAAAACTTTTATTTCACTCAGTACAGTATCTTTGAAGTTCATATATGTCATAGCACATTAGAATTTTCTTCCTTTTTAAAGAACAAATACTCTATCCTAAGTATATGCCACCTTTGCTTTTCTATTCAATTGTTGGCGGATATTTGGAGTGTTCCCATATTTTTTTGGCTACTGTGAACAATACTGTACAGTAATGGAGAAAATACCTATTCAACTTCCTTATTTGGTTCCTTTTGCATATATACTTAGAATTCCTGAATCATATACCTATTCTAGGTTTAACTTTAAAACTTAGATTTTTTTTTTGTTTTATGTGTATAGGTGTTTTGTGAGTCCAGTGTCAAAAGAGACCAGAAGAGAGCACTGGATCCCCTGGAACTGGAGTTACTGATAGTTGTGGGTACTGGGAACTAAACCTGGTCCTCTGCAAGCGCACAAGTGCTCTTAACCACTGAGCCATCTCCCTAGGCCCTATGTTGAACTTTTTAAGGAACCACCACCGTGTTATCCACAAATCTTCATCAACAGTCATTACAATACCTGTTAAGAGGTATCTCATTGTAATTTTGATTTATACATCTCTACTGATCAGTTTTGAACATGTTTTTACATATACTACTTTTTAGAATTTCACACAAGTACCGTATTTGCACAGTTTTCACCCCACCCACTACCCCCTTAAACTTCTATGTCTCTCATACTCCCACTCAAATTGATGGCCTCTTACTTATTGTTGTTATACATGCACACACATGTATATATGCATATGCATATGCATATGCATATATATATATATATATATATATATAAATATACCCTACTTAGTCCATTAAGGGTTAAGGTTACTCACGGTTAGGGTTAGTAGGTTTATCATTTTTATTAAATTTTATTTTGGTGTATATTCATTGTATAAAGAAATGGGTTTTATATTCTTTCAAGTATCAATTATTTTAACCATATGCAGCCTCCATACCCTCCCTATTCTCCTTCTTCTCCATATCTCCTCCTACTCTTGCTACCTTCTCTATCCCAGGCTTTTCTCTGCTTTCATGTCTCACAAACATAAATACTAAATGCATATACATGATTTTATGTATCTTCATGAAATCTAGGATTTTATAAAATTGAGAAAAATGCAATGTTTATCAAAGTCTGGCTTATTTCATTTAACATTATAATCTCCAGTTATATCTATTTTCCAGACAATAAAATAATTTCAATTTTCATTAATTTCTTTCATTAACATTTGTCATTTTTAGCAAATGAGCCTTTTACTTATTTGGTTATATTCATTCTTATAGTCTTTGATGCAACTATAAGTTTTGTTGATTTCCTTTTTGGATCATTTATTTTTAATGTATAGAAATGAAAATGTGTGATTTTGTGTCCTATGTATTTGCTGAATTTATTAGTTCTAACAGGCTTTTTTTATCCCTTTTTTCTTTTTTTTTTCTTGCTTTTTCTGTATAACAGTCCCGGCTGTCCTGGAATTCACTATGTAGACCAGGCTGGCCTCAAACACACAGAGATACACCCGTCTCTGCCTTCCAAGTGCTAGGATTAAAGGCATGTACCACTGTTGTTATTGGTATTTTACTCTTTGGCTCCTTTGGGGGGCCCGCTACCCAGCTCCCAAATAAATCACACATGGAGTCTTACTATTACTTATGAATACTTGGCCTTAGCTTGGCTTAGTTTCTAGCCAGCTTTCCTTAAATTTAAATTAACCCATCTGTCTTTTGCCTCTAGGCTTTTACCTTTCTCTGTTTTTGTATACCTTTACTTTCTTACTCCGTGGCTGGCTGTGTAGCTGGGTGGCTGGCTTCTGTAGTCCTCCTCCTTCTCTCTTTCTTCCTTTCTCCCAGATTTCTCTTCTATTTATTCTCTCTGCCTGCCAGCCTCACCTATCCTTTCTCCTGCCTTGCTACTGGCCATTCAGGTCTTTATTAGTCCATTAGGTGTTTTACACAGGCACAGTAACACAGCTTCACAGAGTTAAACAAATGCAACATAAACAAAAGTAATACACTTTAAAATATTCTACTACAGAACCACCGCTGCCCAGCATCTAACAGGCATTTTAAATATATGTGAAATCTTTAGATTTTTCCCTATCAGAGCACAAATGAACACAGGTCATTATTTCAATTCTTTATGATTGGATACATTTTCTTGTTTAATTGTTCTTGTAGAACTTTCAATACTACATTAACAGAGGTCTGTGTATGTGAACCAAGCATGGTGTTACAAACTTATAATTCCTGCACACAGAAGGTGAGGCAAGAAGAATGTTAATAGTAGGCAGGAGGATTGTGAGTTAGAAGCCAGCCGGGCTACACAGTGAGGCACTCTCACAAAAACTAGGAGGAAGAGGAGGAGGAGCAGCTGTTTGGATATTTTTCCTTTGGCTTTTTGTTCATTTATTCATTTTAGTTTCCTAGGCTTCCTAATGCATCTTCTAATATTTTTCTTCTCCTTTTTTGGCTATTCTTAGTATAAGGACTAAAAACACCACAAGGTATTCCATTGAACCTGAAGCTGAAATTCTGCTTTTTAAAATTTCATTTATTATTGTGTGTGCATGATATATGTGAATGTATGTGCTAAGGCACACATGCGTGGGTCAGAGGACAACTCTGTGGTGTTGGATCTTTCTTTCCAACTTCATGTGGGTTCTAGGGATGGAACTCATGTCTAAAGGCTTGCTCAGTAAATTTCTTTATCTATTGAACCATCTCACTAGCCCTGAAATCCTGCTTTTAATTGTGGTACAATATATTAAAAATTTGACATCTTTTTCTTCTGTATTTTATTTTATTATCATCAGACCCAGAAAGATAAATGTCACGGTTCTCTCTCATCTGTGCTTCCTAGTTCCAACTCTTTAGATGTGAGTCTATAACCTGCAGGACTACTGCAGGAACCAGAAAAGTAAAAACGGACTACTGCATGGGGCAGAGAGCAATAGAGAAGAGAATAGCAGGATGTGAGTGATCTGAACAGGGAAATTTTAAAAAGGAGGGGCTCTAGTTAGGGAGGGGGAAGGTGATAAATAAAGAAGGAGGAGGGTACAGTAAGTTAGGATGTCTTGAAAAGTCATAAAGAATGTTACTGATCTATCTAAAATTACATATAAGAATATAAGTTTGTATATAGCATGCAGGAAAAGCTCCTTTTTGAATTGTTGGTCAGACTCCTAAAACATAAGCTATTGCCGTTGCCCTTGGCTGCTTCCCAGAGTTGAAGATAACTCTCTACTGCTGAAGACACCATGCACTTTGGACACAAGATGGGAGGCGCAGCATCCAAGCAAGTTCTGACCAGGAAGCCTCCTCCCTGAGGTTTGGTTTTCAAAGTACAGTACTAAAAGACAATATGCAAGCCTGCAAGGGAGAGAAGCAACCAACAGTGCTACTCGGGTATAATGTTTGTGAACTAAAACAATGACCAGCATGGCATGATATTTCTACGGGTGCAATAGTAGCACACATACCGTGGCAGTAACCATCAGCTCTCTAATTGAACTAAGACCTATTCAATGTAACTCGAATGTTAAAAGGTCTTTTAATAAAAACCTGGAGCCAGAATATTGGGGTAAATGCTGAAAGATCAGAGAGACAAAGGAACGAGCCATGTGTCTTTCTAGGATTCCTCAGCCTGAAAAAGCTTTAGTTCCTGTCTCCTCGACTTATATACCTTTCTCTTCCCAGCCATCACTTCCTGGGATTAAAGGCGTGTGTGCTTTTCCAACGCAAAGGCATGAGATCTCAAGTACTGGGATTAAAGGTGTGAACCACCACTGCCTGGCTCTATTTCTCTCCTAAACTGAGTCAATCTCATGTAGTCCAAGGTGGCTTTGAACTCACAAAGATCCAAATGGATCTCTGCCTCCCGAGTGCTAGGATTAAAGGTGTGTGCCACCACTGCCTGGCATCTATGTTTAATCTAGTGGCTTGTTCTGTCCTCTGATCCTCAGGCAAATTTTATTAGGGTACACAATATATCACCACAACTCAACAAGAATGAAATTGTGCTTGGTACTGCAAACCTAACCCAACTCCCTGGGGCTAGTGAAGTTATGCCACTTTATTAAACCCACATAATTCCTAACTGTCAGGAGCCATGCAGTCTAGTGTTGGATCCGAATATGACTAACTGTCCAATGGGTTTCCTCAGGGCCAGACACCAGTGGAAACAGACTGTCACTTGCCAAGGACCAGTAGACCATGGGACAGCACAAATTTGTGCAGTTGCAGGCTCTTTTCTCTCTCATTATATTGTTGATTCTTTGGGCATTTTTTGGTTTGGCTTTGTCAGTCACACATGCAACAGCTCTAATTTTCCCTGGAAATTCTGTTCTTTCACAAATATTTTCCCCTAAGATTCGGCAGGGGGCTAATGTTTCTCATTTAAAGACTATGAACTATTAAAAACTATATGAACTACTGAGTGAGTAGTGCTAGAATAACTGGTTGGTTTTTAACAAAAAAGTTAGATTTTTCACCTTATAGGATCAGTTAAAGTCTTAAATTTAGCTTAAGAGTTAAATGTAGGCTGGGCATGGTGGTACACACCTTTATATTCTCAGTACTTGGGAGGCAGAGGCAGGCAGATCTCTGTGAGTTCAAGGCCAGCCTGGTCTACAGAGT
>LZPO01116965.1:852086-867274 GCA_001675575.1 Neotoma lepida
GTGAGTGGTGGCTTGCTCCTAATTCCTCTGATCTCTGTCAGATTTTCACCCTTATTTCTTGTTCCGCGTGTTTATTAATAAGACTGGTTAGAAGTTCTTCTTACACTTAGGTTCATCCAGGAGCACTACACACACACACACACAACCGTATGCATGTATGTATGTATACATGGGTCTTTTTGAGACAAGGTCTCAGCCTGTAGGTTAGGCTGGCTTGAAACTCACTAAGTAGCCTAGGCTTGCTTACAATTTATAATAATCCTGCTGCCAAGCCATCATGCCTAGGGATATTTTTTTAGAACTAATATATACAAAATTATGTAGTCCTCACTATATAATCATGGACTAGTAGACAGAAGTTTAAAAACAAAGGAAAATGGAAAAATGTGCTGTTGCTAGGAATTAAAAGAAATTAAAATAATTTTGTATATGAAAATTATTAATCTAACAAAATAAATGATAAAACCCCAATGTTGGTGGGGTAGTAAAAACAGAAAGGTATGTTTTATCTTATTGATATAAAAATCAATGCTTAATTAGTTGGTTTTCCTAAGGAATAGTCTGGCAGCATGTTGCAAATGCTAGCAAGCTAATTTTATCCTTACCCAGAATCCCTGTCTGGAAATATACTCCAAAGAAACAATGATCTACACATAGGCATTTATAGAAGGATAAAAGTTTTAGAAACAACTCAGACAATCAAAAATAAGGGAATAATTATTTGAATTTTATGTAATAACATGTCTATTTCAATATGAGAAGATGCATACAGAAAACTAACAAACACAAATAGAACACAAGTTAATATATACACTATGAAAAGGTACTTATGTATACTAACAGATTAGAAAAGAATTCATATTAAAATTTCTGTTTAACAGTAAGTTTAATAAATTCATAAGGTGGATTATCCCATAATTAAAAAAACTGAACATGGTAGGTGGACACCTACACTCAGCACTTGAGAAACTGTGGCAGGAAGGTCACTCTAGCCTAGGAATTTCACTTGAGAAACTGTGGCAGGAAGGTCACTTTAGCCTAGGAATTTGAGGCCAGCCAGGGCAACATAATGAGACCCTGCTGACAGATTAGATAGATAGATAGATAGATAGATAGATAGATAGATAGATAGATATAGATAGACAGACAGACAGACAGATAGATATAGATAATAGATAGACAGACATAGAGAAAAACAAGATAAAAAAGGAGCTGCCCATGAACTCCTAAATATCTAAAATGAAGCAGAGAACTATTTAGCTGTCGTACTTAGTGAGGAAGCATCTTTTTCATTGGTAGGAGTAAAGCTGCTCTTTGATGTGTATTTAAATCAATTTTGTTATTGTGAAGCTGTCACAATAATATTTTGAAGACAGGGTCTCCCTGTGTAGCATAAGCTGGCCTGAAATTTGCACCACAGTCCAGGCTGAGATACACAATCCTCCTTTCTTAGCCTCCTGGGTGCTAATATAATTGTAGGCTTGGTCACAAGATGTTTTAAAGAGACTTTCATTTGACGGATAAGATTTTTAACTGGGAATCTATATAATTTGGGGGGAGGTACTAGGTATTGAATAGGGCCTTTTTGTACATGGCAGATAAGCACTCTACTACTGAGCTATATACTTAATCAAAAATCTAATCTTTACAAATATAACCTCTTGTGGCTTGATTTAAGATTGTATTAATTTCCTGTTGGTACTGTAATGAACTACCACAAATATCATAGCTTAAAACAGTACAAGTTTAGGCCTGTGATATGGTTTTGAGGGTAAAGGTACCTGGTGCTAAGCCAGATATTCTAAGTTGAATCCCTGGGTAATACATGGTGGAAGGAGAGAATCAATCCCTGCAGGTTGTCATCTGACCTTCATACATGCACTGTGGCATGAGAATGAATACACACACACACACACAAATGAGTAAATAAATGTAATTTAAAAGTTCAGAAAAAAAACATAAACCCTTATTAGTGCTACAGATTAGTAGTTCAAAATTGGCATCACAGAGCTAAAACTCAAAACCTAAGTATCCAGGGAGAAACTCATTTTTTGGCTCTTCCAGTTTCTACACTTCAGGATCTAGATATTTACATTCCTTTGCTCACAGCCTCAACACTTCCATCTCCTGCTTCTGTCATCAAAACTCCTACTTCTATAGTTTGATCTTCCTCTTGAGTCCCTTTTAAAAAGATACGTGTGATTACATTTAGGGACCACTTAAGATAACTAAGATTGGAAGAATATTCTCCCAGATCTCAAAATCCTTAATTATGTTTGCTAAGTCTTCTTTGACATATAAAATAATGCTCATAGGTTTCCAGGATTATGAATGGATGTCTTGGGTGAGACATTACTCATCGTTCCACAGTCCGCCTCTTGAGCCCTGAGGATACACATTACTTTCACATGTAAAATGCTTTTATCCCATCTCAATAATTCCCAAACTCTTTAACATATAATAGCATCAGACCAAGTTCAATATCTTCCCAGTATCATCAGCTCCAAAATCCAAATATACTTTAATGAGGTATGAATGAGAATCTGGGTATGTGCCATCCTGGGACAAGATTCCTTTCAATTATAACTAGAAAATACAATTTCTGCTCCTCAAATGCAGTAGCAGGACAGGATTGGTTATAAACAATGGACACTCCCATTATAAAAAAAAAGAGAAAATGGAAGGAAGAGTTAGCAGTACCAAGAAATTTCGAGACCCAAGTAGGCATGTCATTAGATTTCAAGGCTTAGCAGTAGTCCTCTGTAGCTTCATGGTCCCCTCTCTGAGCTGATGTTCCACCCTCAAGGCCCAAGAGTCTGTCCTTTCTTTGAGTTAATCATCTTTTTACTTGGAATGTAGCCTGTGCTTGCAGCTGAGCAGTTTCATCAGTCTGCTTCCCCACTGTAGAATTCTGGAAATCCAAAAGACTTCTTTCAGCTTGTCCTGTCTTTGTTATCTGTCTCTTTCAGTCTAAGTTGGAGTATTTCTGCTGGTACAGATAGAATATTCTTTATCTTAAATGCTTGGAACCTGAAGTGTTTTACATTTTAAAAATGGGGATATTTTTACTTATCCTGGTTGAGCCAATAATGATGGCTCAACCAGGATATATACTTTCCTGGTTGAGCCATCATTATTTACCCAAAGCCTTAAAATCAGAATGTAGTCCAAAGTCCTAAATTTAGAATTCAAAAATCAAAATAAGGTATAAATATGGTTGGTTCCTTCTAGAAAGAATGCATTCCTTGTCAATCCTGACTTCAAAAGGCTATGGACAGGGCTGGGCGGTGGTGGCACACGCCTTTAATCCCAGCACTCGGGAGGCAGAGGCAGGCGGATCTCGTGAGTTCAAGGCCAGCCTGGGCTACCAAGTGAGTTCCAGGAAAGGCGCCAAAGCTACACAGAGAAACCCTGTCTCAAACAAACAAACAAACAAAAAGGCTATGGACATTCCTCATAGCAATACAACCCCAATTTGGTGGTTTGAAGGAGAATGGCCCCCATAAGCTCATAGATTTGAATGTCTAGTGACCAGGGAGTAAAACTATTTGAAAGGATTAAGAGGTGTGGCCTTGTTGGAGGAAGTGTATTACTGAAGTGGGCTTTGAGGTTTCAAAAGCCCAAGCCAGGCTCAGTGATTCTCCCTTCCTGCTGCCTGTGAATACTGATGTAGAACTCTCAGTTACTTCTCCAGTACCATGTCTGCCTGCATGCCACCATGCTTATTGCCATGATGATAATGGACTAAACCTCTGAAACTGTAAGGCAACCCCAATTAAATGTTTTCCCTTTATGAGAGTTGCTGTGGTCATGGTGTCTCTTCACAGCAATAGAACAGTGATCAAGACAGAAGCTGGTACCAGGGAGCAGAGTATTGCTATGACAGGCCTGACCATGCTGCTTGCTGGTGTAATATACTTTGGGACTCTGGATTAGGAAAGCAGTTTAACACTTTAAGCAGAGCTTAATGGGCCATACTAATAGCTAGTTGTGGTATCACACACTGGTAGGATTTGCTGAAGGAGGTGGCAGCAGGAGGATCACAAATTTGAGGCCAGCCTGGACTTGGCAACATGGACTACCACTCACCAAGGCTGACCTGGCTATGACTGCTGCTAAGTGCCAGATCTAGGAACAACAGAGACCACCAGTGAGCCACAGATATGGCAGGCTGACTACATTGGACCATGTCCTCCATAGAAAGGAACAACATTTTTTCCTTACTAGAGTAGATACTTATTCTGATTATGGATTTACCTTTCTAGCATGTATTGCTTCTGCCAAAATCACCATTCATGGACTTGCAGAATGCCTTGTCCATGGTATTCCACACAGTATTGTTTCTGACCAAGGAACTCACTTCACAGCCAAAGAAGTGAGACAGTAGGCCCACAATAATGGAATCCACTGGTCTTACCATGTTCCCACCATCCTGAAGCAGCTGGCCTGATAGAAAGATGGAATGGCCTTTTGAAGACAGAGTTACAGTGCCAATTAAGTCACAGAAACCTCAAGGGTTGGAGCAGGGTTCTCCAGAAGGTGGCATATGCTTTGAATTAGCATCCAATATATGGTACTGTTTCTCCCTTATCAAGGATCCACAGGTACAGGAATCAAATGGTGGAAAAGGGAATAGTTAAACTCAGTATCACCCCTAGTGACCTGCTAGGAAAATTTTTGCTTCCTGTTCCTGTGATCTTAAGTTCTGCTGGCCTAGAAGTTTTGGATTCCACAGGAGGGAGGACTCTTGCCAGGATCCACAACAAACATAACTGAACTGGAAGCTCAGACTGCCCCGTGGACACTTTGGGCTTCTGATACCTTAAACCAACAGGCTAAGAAAGAATAACAAGTGTTAGGATGAGTGAGTGATCCAGATTACTAAAGGGACATTGGATTGCTTCTCCACAATGAAGGTAAGAAAGATTGTGTCTGGAGTGCAGGACATCCTTTAGGGCGTCTCTTGGTGTCACCATGTCCTGTGATGTTAATGGGAAACTACAACAGCCTAATCTAGGCAGGATGGCAAAGGGCACAGACCCTTCAGGAAAGAAGGTATGGGTCATTCATCTAGGAAAAGAGCCAAGACCTGCTGAGGTGCTTGCTGAGGGTGGAGGAAATACAGAATGGGTAGTAGAGGAAGGTATTATAAATACCAAGTAAAGCCATGTGACCAGTTGCATAAATGAGGATTATAATTGACATGCTTTTGTCATATTTCATTAAGAATGCATTTATAGAGATATTTGTGTTTTCTTTCTTCAATTTCTTTATCAGGTGATGTAACAATAAAGAGAATGTCAATGGTTATTTTAAGTTTGAGATACTAAAAGGATATTCCTCAAGTGACATTGCCATCTATTCTAAATTTATAATGCATTTGCAGTTGTACGAGGGATAGTCATATTATGTTAGGCGTAATTATGACCTGGTTAAATACATAATGAGTTTGTGATTGTATGTAGGATAGTTATATCGTGCTAGGCATAATTATGATCCGGTTATTGTTTTTCATTTGGAAATTAATCATGACATAAGGAGATATGACTGTGTGTCAAGTTGACAAGGGGTGGACTTGTGATGGCTACTACATCTGGAATTAAGTAAAACCCAAAAAATGTCTGGGCACACCTGTGAGGAATTTTTGCTTAATCATTTGAAGCAGGAAGATTCACTTCTAATCTGCGTCTTTAAGGTGCGAAGACACACCTTTGATCCAGATCTTTTGAGGTGGGAAGGCTCACCTTTAATCTGGGCCACATCTTCTGCTGGAAGCCTATATACAAGACATGAAGAAGGAAGCACCTCTCTTTGCCTGCTTGCTCTCACCCTCACTAGCAAGTCCATTCCTTCACTGGCGTTAAAGCCTACTCCTTCGGAATTCTGTTGTGTACTGAAGACCAGCAAAGATACCCAGCCTTGTGAACTAAACAACTACTGGATTCTTGAACCTTCCATTCATAGGCACTCATTGTTGGACTAGCTGGACCACAGACTGTAAGTCATTCTAATAAATCATATGTATATATATGATTTACATATCATATATATGATTATATATATATCATTCATTCATTCATTGTGTAAGTTCTGTTACTCTAGAGAACCCTGACTAACAAACATACCCAGTCCTTTATTTCTGTTATATCAAAGCTAATTCTAATTCTATAAGCTGATCAGTCCCTATGATCATATTTGGAGTCTACCTCAATAATCTACAGTAATAGTCTCATCTCAAGTTCCTTAATTTAACTACACCTGCAAAATTATTTTTGCCATATAAGGTAATATTCATAGGTACTAAAGACCAGGACCTGGATATTTGGGGGAAGGGATAGTTATTCAGTCTCTTGCAAAGAAGTTTAGAAATTTTGCATATCCTTTTTTATAGTAGTAAGACCAGAACTCAGGGTTTGTGCATGCTAGGCAAGTGTTCTGCCACTGAGCTATAGACTCCAGCCCCTGTATCTTTTTCAGTTAACAGTGTCACAATTTGTTTAATGTAAAAATTCCGTCATTAAATTTAATAAAAGAATAAATATAACTATTTACGAAAAGATATTAAATTAAGGAATTATGTTAATAATTAGTTCAGTATATGACAAAGTATAAAAGAACTAAAACAAGTTCCTCGATCACTGCTCTACATAAAATTAGCATGTATTCAAAACAGAAATATGGGTTCTAAGAAAGGGGAGAACATGGTAGTTAAATATACATTTAGAATAAGGATATAATATTGCCTGAAAATGAGCATGTCCTACATGCCAAAGGATGCATAAAGCACATCTAAAACTATCAAGCCTGCTCATAAAAGATAGGTTCAGAAACTTGGATTCCAGAGACTAAATTCGTTCTTGCATCCGATGTAATAAAGCAATACCAATTAAAGGGGGGGGGAGTGGAAAGAAACCAGCTAGCATCACATAATACTTTGATTCTAGCAGGCTGGCCAATCTCCTTACCTAGACTGGAATAAATGTGGCTGAGAATACGAGCTGGCTGTACTCTGATGGGGTACACTTCAGCAATGGTCTCCACATCAATCCCTTTGTCCTTCAAAATGGCCTTGATTTCTTCTGTTTCAGCTAGAATGGAGACTATAGGAAAGAAAGATGAGGTCAACAGAAGGCTTTAGTCCAATTGAAACTTGACAAATATCTTTTAATTTTATGTGTATGAGTGTTTTGCCTGTATGTATGTCCATGTACCACATGCTACCCTGGTGCCAATGGAGGTCAGAAGAGGACATTGGATACCCTGAAATTGGAGTTATGGACAGTTATAGGCCACCATGTGGATTCTGGGAAGTGAACCTGGCCCTGGTGGGTCCTTTGGAAGAACAAGTGCTCTCAATTGCTGAGCTGAGCCATCTCTCCAGACCCCTAAAGATATTTTTACATGTATAATTTCTTTTGAAGGGGGGAAGAGAAAGAAATTATTACTGTAGAATTCTGATTAATAAGGAATTTTTCTAGATAGAAATAGTACATAAATGGGAAAGGAAAAGCATGGCTAGAGTATGAGACTTAGCTTTTTGGTTGGGTACCTCTGTGTGCCTACTGAATGGCACTTCCAGTATTTATGAGATTCTATGTTGAAATGAGAAAATTTTAACCATGGGATGGCTCAGTATTTAAAGAGCACTGGCTGCTTTTCCAGAGGACCCAGGTTCCATTCCCAATACTCACATGGTGGCTTATAACCATCTGTAACTCAGTTCCAGGGGATCTGATGCCATCTGAGGGCACTAGGTATACACATTGGTGCACAGACATACATGCAGACAAAGCACCCATATGTATTAAAATATAAATAAATAAAGGAAGGTAGCCTGAAAGAGCTGGTGGCTAATTGGACTTGAAATAATGAGTGAATTGGTCAGGAGGAAAAAAAAAAGAATGAAGGGCTGGAGAGACAGGTCAGCAATTAAGAGCACTGGCACCTTATCCAGAGGACCCAGGGTCAGTCCCCAGTACCCACATGATGGCTCACAAACTTCTTTAACTCCAGTTCCAAAGGATCTGATGCCTTCTTCTGGCCTCCACAGGCACCAGGCACTCATATACCTTACAAAGACATACATGCAGGCAAAATGCCCATACACATATTTTTTTAAAAAAGTAGATAGGAAAGGTATAATTATTCCAGTCTGAAGGTTGGGGAGGCAGGGGCAAACCACATAGACTTCAATGTTATAGTATGAAAAATTTTACCATGCAGTAAAAGAAATGAAAATGGAGAAGTAGATAGGGGTTAGCTCATCATGGAAGAATAGGTGTTACTTTAAGGTTCTGTATATTATTGATGGGCACTGTTTTGCAAGTTGCATTCTATAGAACTTCAGGGTTCTATAGGGAGCAACAGAGTTGTTTACAGGAGCAGAAGAGACTAAAGGGGAAGCATTTAACCCCAAGCAACTAAATTTTTGTTCATATTTATAAAATATTTAGAGTCAGGTGTCAGATGCTAGGGATACATACACAGATATAATGAGTCCTGATGGAAGGCAGAAAGGAGTTAATCTGATAGATATGATGGTAAAAGTAAGGGAAAAATCACTTCGGATTAAAGAGACAGCATGCACGAAGTCACAAAAAGTTAGCTTTTATTGCTTTGCTTCCTGTTGTGCTGGGGAATGAAGCCAGGCCTTCACAGAGCAGCCAGTTACTTGTAACACTGAGCTAAACCCTCAGCCTCTGAAAAGTCCTTTGTAGTAGGAATATGGATTGTGGAGGAGCAGTGATGAGAAATGAAGTAAAATACAAGGCCCAGTGTGAGATCACAAAGAGTCCTTGTAAGCCATATTAAAAGAGCTGAAATAGGAAGCCCCTGCAGAGTTGTACCTTAAAAAGAATACACTCAAGTTAATAATTAAAGAATGAATGGACATTTCTTTGTGTGGTCTACAATGACTTTTAAAAAGCAAAATAATGAACTGACAGACTGTACTGGGCCTAGACTGAAGATAGAAACATCAGTTCAAAATTAACACTGTAATGTAAGGAGGCAATGCTGACAACTTACATTAATAGCAAGCTATT
Organism: Neotoma lepida; assembly: GCA_001675575.1. NCBI lineage: Eukaryota > Metazoa > Chordata > Mammalia > Rodentia > Cricetidae > Neotoma > Neotoma lepida. The sequence goes on from LZPO01116965.1 coordinate 861,131, forward strand.
GGCATTGTCAGAAAGAGGATGGATTTCAGAATGACTTTAGAAGTAAAAAAGCCAGAACTTGTTACATAAATACAGGAAATCAGAGAGGAATAAATATGAATTCAAAGTGTTCATTTGTGTAGCTGGGAGTATCTATCGTGTGCCATTTAATGATACAGGCACAGAAGAAATAGGAGGCACAGGTTGGACACAGTAGGGGGATCCAGCTGGCCAACTTTAGTTATGTTGAGTCTACAGTGCATAGAATCATGCAATTGGGGCTGTCAGTAGTCATTAGAAACAAATGAGATGGATGAGAGAATATAAAGAGAAGAGGAACCAGAATATGACTCTGGGAAAATTCAGGACTAGATAAGAAAAGCCTGGGGGAAGGGGAAGTTCTTGTCTCGTGGCTTGTATTTTCTTTATAGCATATGAAATGGGGTCATTATGTGAGAGTGAAGGAAAACTGAAGAAGGTGGGGAATATGACCAATTATTCAGAGCAAGACAAGTGGTAGGCTATGGACAGAATTCTTAGCAATACCAATAGTTCAAGGGAAAGAGAAGAAAAGAAAGCCCAGAATAAGGTAGAAAAGTACTTCAAACAAGCTGAAGGAGAGATACAAAACCATAACATCATTGACATTGTGGAAATTAAGTTTCTAGAAAGATAAGTGATAATAAAATGATAAAAGGTAAATAAATCTAAAAGATCTGCTAATATACTGATTATAAAATATCTACTAAGACTGACAATACCAAGGTCTCTGGAAACTAAGCAAGAATATTTTCAGAGTATTAAACCAGACTATAAAGGACTGGAGAATTAATGGACTATGAAGAGACAGAAATACCAATGTGAAAAGAAGCCACATATGACCGTCAGATAGAGATTAACATAATAAAGAAACTGGAGTGGGGATGTCTTAATATTTCAAGAAAGACTATTTGTAAAGACTATAGGATCAAGAAACAATACAGGAATTTGTCTTGAATAGGAGAACACCTTTTTTTCTGAGACTAAAGAAAAGAAAGCAAGTAAGGATAAGAATGGTGGGGATGGGAAGTGTTGGGAAATTGAAAACACATCAGAATATTAAAATGATCAGGCATGAAGTAGAAGTCCAAATATTAGGTTGAAAACAAAGGGCACAGCTGAAAGAAATAGAGTATTTGTTATGCTGGCTGTGAATAAAGAAAACACTGGCTAATGATAAGAACAAAACAGGAAGTTGAACTGGAGACTGTAGATGTCCAATGCCACCACTCTGTTCATCATGTGTTTTTTCCCCATAATATCTTTTAGTAGGTATAGGATCAGAAAGTGTAGACTATACGATTGATCTAGAACTATAATACTCTGGTGGATACAGCAAAAAAATATGAGGCAGTGATGATTGGAATATTTAGATGATGAAAATATTTAGATGATCTTTAGGTAGAAAAGAGTAGACTAGGAGAAATTAGAGGCAAGCATACAAGGAAGAAAAAGAAAGCTGAGATTTCATTGTTAGCAGAACACAAGAATTATACACCTATAATGTCTAAAAGTTTGACCCTTGGTGTGTGTGGTTTGAATGAGAAAGGCCCCCACACGCCTTATTTAAATGCTTAGTCCACATTAGTGGAAATAGTTGTGAAGGATTAAGACGTATGGCTTTTTTGGAGGAAATGTGCCAGTGGAAATAGTAAAAGCCCACACCATTCGCAGTTAGTTCTCTTTCTGCTATCTGTCTGCTGATAGCCACCTCAGCTACTGCTCCAGCATCATGCCTGCCTGTCTGCCTGCTGCCAAGCTCCCCACCATGATGCTCATGGATTCTGACCTTCTGGAACTGCAAGCCTACATTTTTTTTAAAGAATCACAACTTTTTATTTTTAATACTTTTCAAATAGTCATCCAGAAGAATGTATATCTGTCATGTTAACTTTTCTGGGCGGGGGTATGTGAACACACACCTATTTATCCTAGTGAAGGTACTGAAGGCAGATCAAATAAATGATTCCTTCCAAGTTTAGCTGAGGGAACCAATGTGCTTGTTTGGAGTTAGTTGTAGAAACATGGGTGAGGAATTACCATCAGGAGCATGGACAACTCATCGCCAGCTACACCACTGAAGAAAATCTTCCTCCAGGAACTGTAACACAACTATACTTTCTCCAGGACAGTGCAGACCTCACACTTTTAGTGAACAGCCTTGGAACCTTTTCTTGACTCTCCTCTTAGCCCAACTTCCCACTCATGAGGAAGAGCCAGCTGGTGGGTCTAATCTTGTGCTCATTTCATGAGAGTAACCACGGCAGCTGCAACTAAAATAATAGTTACCATGGCAAGCCCCAAATTAAGTTGCCTTAGTTATGGTGTTTTGTCATAGCAATAGAACAATTACTAAGACAGGTACCTAACATAGAGGTACAGAGATAAGGGTACCAGAGTCATGGATATCTAAAAAATTTAAGGCTAAGAACAGCAGATGACATCCACACTAATTCTGAAATCTAGTTTGATGACAGAATTTGAGAGGATGAAGAAGGCTGTGAGTTGAGCCTCAAAGTCATAAACTATGAATCAGAACAAACAGAAGATGAACATAGCAAGAAGGTTTAAACCTCAAAGCAAAACATACCTTCTCATGGGGGATGAGGAGTAGCGGTCTTTATAAAACATTTGCTAGAGACACTGAGAAGCAAAGACCACCTATATGATCACATAGAGTGTTAAGTATAAGAAGCGTTAGAAAACAGGATGATTTTCCATACAGAATCAACCTGAAAGTCAAATGAATAGGAATATCTTAAACAAGTTTTACAGCAGGACTTAACAGCATATTGAAGAGTGATGCTGGAGAGTGAAAATTCACATCAAGATGTCTACTCTCAAAAACAAGGACAATAATAAAATTATTCAAAGAAACAAGGAAGGCAAAAATATCAACACTTTCTGGGAGAGGTACAAGGATGGGATGATGACAAAAGAGACCAGCTTTGAGTTCAACATATAAAGATCATTTATAGATATTGAGACTAGGATTTTTTTCTCTGAGACAGGGTCTCTGTGGTAGTTTGAATCAAAATGGCCCCCACAGGCTCACAGGGCATGGCATTATTTGAAAGGATTAGGATGTGTGGACTTTTTGGACTAGGTGTGACCTTGTTGAAGTGTGTCACCGGGGGTGGGCTTTATGGTTTCAGAAGCTCAAGCTAGATCCAGTGGCTCACTCTTTCTTCCTGATGCCTGCTGATCCAGGTGTAGAACTCTCAGCTACCTCTCCAGCACCATGTCTGCCCATGTGCTGCCATGCTTCTCACCATAATAATGGACAAAACCTCTGAAGTGTAAGCCATCCCCAATTAAATGTTTTCCTTTACAAGGGTTGCCACGGTCACAGTGTCTCTTCACAGCAATAGAAACCTTAACTAAGACAGTTTGACTATGTATCCTTAGCTGTCCTGGAACTCCTGATATGGAACAAGCTAGTGTTGAACTTAAAGTGATCTGCTTGCCTCTGGCTCCCAAGTGCTGAGATTAAACACATGTACTACCATACACAGCTAAAGACTTGGATTCTTAATGTTTAGAGTTCTCAGCTCAGTATTTTGCATAATGTAGATACTCTCACATTTAAGTTGATTCTTAGGGGAAAAATTTTAGACATACTCCCTAGTGAGATAATGGTCAGAAGCAAATGTACTATGAGGGATGCAGGGAAAATATAAATGCATAGATGCTATGAAAATAAAAGAATACTAGCAGGAAAAACAGAAAATGTGGTTAAAAAGAAAGTAACAGTAACCAGGGGAATAAAATGTCATGAAATTTTAAAGAAAAGAGTTTCCAGAAATAAAGTATATCAAATAGTATTTTATAATCCTCTGAGATCATCTTTCATTGATTTATTATAACAGTAATTTTGAAACAAAACTGAACCAAATTTATTACGAACTTTTGAAAGCCTAACACAAAGCCCCGAAATCTCTCCCCCTAATCAGCTCTTTAATAAAACATTTCTATTGCTGGGAGTAATACATACCTTGAACCACCACATCTGGCTTTGGCACAGTAGAAAACCTACGATTCAGGGGATCAATTTCTCCAGGAGCTAAAAATCCCTGAAGAAAACGCACAAAAACAAAAATAATAAGTCTCAAAAATAAAGCTAGGAGAGATGGCTATAGAGAGATGGCTCAGAAGTTAAATGGAAAGGGGAAAGGAGGTCAATACAAAGGGAGAAGAATGGCAAAGGGGTAAATAATACTAAGGATGTTTGAAAAAGCCACAGGGAAACATTTTATGTTTACTTATACATATACTGTGTGTGTGTGTGTGTGTGTGTGTGTGCTGTCTCTTATACACATCTAGATGTGTATAAGAGACAGATACTAAGGATGTTTGAAAAAGCCACAGGGAAACATTTTATGTTTACTTTACTTAAATTTGCACACACACACCTGTCTCTTATACACATCTAGATGTGTATAAGAGACAGGATATTACCAGTGCTGCAATGGTGGCACTTTTTTTTTCGAAGTAACATACCAATGTCTAATTGGACTTAAGGCTAACCCAATATGAAGGAACTCATGCCTGATACTGGAAATGACCCTTGGCTGTTGAGGTCATGAAACTTAGAGGAGAACCTATTACTACCACTTTCCTGAACCAGTATAATTTCTAACTGAATTCTAAATGCCCATCCTTATACTCACAGGTAACGTGTAGCTCTCTCCCCTCAACAAATAGGTTCTTTTTGCAGCAAAGACCGATAAAGACCACCACAAGTGGTTAAAATGCAGAGAACAATGGATTTGAGGTACCCAACCCCTATCAACACATCTACAATACCCATACACCTAAGGCTCAGGGGACATAATAGAAGAGCAAGTAGAAAGATTTTAAGAGCCAGAGAACCAGAACATCAGCTGTGATGTATTGCACTTTCTATATATGGCAGGGAAGCATCACCCATGAAATTTTTAAAAAATATGGTCACCTAAACAAGACCAGAACAATGATCCTATCAGTAGACATACCAACATGAATGGGGAAAATCTCAGAAGACCTAGACGAAGAGCTATAGCCAATTAATGGATGCTGAGACAGGGAGAATCAATGTTCTCTAGGAATGAGACCCTAACAAGTTATACAAGCCCAAGTGGTCAGTCCTAAATAAATACACGTACAAACAACACTAAATGGACTAGGCAGGCTGTGTGTGTGGAAGGGAGCAAGAGGTGAAAATAATACAAATACAACACTCATGCATGAAATTCTCAGAATACATTAAACCAAAAATTGGTAGCCAGGCAGTGGTGGCGCACGCCTTTAATCCCAGAACTCAGGGTGCAGGGACAGGCGGATCTCTGTGAGTTCGAGGCCAGCCTGAGCTACCAAGTGAGTTCCAGGAAAGGTGCCAAAGCTACACAGAGAAACCCTGTCTCGAAAAACCAAAAAAGGAAAAAAATTGGTCATAAACATTGTTTGCTTATTGTCCATGTGTTTGCTGTGCTTTTTGACTAACAGATACCTTTTTACTTAGTTTCCCTATGTTGTGAAATAAGATGAACTCACCCATTTTTTTCTTTAATAATACTGATTCCTTCCTAGTTTTGTCCAATTTAATTTATTGTTGGGTGAGAAAGCTGCTGAGCAAGGATTGCTTTAAAGCATTATGCTCATTAGTGCTAGCTTCAAGCTCTCATCAATTACAGATTATCAAACAGCCATGGCCACAGAAAACAAAACCAAGAATACAGCTGCAGAAAATAAAGGGCCATATAAACAGGGGAAAATCTTACTCAGAAATGCCAGCTTAAGTTCCAAATCAGGTTTTCCAGGAACCTGGGTCTATCATATCAAAACAACCATGCTAAGTTTGATGACACACACCTGTAATCCCAAGAACTCAGGAAACAAACACAGAAGAATTACTGGAAGTTCAAGGCCAGCTTGGTCTATGCGGAAAGTTCAAGGTCAGCTACTGCTACATAGCAAGACTCTGTCTTTAAAAAAAAATAACCTATACTGTGGGAAATAGGTTTTTCAGAAAGTACTGGAAAACTTTTTAGAAGAAATATCCTTCTATGTAGGCTCAAAATGTCCCCCCCCTACAAAGAAACTGGATACAAAATTGTGCCCCATTAAGAGTTCTCTTAACAGAATTTG
>LZPO01116965.1:870611-884941 GCA_001675575.1 Neotoma lepida
ATGGAGAAAAAACAGTTCTTTAACACAATAGCTTCATCCCAGCTGCTTCATGGTATAATTGGGATATTGGTTAAGATCACAAATTTGTTCAAATGTGTTTAATAGATAGGGTACAAGTTGAGTATTGTGGAGGGGTACCTGCAGCTTTACAGCAGGTAGGGGGTGAGATAAGAATGAAACTTAGATCAGCTGGATTTTGGTAACCGATGCTGGGTTGGGACTTCTAGAGTCTGACCCAGACCATTTTACTTTAGCCATATTTAAGCCCAGCACAGTATTGGAAACAACTATTCAGATAACAATGAACTCAGCCCCATGAGCAAAACAAAGCCTAAGACATACCTACATTGAAGCCCTTTACAAAGTACATACGGCTTCATCTGTAAGATGGGTTCTTGTTGACTTAAAAACAATGCTCAAGATAAGATTTAAGGAGAATGACTGAGATAAATATAATGCCTGGCCCTAAGAAAACATAGAAGTCATTTAGGCTGTTGTAAGGTACAAATGACATCTCTCACAAGGATGAGTTGTATGGCTTAGCAGTAAAGCTCAAGGTGTTAGGGGAAAGAGTGTGGGATAAACAAACACAGTATTCTGGGGGATATGGGCAGAGCCTGGCTCAACAGGTAGCAAATGGTTACCAGGTTGTAAACTGTATCTTCCCCTAGAATTCTGGGAGAACAGCCAAATATCTCCCAACTCTGGAGAGATGAGCTGTGTGTTTAACTTTTCCTAGCTTCTCCAGTGCTTATCTGTGTGCACAAGGACCTTTTTGCCCTCTACAGAGTATAACATGAATGTCATGTTTGCTTATGTGCAATTTCCTCCTGAGAACCTAAGTGTGTTGAACTAAGCTGTCTAAAACTACATAGACATGCACACACCTAACAAGGCCAAGGAACCACACCAGTCCACATCTGTTGTTGTAGTGTTCCATCCAACTGTATATGACCTTTCTTTAAGCACATTATAACTTATAAGCTACGAGCCCCTGACAGCTGCCCTGATTGCAAACTCTGTGCCTTCCTCTCTCTTTAACTGCCCCCATTCCTCTCAGGCCATTCTAATGTTTCCTCTCTGTTTTGTAGTTTTCTCTGATTTCTATCATTTATCTTATTTCTTTTGTTTTCTTCCTTTTACATACAGGCTAGCGGGCAGAGGTACCAGCCAGGCGAACTGGAAAGAAGAAGGGCAAACACTTCTACAAGCAAAAGTCAGGCCCTTCTCAAGGTTTAACTATCAGACCTATTGTAGTATTTACATATTTGACCACTTAACATGTAGGAAACTGTACCACTGTTGCTTTTTTTTCCCACTAGGTTCCTATCGTTTTGTCATGTACAAACATGCATTTACTTATTATTGAGACAATAATTACTATAGAGTGTTGGCTGGCTTAGAACTCACTATGTAAAGCAGGCTGGCCTCAAACTCACAGAAATCCTCCTGCCTCTTTCTCCCCAGTTCTGGGATTAAAGGTGTACAGCACTATACTAAGCCATACAAACATTTTTAGTACTGTGTGCCTCACCCCATTTTTCCATTTTGTAGTTTTTAAATTTTTTGAATATGCATTGCATGGTGATTTTTTTTAAGGAATGTTCTCTCATTATAGTGGAACTGACTGAATTTTGAATTTATAACATATCTTTATTGAGAACTCTCAAAGAAATCTGGCAATATCTTTTTAAAAGATTTATTTTTTATTTGATGTATTATGAGTATTTCACCTGCATATATGTAGGTGAACAACTTGGGTACCTGCTACTCATAGAGGTTAGAAGGAAGCTTTGGATGCCCTTGAACTGGAGTTACAGATGTTTGTGAGCGGCCATGTGGATGCTGGGAATTGAGCCCTCATCCTCTGGACAAGCAACAAGTGCTGTTAATCACAGAACCATCTCTCTATCACCTAAGGATACCCTTTTAAAAATATTATTTGTGGTGGTCCTGTTATGTAACCTAGACTGGCCTCAAACTCATGATCTGCCTGCCTCTGAGTTCTGGGATTACAAACATGTGCCACTTCAGTAAAAATTCCTTTTAACATATAAATTTGTGGGGTACAGTGTGATACTTCAACTCATGTGTATCATGTATAATGATGAAATTGAGGTAATTAATATTTTAACATCCTTACTTGATAATCTTCCTTAATGAAAAGAAAAAAATCTCACTTACAGAGACACTGAAACTGAAGCAGTCAATGCAATACTTGGTCAAGATTGAAGAAAAAAAAATCTGAGTTTCCCAATTCTTATTTGTAGTTGTTGTTTTGTTTTGTTTTTGTTTTTTTGATACAGGGTTTCTCTGTGTAGCCCTGGCTGTCCTGGAACTCACTCTGTAGGTCAGTCTAGCCTGGAACTCACAGAGATCCACCTGCCTCTACCTCCCGAGTGCTGGGATTAAAGGCGTGCACCACCACTGCCCAGTTAGAATTTCCCAATTCTTAATTCACTATTATCAGCTACAAGTCTCTAAGAGACAACTCTTGTCTCTTCCCTAGTAGGAAGACTCCCATGTGGGCAATCAATACAGATATAGCCATTAACTAAAAGCAGAAGATACAACAAAAGCAGCTTGCTGAGAGCTCTTCTCCCAGGTCATTACCTGTTCTATGTTTCCATTAAAGACCCCATCAAGGATAAAGTACGTCCAGAACAATGGCCATTCGCACTCAATGTTTTCAAATAGCTTCAGCTCAGCTGGTTCATAGTATAGACGATTGGGATCCTAGACAGAAATATAACCGACAAAGTCTGTCCTGTCTGTCACTCAGAGACTGGATGTATATCCTTAGTTTAGAGGTGTTACAATAGGAGTGTTACTACAGACCATTTGTTTCAAAGATGGCATCAGGAAAGGCAGTAAGCACATTTTCATACTCCCTTCTCTTAGCAAGTGCTCTATGAAGAAACTTCCAATGATTAGTCTCGGAGTAATAAGGAATCACAGGAGATATATGAAAATGTGTATTACTTTTCTTGTTGTCATGAAAAACTCATCTGACAAAAATCAATTTAAGTGAAGCAAGAGTTTACTTTGGCTCACAGTTCAAGGGTTCAATCCATTATGGAGGACTGACAAGGTGGCAGAAGCTTGAGTAGCTGATCACAACTGCTTCTACAGTCAAGAAGAGAGCAATAAATGCTGGAATGCAGTTAGCTTTTCCTTTCCATGCAGCCCAGGCCCCAAACCCAATTCTGCCATTCACTTTTAGGGTAGATCTTCCTACTTCAATTAACCTAATACCCTCACAGGCATAGCCAGAGGCTTGTCTCCTTGATCCTGTCAAGTTGACAATATTAACTATCAGTGTAGGATTGGTTTGTAATCAACCTGAGAGGTAACACCAGTCACAGATGGGCTTTGTGGGAATGTACTATATAACATGAGTGACCTGCACATGAATAGAATTCTGATACGTCTTCAGAATGAGGTGAGCCAAAAACAGACAACAATCACCAGAGTGCAGTACTGTGGAAATCAAAATAGGGAAAAATTCAAGAAAATATAGGAGTAAGTCAATGAAATGTTATAGGGAAGTCAATGGGAGTAGGAATTGGGAAAATAGTATAGGACTATTCTTTTATGAGGTTATCATGTTTCAGAGTGTAATACTGTGGAAATCAAAATAGGGAAAATTTCAAGAAAGGGGCAAAAGTCAAATTCAGGGCTGAAGAAGAAAGTAGAAGCGAGAAAGTAGCACAAGATTTTATACTTAATTTAAAAAGAACATAGGGCTTCTCATGTGTGGTGCTGGGATTGGAACTCTGGGCCGTGAACATGCTAGGCAAGCACTCATAAAAATTCTTGAAAAGCTAACTCAAGCCATATCTATAACTATATATATCTATGTATCATATCTATATCTATTCAAGGAGAACTTTTGACTCTTAGAACAAAAGGAACTTATATTTTCAAGAACAAGTTCTGTTGATAACTAACCAAATATAAACTACAAATCTTGGAGGGGGCTGCTACAGTTTAGGGTTGGTGTTCTCAAGGCTTGATATGGTGAAATTTCAACTATTTTGTGAGGTATTAGAGGGTAGAAATGTAATCAAATTTCAGTACGTAGAGGTGGAGGCTGCAGGACAGATCAGGATTTAATAAGGCCATTAGGGCAGAGACTGAATCTCTGGCTTTGTCAAAAGGAATGAGACCAGAAGAAACTGAGGCACACGTGCTCCCTGTCTCTTGCCATGAGGTATCTTACACCACACCTTGGGACTCTGTCAGCAAGAAGGACATCACCAGATGCGGACCTCTTGATTTTGTACCTACAGAACTGTGAGCCCAAGTACACCCATTTTACAACTCAGTCTGTGATACTGTGTCACTGACAACAGAAAATGGACTATGACAGGCAGTCAAAAAGATGTACTGATGGAAAGTGCCTTTCCTGTTGTATTGATTAAATATGAGGTAGACAGTTGGAGATTATGCAAATATTGTTTGTATTTTAAAACTTCTGTCCACAGATTTTAGCATCTATCAGTAGTTCTTTCCTTAAACTAACCAACTGAAAGAAAGGAAAAGACTATTTCCTTTATTATATTTACTTTTTAATATTTTATTGATAATTTATTTACCACCGTCAGAACTTGGCAGCACAACCCAACAAATACAGCAAACATCATTTATTATTCCTTTTAATGATCTCAAAAATTCTATCAGTGAGGTAACTGTTATCTCTGAATGAGGCAACAAAGAACAGGGACAATTCTGTCTTATTTCCCTATGGTGAAAAGCAACCTACCTCTTTAGGAGTTTTATATCCATCTCGTAGAAAACGACAGCAACCATAGCGACCCTGGGGACACAGAGAAAAAGGCCCTGAAGCTTGTACATCTGTATGACTCTATAAGCAGAAATACATCCTCAAACATCTCCATGTATTAATCTCTCAGCAATACAGACATAGTACTCAAAAACAGTTCAGCAGCTGCTGCAGCAGCAGCAATGCCTGTTCAAGCAAGAAGTATGTTATAGGTTCTTCCCCAAAGCAGCATGCCTAGCAGTTATCTTCTCCATGACTGTCTACCTTACGCCAAGCCTACTACAAGCTAATTACTAATCTGTGCAGTCCTTCCCACAGTACACACAGCTCCTAAGAGACTACAGTTTATTTTTTAAATATATTTAAATTTTTTTGAGATTATTTTAGACTTATAAAAGTTATAAACACTACACAGTCTCACTATACTCATCAAATCTCATCTCCTTATATTAACTTATGTAACTACAGAACACACAGCAGAACTAAAAAGCTAACTTTGATATACTAATATTAACTGAATTATAAAACCTATTTAGATTACACTGGGTTTTCCATCACTGTCCTTTTTCAGTCTATTCCAGGATCCAGTTCAAAATCCCACACTACAGGACTCGCATGATGGTAGGTAAAGTGTTTCCTGTGCAATCATAAGGACCCAAGTTCTGATCTCCAGCATCCAGGTAAAAAGCTAGGTATGGTGGCAGTTCCTGTAATCACAGTACTGGAAAGACAGGCATAGGAGGATTTTGGGGGCTTGCTGGCCAGTCTAGCTGAATCAGTGAGTTCCAGGTTCAGTGAGAGAGACTATCTCAAAAACTAAGCTATTGAGGAAGACACTGGCATCAACTTCTGGCCTCTACAGTACACATATACATATACACATATACATTCAAATAAAAAGAATTCCACATTATATTTAGTTGTCATATCTCCCTCATCTTCTCTAATCTATGACAGTTCCACATTCTTTCCTTGCTTTACCCAACTTCACACTTTTGAAAGTGTTTATCAGTTAGTTGTTAAATTGTCTTTCAAATTAGATTTTTCTGGTTTTCACATGAGACTGAAGGTATATATTATTGAGAAGAGCATCACAATGGTGATGTATCCTTCTCAGCACACTGTTTGAGGGGGCACTAGTCCTATTACTGGTGATTATTAAACTTGATCATTTCCTTAATTTGGTATCTCCTAAATTTCTTCACTATAACTTTCCCTCTTGTAACTATATTTATTGTTATCTGTATAGACTCATAGATAACTTCATTTCTTCTTTGAGTTATAAGACAATGCTACAATAATTACTTTTTTGTTCAAAGAGTTCTTATTCTGTGCATTAGGAATCCTTTCCAGTTGGTTTCTGTGGCCTAATGACTAACTATCCTTTTTTGTTTAATGTTTAATGATAAAAAATTATAATGAATTTTATTTTATATTTAACTGTTTATTAAAAATGACAAAAGTACATACTGATCAAATAGATGTGCCTGTTTGGTTTTATATAAACAATAAAACCTTATGAGAATATTTGATGCTGTAGGATGTAGAACATCAATGTTTTTCACAGTTGATTGATATTTTGATTTTATCAATACTAAGAAAGTGACTTTGCATAAATACATAGCACAAAATAGCAGAATTATATTTAAGGACATTTCAGACATTGTTGTAAATTCTGCCCTAATCTAAAACTAAACTCATTTAACAATTTTTTCTGAAACTCAAATCAGTAATTCAAACAGAAAATTTAAAAACCAAATGTTTTAACACAATACAATCCAAAGACATACTCAAATGAAACATACTGAGGAATGATAGTAGAAAAATATTAAGTCTTTCATTACTATAATTAAATCATTATGTTTCTACGAGCGCAGAAAACTTTGTGGCATAGTGAACACACTGCAATTTATAACATAACAAGTTGTGAATTTGAGTTGGCAACATTTGTTGGCATTATGTGGCATGAGGCACGCTCATTATAGAGTGCTCATGTGTGTTCAGAAACAAGGTTGCAGTGAAGTCCCACAATGATACAAAGGAAAGTGCTGCCACAAACACCTCAGGCTCATTACACATTTAATGTTTATGTAACTTTTGGTCACTATACATTCAGGGACCTTAAATTATTGCCAGATTCTTTGCAACCTTAGCATTCAGTTACACAATACATAGTTTGAGAAGCTGGGGTCTATAATAAATGTGGACAAATGCATAGACCTGAATATTTTCAGCTATCTAAATGAACAAAAGGGACAAAAATTAGAAAGGGTGCTGAGGGCCATGGAAGTATACAGCAGGTGACAACTAGTATTTAACAAGTCAACCCACAAGACAAATAACTCTCTGTTAGAGGGGGCTCCACTAGGCAAAGTCTGTGGGGTCACTGGCTGTGGAAACCGGTTGTTTTCTGTCTGTAACTTTCTCATGTGCCACCACTTAGCTCCCTAAAAAAAGAACAGCCTATTGGTAGTGTTTTACATCTTTGGGCACATATATAGCTGTGGATGGTCAGGAAGATGATTTCTGTTTAATCTGTATAATTCTAATGATTAGAAATAATACTAGAATACTTTTCAGAACTAACATGGGAAAGTAACAGTATTCTCAGTCACAAAGACAGCTAATTTTAGATTTCAGAACAAATTCAAAACAGACTAGCTGCCCCTGTAGAGAAAACACAAACATAAGTTCCAGGTGTTCATTGCTAAATCAAGCTCACAACTGAAGCAACTTTGGTAGACACAACCCCCTGCAGTAATTCTCTTTCTTCACATACCCCAACCACTCAAGGTTCAGCCAACTAACTGTTATTGTTAAGTCCTGAATTTCAATGTCATTCTCTGTCTGGGAAAGAGCTGCATGCATCTTAAAAAGGGGCAAGTACATTGAAGGATTTGGTTTTAGAATGCTACTTATTTACTGGCTGATGGAGTTTACAACCTTGCTCTGCTCCAAGAAGTGATATTTGCTCTGATGTATGTCCTCATTGGTTCCCAGGACCAAAACTACACTGTATTTGGCATCAGGGCAATATTTGCTGGTAGAGGAGAGAGAGCCCAAAGGAAACAGAATTTCTTGTTTAGGCTGTGGTTTGGCAGAGGATTGTTGTGGCAGAGACACTAAGGCTATTTGGCAATTACTTACTCCTTACTAAAAGCTAAACTCTTTCTGTCTCCTCTTCCTTCCCTGAGCCTTGAGCTTAGGATTTTGATGAAGACATCCCATTTAGGGCTGAGTGTTCCAAAGGCTCTTATTCTCTGCACATTGTCCAGTTGTGGGTCTCCGTGTTAATTACCATCTACTGCAAGAAGAAATTTAACATTAACCATCATCTTTTTTTTTTACGGGCGGGGAGTGTCTGAGACAGAGTCTCTCTGTGTAGCCTTGGCTGTTCAGGGACTCAATATTATAGACCAGGCTGGTGTTGAACTCACAGAGGATTGCCAGTCTCTGGCTCCCAGATGCTGGGATTAAACCTGCATGCCACCATGCCCAGCCATCCCCCACCCTTTTTTAGGTACTTACTTTCTAAAGCCTTAAGATGCTTCAGATCTTTTGTATCTTCCCTAATGTGATCCTCAAATCAACCATTTATTAGGGATTCCTGATCCACATTTTAGGGAATGGTATTTAAAAACCAAGATCTGGACAATCTCAACACATAGATAGGCATGCACCCCTATGTTAAATGCTCTGTCTGTCTCTGTATCTCTCTCTTCCTCCGTCTCTCTCTCTCCCCCATGCATGCATGCATGCAAGCATGCACTCACACACATACACTTTCACAATAATAGCTTCTACTTTCACCCTATTTTATTTTATTCTAAAATGAGTTCATTTTAGCTTTCCTCATGTCCCATTTGCAACATCTTTCTTCAATAGTGAGAAAACCTAATGTGCATACTACATACTTTTTTGCTCAACTCCTTTGAGAAACAATTTTATCAACTAGAGCAGGAGTTGTCAACTTCACATTAAAGGGATAAGAATGAATACTGCTGTTTTTTCAAGCCATGTAGCCTCTATTAAAACTACTGAGCTCTGCTATTTGAAAGGAGCAGTAGACGGTATAGAAACATGGCTGGATTAGTAAAACTTTATTTACAAGGACAACTGGCCAATCCACAGGATATAGTTTTCTGACTCATGAACTAGGGTGCAGTGTTTATATATGGTTAGTTTTGTCTTGGGATTACAGTAGCCAGTCCAAAAAAAAATTTTTACAAGATTTAGGTAATTTCTTCTTTACCTTCTTCAGTATGGTTATTCAATTTATTTGTAATGCATTTAAGAGTCACTTTCTAGTCTGAATTTCACTTTTCTTACCACATCATAGTTGATACTTTAGATTTTTTTTTTTTTTTTTTTTTTGGTTTTTCGAGACAGGGTTTCTCTGTGTAGCTTTGCGCCTTTCCTGGAACTCACTCAGTAGCCCAGGCTGGCCTTGAACTCACAGAGATCCGCCTGCCTCTGCCTCCCAAGTGTTGGGATTAAAGGCATGCGCCACCACCGCCCAGCCTAGATTTATTTTTTGTGGTATACAATTTAATGAGATGGGGCAAACAGTCATTCATTGTCTACCGAGACAATTGTTCCATCATGCTCAAAATCCTCCAGAACTATATCTTTATAGATAATTTATCTCTCCAACTTCTTTTAATTACCAGTTGTTTTCTTCAGTTTGGGTTTCCCTTTTTCAGAGTGTCACATTAATGGAATCATACAGTATGCGTAGCCTCTGTGATTTGTTCTTTCCTCTTAGCAAAATGCACTTAAGAATCAGACCTTTGCCGGGCGGTGGTGGCGCATGCCTTTAATCCCAGCACTCGGGAGGCAGAGGCAGGCGGATCTCTGTGAGTTCGAGGCCAGCCTGGGCTACCAAGTGAGTTCCAGGAAAGGCTCCAAAGCTACACAGAGAAACCCTGTCTCGAAAAACTTAAAAAAAAAAAAAGAATCAGACCCTTTTCCTCCTATTGGACTGTCTCGTCCAGCCTTGATATGAGGGTTTATGCCTAGTCTTATTGCATCTTGTTATGTCATGTTCAGTTGTTATCACTTGGGAGCCTGCTCTTTTCTGAAGGGAGACAGAGAGGCAGTGGGTCTGGGGGAGAGGGGAGGTGGAGGAGGTAGAGAAGGGAGGCTGTGGTCAGGATGTACTGTAGAAGAGAAGAGTAAAGAAAAGCAAACAAAAGAATCATCCATACTATCTCAGACATTATTAATTTGTTCTTTTTACTGTTGAGAAGTATTGAATAGGGATATAGTAAAATTCGTTTATTTGTTTCTTAGTTTCCAGATTTTTGCAATTATGGCTGAAGCTGCTATAGACATTTTGAATTTTTTTCTGAGTGTAAGCTATCATTTTTAAGGGTAGATACTGAGGAGTAAGGATGTTTGTTGGATCATGTTACATATATGTTTAAATTCATAAGAGTATGCCAAATGTTTTCCAAAGTGGATGTACCATTCCCAACAGTAAAATTTTTATAGAAAAACACTTACAAGAGAATAATTTGGGAATAGGAAAGGTTCCTTGAAATTCCTGGCATATGTATACTTAAAGGCCCTAAAAGCCTTTAAAGTCCCAGCCCTAAAGAGAAAAAAGGCATATGTGGACATACCTGAAGCTTGGTGATGATTTCCTGTTTGGTGAGCTCCACCAAATGGCTGTCTTCTACAGCAAAGGCTGGGAAAGAGATCACTGAGAGCAGACTAGCATCAACTTCTTTGGATGTTGATGCCCGGGGCAGTAGTGAATTCAAGATAGACTAGGAGAAACGTAGCAAAATATGGTTTATTACTAAATACTGGTTAAGAGGTGAAACTGAGAACTTTGGTTCAAAAAGACTTACATGGAACAAAAGCTTTCTGAAGAATAACCCAAATTTTATTAAATAGTGAGATCCTAAAAAAGTAGCTTGCTTGGTATGGAATTCCTTTTCTTAATCCTGCTCTCAGTGCTTTCCCATTCTGATTGGAAAGCAGCTGCTCATAGATTAAGACTCTAACATCTGTGGGATACACATAATCCTGTTGGTTCCTTAGCATCTAGATAAGAATAAAGCTGAGGCTAGAAAGATGGATCACTGGTTAGGAGCACCGGCTGTTCTTCCAGACAACTGGGCAGCTCACAACCATCCATAACTCCAACACCCTTTTCTGACCCCCATGGGTACCAGGCACGAATATGGTACAGATATACTCAGGCAAAACCCTCATACACACAAATAATTAAAAAATTTTAAATAATAAAACTAAGACAAAGTCAAGCTTCTGGGAAGAGTAGAGAAGGATCAACTATGCCTCTAAGATATTTTCAAATTAATTCTCAGCAAGTGTGAAAAGTAACAGGCTTCTTCACATTTTCAGACATGGATATCATTGCCCTTTGCTCATCTTTTCACCCCATACTTTCTGCTGCCCCGACATTACTCCTGCTAGTCTTCTTCTTATCCACAAAAGGTCCTCTTTCTTCTTCCATAACATATTTTATCCACAGAAAAAGTTTTCAAAATTAGAAGTTGGATTTATATTCACTCGAATACCATAGGATATAATCAGGGTTTGAAGAAAAGGAGAAATTTCACATACCAGAGAAAAGAAACTTTCAATACAGGCAGCAATCATAAACAAAACTAAGGATGAACTTTTACCACAGTAACAGTCTAATGTCCAAATACCTAACCAGAAAACACAGGGACCAGAGAATGTTTCAGAACCACTATCCAGAACATTTAAAACAGATCATATCTTGTTTCCTTTTTATGTTTACAAAAAATGATTCTTGGAAAAAGAAACCACAGGCCCTTGATATAATAGCAGTGGATAACTGGATATAATGGTGGATTCATTTTATAATTTTAACTGAGACAAGAGCACCATTGTGGTGGTCTGAAATTTCAGATGCCCAAGCCAGTCCCAGTGTTTTTTTTTCTTCCTGCTGTATATGGATCCAGATATAGAACACTCAGCTCCTCCTCCAGCACTATGTCTGCCTGTGTGTTCCCAAGTTTCCCACCATACTGACAATGGACTAAACCTCTGAAACCATAAACCACCCAATTAAATGTTTTCCTTTATAAGAATTGCCTTGGTCATGGTGTCTCTTCACAGCAATAGAACAGTGGCTAAGACAGAAGTTGGTACCAGGGACTGGGGTAGTACTGTGACAAGCCTGGTCATGTTGTTGGTGGAATGTGAACTCTGTGACTTTGGATTAGTAAAACCATTGAACACTTTAAGATGTGCTTAATGGGCCCTACCAGTAGGAGCATGGAAGACAGTGGTGCTGAGAGCAATGTAGACTATGACAGCCTGGCTCAAGAGGTTTCTGAGAAGAGGAATATCAGTAAGTGGCCTGGAGACTGTTCTTAGGATATTTTAGCAAAGAATGTGGCTGCTTTATGCCCTTGTCCAAAAGTCTGCCTGAGGCTAAATTGAAGAATTTTGGATTAATGGCATTGGCAGAGGAGATTTCAAAACAGCCTAGTGTAGACTCTGTTGCATGGTTATTAGCGTTCACTCTTACAGATGTCTATAATGAAAAGGAGCAAGATGAGAAAAATACAAAATGTATAGTTTGGGGAGAAAAGGGACACCAGGAAGTGTAATGGTGCTAAGTCCAGTGCTAAGGAAGATGAAAAGCTCAAAGAAAAACCTGATGCTAAAAACAATAAAGGGAAGTGGTAGCCTCAGGGCAAAACCCTACTGAGCTAAGCTTCCAATTTGTGAAAAGGAATTAAAGAAAAATTTAAGCAGTGAAGGAAACCATAGAAAACAGAAAGCTGATACAGATATAATTGAACGAGATGTTCCAGCCCCAGCAAACAGCAGAACTTGTAGTTTCAGCTACATGGTTCTGGCTTAAGAGCCAAGGATACAAGAAAGGGGTTGTGGAATCTCTCTCCATGGCTAAGGAAAGCTACTGAGGCCAGACACATGTCAGGTGTGTCCCCAAATGGAGGCCCAGAAAAGCCATTGCATGAAGCTGTGAAGATGAAGCCTTGATTACCTTGGAGACTCCAAGATGTTGGAGATGCCAGAGCCATGGGATACCAGTGAGTGGAGACAGCCCAAGAGAGGGAAGTGTGTTGCAGTCAACAAAGCTGAATGGAGTTGGAGATCTGGAGTATTTTGACGTTAGACATGGAGATACAGAGTTTGGAGTTTGCCCTGCTGGCCTCTGGACTTGCTTTGGTCCAGTATTTCCTCACTATGCTCTCTTTCTTCCCTTTTGGAATGCATATTCTGTGCCATTGTATGTTAGAAGCATGTGATCTGCTTTTTGATTTTGATTTTACAATTAAAAGATTGTCATGAGTCTCAGAAGGGATTTTGGAGTTTGGACTTTTAAACAGTGTTATGACTATTATAGACTATGGAGATCTTTGGAGTTGGACTGAATGCAATTTTGCATTATCTTATGGCTACAAGCCCATAGTAGCCAGGGAATGTGGTGGTTTGAATAGGAATGGCCCCCATAAGCTTATATAATTGAATGCTTGGTCACCAAGGAGTGGTAGCACTTGAAAGGATTAGAAATATTAAGAGGTGTGGCCCTGTTGGAGGAAGTGTGTCACTAGGGGTAGGTTTTGGGGTTTCAGAAGCCCAAGCCAATGTCTGTATCTCTCTCTCCCTCTTGCCTGAAGATCCAGATGTAGAACTCTCAGCTTCTTTTCCAGCACCATGTTTGCCTGTGTGCTGCCATGCTTCCCACCATGATGATAACAGACTAAACTTCTGAAACTATAAGCAAGCCCCAATTAAATGCTTTTTTATAAGAGTTGCTGAAGTCATGGTGTTTCTTCACAGCAATAGCACATTGACTAAGACAAACATGATCTATCTTACAGCTCATGCTAGTATCAGGTTTATCTCAGTATATGCCGGAGACGGCAAACAACATGCCTGACTTGTTCCCCAGGAGTCCAGGAAGGAGAAACCCGAGATTGAGGACAAAGATCCCTCCGGGCATACCCCACTGGACTTCCTGCTGAGTTTCCTGTACGAGGACCTGGGAGAGACTCCCATTGTGTCCTGAGGGCAAACTTTTGGCACACGCATGTGATGTTCTCTTCCATTCAGCTGTTACTTGTTCTTGTAATCTTCTTGCTCTATCTGTTCTTTATGTTTCTTGTTCCTTCTCCTGCGGTGGTTTCTTTGAAATTAGACATTGAGAAAGCTAATACATCAAAAAATTATATAGAGATTGAGACCCTTGCTGACATTAGGGCTGTTAAAAAGACTTGGGAAAAAACCTAATTGATAACCAATCTTTTGAAGCATGGAATGATTGTATAAAATGGAGAATTCAGAATTATAGTGTGTAGGATGCAGTGTGTAGATGGGCAGAGTTTAAAGAGTTAAAGCACTGAGAGTTGCANAGATGACATTTAAACAATGGTTAACACACCAGCCTGCAGCTCCATGGGAATGTGTTTCTAAAGCTGAAAAGACACAGGACTTAACAGAGCAAATACAGTGTCTTAAGACTACAAAAGGTAGATTCTGTCTTAAATTTGCAGAAGAAGCATTAAAGAAA
>LZPO01116965.1:885555-897317 GCA_001675575.1 Neotoma lepida
ACTCGTCAGCTTGCATAAATCTCCGTGTCCGAGAGTTTTTCTTTCCGCCTTCCAGATATCCCTGGTCTTTCAAGACCTACAAAAACTGCTGAGGCTGGTCCCCGGCAAGTATGGAATGCTTGATAAAGGTATTTCTGATCACATGGTAATATTAACATGGTGGACTGCTCTCTAAGCTAAAGCCTGTGCTAAGTCTGACTCTGGGCAAGAATAAAATTTGCTATAGCATGGTCCATTATTCCTTACCTGGCAGTGTTGTACTTCATCAGCCAGGACATGGATAACTGATTGTGGCCCACCTTTCACGCCAAATAAGTCTAATTCATCTAGTGCTTCCAGGGCTGCCTGTAAAAAGCAATGGAATAAAGGATAACTTCAGTGGCAGAGCACATGTTTAGTACGTGCAAGGCCCAGGGTTCAATCCCCAGAACTAAAAAAAAGAAAAGAAAATAAAAAATGATACATATTTTTTCTTCCTAGTATCTTATCAATGTTATGTGACGTTCCTTTTGAATATATTTAATGGAACAGAAAATAAAATAACATTCTTTATTCCTAGGAGCTTATGATTTTTACTTTGTCTCCCATACTGTCCAAGGGAAAATTAAAATTGAGTTCATATCATTAGCCAGTCAAGCAGCATGCTTTAAAAGGGTAATTTGGACATGGTTTATGAATTTATAGGAAAATCATTCTTGCAGCAGGGAAGCTCCAATTAAGATACTAGCACATAAGAAATGCTAAACAGCCCGGCAGTGGGAGGCAGAGGCAGGTGGATCTCTGTAAGTTCAAGGCTAGCCTGGTTTACAGAGTGAGTTCCAGGACAGCCAGGGATACACAGAGAAACCTTATCTCGAAAAACAAAAAACAAAAAACAAAAACAAAAACAAAACAAAACAAAAAACAAAGGATGCTAAACATTGACATAGTCAGACCCTGTCTAAAAAATTAAAGAAAGAAGAAATTGAGTACATTTTAAAAGACGTGTGGCTGCCAAGCACTGGGCTGAGCTCCTAGAGAGCAGTTGAAGAAAAGGAGGAGGGATCATATGAGTAAGGGGAGGGGGTCAAGATCATGATGGGGAAAACCACAGAGAAAGCTGACCCAAGCTAGTGGGAGCTCATGGACTCTGGACTGACAGCCGGGGAGACTGCATGGGACCAAACTAGGCCCTCTGAATGTGGGTGACAGTTGTGTGGCTTGATCTGTTTGTGGGGCCCCTGGCAGTGGGACCAGAACTATACCAGGTGCATGAACTGGCTTTTTGGAGCCCATTCCCTATGGTGGGATGCCTTGCTCAGCCTTGATGCAGGGGAGGGGCTAGGCCCTGCCTCAACTTGGTATGCCATGCTTTATTGACTACCCAAGGGAGGCCTTATCCCCTCTGAGGAGTGGATGGGGTTGGAAGAAGGGGAGAGAGGAGGAACTGGGGATGGTATGTAAAATGAAAAAAAATTTAAATAAAAAATATATTTATTCTTAATTAAAATTTTAAATTTAATCCCCAAAGGATTTTATTATGACCTCCCGTCACCCCCACCTCCCCCCACTGTGTGTGTGTGTGTGCGCGCTCACACACGCGTGTGCGAGCATGTGTGTGTGTGTGTGTGTGTGTGTGTGTGTCTATCTCATGGCACATTGGTAATTTTTCTCTACACATACTATCTTCCTCCTCATCTCCTCTCTGGCTATTTATTGGTGAACTCACAGTTCATTTATTTGGTTAACTTCTAATGTTTCAAAACCAAATTTTATAATTTTTTTCACGACACTCTTGAAACTTTTCTTTAGTTTAAAATGATTTCAAAATAAAAAGGAAGGAGCAACAGATGGGACTCAGCAGTAGAACACTTGCCTAGAACTTACTATGATCTTATTTTGGGTATGCTATCTCACAATGTTTGCTGTTAAATTATTTCTTTATGTAATTGTATCTGTCTTGTATTTCTAATATATTTTGTTTTTTATTAGTTGAAACTACATTCCAGACCACATTTTTTCATTATAGGTTGTATCAAAAGTCTATCATGACCCATTTGTTCTCTTTATTCCATGTAATATTGTTTACTTTGAATTGTAATTCATTTCTTTTTGGTTTTTAGACTTTACTTTGCCTAACTTAGTTTTAAACTTTCAGTATCATTATGATATGAAAAGTATATATTGTATTTACTTCTTTCTTTTTAAAAAACAATCCGCATCTTTCCTAAACATTTAGTAGGAGTGACTGAGCCATGCACATTTATCATAATAATGTTTGAGCTTACTCCTGTCATTCTATTTTATACATTCTTACTGTTTCTAGAGTAAATAAGAGCTAGTAGAATGAAAAGCCATAGCCAAGTGGAAAGGTGATGATGACATGGGAGGCAGAGGAGAGGAAAGAGGATGGAGGACTTAGACATCACTATCTGATACCAAGTTTGGTGGACTGGACTATGGAGGGAAAAAGAGCTTCTCTTAGTTTATTCAATGGCAAAGATGGTGAATATAGTTTTAAATTTGTTGTCCTTTAGGATATATAAACAGAGGCATGCCACAAAAACCATATGATATCAAATCTGGAACTTACAAAAAAGTTTTTAATACTATATATTCAGTTTCATGAAGGAATTTGCATTTTGTCTGTGGTTTAAAGAACAGTTTGATGGGTCCACATGTATGCTAAATTTTTATTCATGACAAAGGTAAACCAGACTCCATTTACCAGACTTGGTAAAAATAAAAAAGAAAATGTACCTTGGCCATTCCAACTGAACTCGCATTCAATTCTGAGATGCCTTGGTTGGTCTTGTCTCCACGTTCCCATATCCCAAAGTCCTGGGATAAAATAATCAAGATATAACTAGTAAATCATAACCATTAAACATTCACTAGATATATAATCCTTGAATAAAAAACATCAATAGCAGCAAATTTTATACACACACACATACATACACACCTCCACACTGACTATTAAGAAGCCAACAATGACTTAAATTGGGGCCTCTAAGAAGTTGGGAGTCTCTTCAACATTTAATCAGGAAGTCTAAGAAACAGAACTCAGTTCATCTAGGAATACTTCTCAAGTTTTCCCCAAAGGCAGTTCCCATAAAGTGTAGCACATGGAGGCTAAACAGTAGCTAGTATTTTGTCAAACACACATTCTAATCTTACTCTCTTGGTACTGAAAGTGGACAATACGTGCATTATCTTCCTTAATCCTTACATTTTACAGATGATAAACCTGAGTTACAAAAAAGGCAGTAAAGAACTCACCCAAGGTCATATAGTTGATGTGACAGAACCAAGAGTAGATTCCAAGGAATTTCACTCCAAAACCTACTCTTAGCCATAACTGTACACATCTCCTTGGTAATATAAAATATTTAAAATTACTTTTAAGAACTTTTTATTTCTGAAATAACTTCAGAATTACACAGAAATTACAAAAATAGTATAATGAGTCCCCTAATACCTTTCACTTAGTTTTGCCGAATGTTAACATTGAACATAACCACAGTACAATTGTTAAAGTTAAGAACTCAACTCAATTAACCAATTGAGTTAACTATGGACTTCATATGTCTGTACTGCCCAAGAGTTGGGATTATAAGCACATACAACCATGCCTGACTACTAGTAGCCTTTTATACTTTCCAAGATTCTATGTCATTCCTGCCATGCCTCCTTAGTGACTTCCAATCAATAGTGGTTTCTCAAATCTTGTCCCTTATGACCTTGACACTAACTAAAAACTAGTAAAAACCAAATAAAGTCCATAGTTTCGTTAGTATTGGCTTTTCCATTTTACTTTTCCCTTTTTAATAAATAGTTTGAGAGACAGTTCAAGACTATATAACTATCACCAGGTGGGGTTGCTCATGGTTACAATCCCAAGATGAGACCCTATCTCAGAAAAACAAGTTAAAGATTATGCAAATAGCCTGCTTCTCCTTAAACGACCACCCACTGCTTCAGTGTTCCCCCTAATTGCTTACAGAAATAACTGCTGTGCTGTTTTGATGGTAACTTTGATCTATTTTCCTTATTATTTCTGGTCAGTAATTGTAATCCTTTTCTAAAGAAGACAGTCCATTATTCCTTGATTTTTTTCTTTTTTTAGTTGTTTTTCATTTGTTTATTTATTGGTGTGTGTGTGCATGTGTGTGCATTCATTCTGTAGTACATGTGTGGCACTCAGAGGACAACTCGCTAGAATTGGTTTTCTCCTTCTACCTTTACATGTGTTCCAAGGATTGAACACAAGTTGTCAGGCTTATATGACAAGCACTTTGTCATCTTGGCAGCACTTTATTCAGTTATTAATATTGGTATATCTTTATGGATATTTAGGCTTTTGATGATTTATAATGGAATACTATCACTATTTTGTTGCTTACATTGTTAATTGTTCAGGTAGGGTCCTCTGCCTTTTATTTATATTTGTCTTGTGCACTTTTGACATTCCCTGTTCCTCACTGAGCACTTCTGCAGTGTTTGGCACTACAAGATGCTTCAATCTCACCATTGAAAATGTATTCAGCTGGGTATAGTGGTGCACATTCTTAATCCTAGTACTCAGGAAGCAGAGGCAAGTATGCCTCTGAGTTCGAGGCCACCTGGTCTACAGAGTGAGTTCCAGAACAGCCAAGGCTACAAAGAGAAACCCTATTTCAAAAAAGAAAAGAAAAATGTATTCAATAAATCACCAGAAAATGTACCAAGTTTAGAGATTATGTGCCATTTAGAGATGGCTATGTAGATACAGGAGGCATTCAGAATGCCAAACAGACAAGACCAGAAAAAAACCTTCCACATTATATTATAGTTAAAATATTACGTATACAGAACAAAGAAAGAATACTGAAAGCTATAAGAGTAAAGTACCAAGTCACATATAAAGACAAACCCCATTAGAATAATAGATTTCACAACAGAAATTGTAAAAGCCACAATGGTATGGAATGACATATTTCAAGTTCTAAAAGACAATAATCACCAATCCAGCATAAGTTCACCTTACACGATAAAGAAAAACTTCCCATGATAAACACAAAGTAATTTACAACCACTAAAACAGCATTACAGAAGTCTGAAGGAATCCCATACACTGAAGAAAAAGAGAAGTACAGCCATGAGGTCACAAGAAAGACTATATACTAGAATAGTGAATAAGCAAATGAGAATTAGGAAAGTACAAAAATGATAGGAATTAATACACACCTTTCAATAACTCTTAATGCTACAGTCTCAATGGTTTATGGCTATATGAATGTTTGCATTAAATAATCAGAGGTCCCAAATAAATAAATGATGGAATCTCAAAGTCTTAAACAAGAAAAAAAAAACCAAAATTCAATAGATGTAAATAAATAATAAAAACCATGGGAGAAAATAATAAAGATCAGAGAAGAAATAAAATGGAAACAAAAAGAATATTACAAATAATCAATGGAACATAGAATTCTACTTAAAAAGAAAAACACTGCCTGTTTGTCATTTATATATAGGAGGGCTACTGATTTTTTTTAGTTAATCTTGTATCCAGCCATTTTACTGAAGGTCTTTATTACCTGGCTGTAGGAGGTCCCTGGTAAAATTTTTGGGATTGCTTATATATACTACAATATCATCTGCAAATACTGATACTTTGACTTCTTCCAATTTGTATCTCCTTGAAACTCCCTGGAATCTGTGAGGGTGACCTTAGCAAAGACTCCTAGTAATGGGGGATATGGGACCTGAACTGACCATCTTCTGTAACCAGGCAAGGCTTCCAGTGGTGGGACTGGGACATCAACCCAGCCACAAAACTTCGACCTACAATTTGTCCTGCCTGCAAGATGTGCTGTGGTAATGGCTGCACAGAACTTGTGGGAGTGGCCAACCAATGACTGGTCTAATTTGTGGCCCATGCCATGAGAGGGAGCCCATGCCTGAGACACTGCCTGGATGGCCAGAATCTGGAAGCTAGATGGCTCAGAGACCTAAGGTAGAAGCAAACACAACTGACAAAAAAAGTTCCTAATGATATTCTGCAACACTCATAGGATCAGTGCCTAGCCCAAATGTCGTCAAAGATGCTTCCTCCAGCAGCTGATGGGATCAGATATAGAGACCAACAGCCAAACATTAGGTGGAGCTCAGGGAACTCCACAGAAGAGAGGAAGGAGCCAGAGTATGAAATATTCCTTTACACTGTGTAAATATATGTTACTGTGATTAGTTTAATAAAGAAGCTGATGGCCAATACTGGGCAGGATAAGGTTAGGTGGGAGAACCAGACTAAAGACACTGGGAAGAGGAAGAAGGGCACAGTCAGAGGAGTCGCCAGCCAGACACAGAGAGGAAACAGGAGGTGCAAGATGAAACAGAGGTAATGCCATGTGGCAGAATATAGATTAATATAAATGGGTTAATTTAAGTTGTAAGAGTTAGTAACAAACTTGAGCTATTGGCTGAGCATTCATAATTAATATTAAGCCTCTTTGTGGTTATTGAGGAACAGGTTGACAGGACAGAAAAGTCTGCCTACACCAGAGTGGTCAAGGACATCAGGATAACAGGACCCACAGAATCAACTAAGCAGAGCTTATAGGGGCTCTCAGAGACTGAAGCAGCAACTACAGAGCCTGAATGAATCCGCATCAGGCCCTTTGCATACATGCTGTGGTTGTTTAGCTTTGGGATTTTGTTGGACTCCTAACAATGGGAGTGGAGGTGTCTCTGACTCTTTTGCCTGCCCTGGGACCTATTTCTTCCTACTGGGTTGCATCGTCCAGTCTTGATGAGGGTCTATGCCTAGTCTTATTGCATCTTATTATGCTGAGTTCAGTTGATATCTATGAAACTTCTACTAAGCATAATGCTTTTTAGAATTTTTCACGTTTTTACATGGGTCAATAGTTCATTCTTTTTTTATTGTTGAACAAAATAACCGTTCATGGACATACTATAATTTGTTTATCCATTTACCTATTGATGGACATTTGGATTATTTGAGGTTTGGGAGATTATGAATGGAGTCTCATTGAACAACAGCAACAAAAATTTTGTATTAGCCTAAAGGAAAAACATATTTCTGTAGTGTCTAACACAACATTTTATACAGGAAAATATTATAGATGATGACTTAATATAAACCTACTTCATATGGTAATTTATAAGGAAAAACCTTTTTGATCAGTACATTCTTTTTAAGATTTCAATTAAAATAAGACCATAAGGGGCTAGGGATATAGCTCAGTTGGAAGAGTGCTTGCCTAAGGCTCAAATCTTAGCACCACATAAAACTGGTCATGGAAGCTCATGCCTGTAACTCAAACACTCTCAGGCAGTAGAGGCAGAAGAAACGTAAGTTTAAGATCACCCTCATGTAGTGAATTCAAGACCAGCCTGGGCTAGAAATGCTCTAATAAAGTATATTAAATTAAAACAGTAATATAATAAAATGACTACAGTTTAGTCTTAGATTGCTAAGTACACACCATGAGGTATGAAATTTGAAAGAAATGAAAGCACAGTATTTGGACCCTCTTTAGCTCTGTAACACATTGGTGAGAGGGAAAGCAGGGGAATGAAGATCTTAGTAAAGAAACTGAAAATGGTTTTGTCAGGAGCCTTTTTAATTAGTTTATTATAAGGTTCACCATATGAGAAGAAATTGGTTGTTCAGTATGTTAAAAACAAAACTATTCTTTAAGTTCATTCTAAAACAAGTACTTACAGCAGTTTTATATGCAGCTTCAATGTAAAACACAAGGTTCTGTATAAAATTGACTTCATCTAGGCTGTGGATGATATGGAGTCCTGAAGGAAAAAGATAGTTGGTCAGTTATCACTTCAGGCGTCCAGAAATGGAGATGATTTAGTGACTTGTACTTACCTGTCCAGCATAACTGGCTTATATCATTCTCCCCCATATGTTTATAAACATTTTTACTGAGATAGTCTATCATATAGCTCATTGATCCCAAGTATATAGTATAACGGTATTTATTGTGTATATAGTATATATCCATTACCACAATCAATTTTGGGATATGTTCATCACCACAAAAAGTAATTTCTTTACCTGCTGAGACCTCTCCTTCCCCTCATTTTACATTTCTCAGAGCAGTGGATGAGGGAGCAATTTTTCCCTATCTTCAGCAACACCCTTATCTGTCTTCTTGATTACTGTAGTTCTAGAGTGGCTGAAGTAGTTCCTATGGTGACTCAGGTCAGCAGTTCCTAGTGACTGATGATTTACTTAGTGGTTATTCATTCATACTCTTTAAAGAAACATCAATTCAGATCCTCTAGCCACTTTTAAAATTTTTGAGCTTTTTTAAATGTGTGTGCGTGTCTTTGCCTGAATGTATGTCTGTGTACCTCATTTATGCTGTGTCCATGGGGTCTAGAAGAAAGTGTCAGATTGCCTGGAACTAGAGTAGAGATGGTTGTTAGTTACCATGTGGGTGCCAAGAATTGAACCCAGGTCCTCTGGAAGAGCAGCAAGTGCTATTAAATATTGGTCCATCTTTCCAACCTACTCTGGCCATTTTAAAGGAAGCTATTTTTTCTTTTCTTTTTCTCTTTTGTTTTGAAACAAGGTCTCCCTATAATAGCCTCAAACTTGAGACCCCCATGCCTTTACCTTCCAACTACTAGATTTAGAAGCATGTACCACCCCACCACATCTGACTTAATTATTCTGGTAATCTAAATAATGAGTTATGAGAATTCTTTATACTAGATACAAATAGCTTATATATAATTTGCAAATATTTTCTTCTATATTTATAGGTTGATTTTACAGACACACATGGCACAAATACATATATATATATATATATACACATACATATATACATTGAGCAGAGAGGTGTTTTTCTGTTTTTTAAATGGGGTCTCACAGGTCAGCATCGAATTTGCTATTTAGTTGAGGATGATCCTCAACTCTGGATCCTCCTACCTACACCTCCCAAGTGCTAGGATCACAAATGGGCATCATACTATAGACAGAATCTCTTTTACTTTCTTGAATGGGTCCTTTGAAACATAAATATTAATTTTGGTAAATTCCAATTACGATTTTTTTTAGCTGTTTATGCTTTTGGTATCACATCCAAGAGAATTTTCCCTCTTTTTTTTCTCTTTTTTCTTCCCTTTCATTTTTTTTGAGAAAAGAGCCTCATGTAGCCTAAGATGATCTTGAACTCACTGTGCAGTCAAGCCTGGCCTTGAACTCCCAATCCTTGTCTCTACCTCTGAGGTGCTGGGATTACAGTGTGCTCTACCACCTAGGCCCCCCATGTTCCCTCTGTTTCCCGGTCTTTTCAACCTTTTATCTCTTTCCCTCTTCCCCCTTTCTTTCTCAGACAGGGCCTTGCTGTGTATTCCAGGTAGCCTCTAATTCATAATCCTTCTGCCTCTACCTCCTATTTTCTTGTTGCTTTGTGTCTAAATTTTTAGGTTGAAAACTGGGTATTATTACAGAGTGTGTTGTAAGAACACTAGATCCTGATACCCTCTTCTCTGGGGATTGTTTTTGTTTATTTAGGGATTTGACTGAACTTCTCAGTAAAATCTATTCCCCCATTGCATGCAGCCTCTGGTAGCCCTCAGAGGATATAGCCTTGGGGACATGCATTGTTATCCTTAGAAGACAATGTTGCTATTAGGGAGAGGAGCTCATTAGCTATCTTTTTCTAAGATCGGGTAGATATCTGCCTCTGTTGGTACGAAGCTAAGCCCCCACCACTGACTTCAACTGATTACTCTATTGTTTTGTAGAATCCCCAAACATAAATTGCTCCATCATTTTAAACAACTAAACTCAGGCCCTTTCCCATACAATCTCTGAGTCAAATCTTTGATACTTGGGCTAACACCTAGAAGCACTCCTTAGCTTTCTTTGGATCTGTTAAAATTTCTAGCTAATCTGTCTTTTAGTTTCTTGCTGTTACTGAACAATTAACTTCATCTAAATTATTTAGACATGTTTTTAAAAAGACTTACTTGGATGTGTGTGGATTTTGCCAGCATGGGTGCACCATGTGCATGCAGTGCCTGTGGAGGCCAGAAGAAGGCATGGAATCTCCTGCAACTGGAGTTACAGATGGTTGTGAGCCATCATGTGGGTGCTGGGACTTGAGCCCAGGTTCTCTGGAAGAGCAGCCAGTACTCTTAACTGCTGAGTCGTCTGTCCAGCCCTTCATCTTAATTACTAAGAACCAAAATCTACACTGAACTTCCCCAAACTTTCTTCAAAAAGTTAATTTTCTTAAGAAGAGCTAAAGGGCTTTGCTTTTACAGTTTGTTTCTACCCTCCATCAAAATTTCTGTGCCAGTGCTCCAGCACTGGTGGAGTACAGCTGTCCATTTCCTTTGGAATGACACTTCTGTTTTCCACACTAAGCTCTGGACAGAAGTTGCACCTTCTGATCATCCCAGCTTGCATATTTGAGTGTAGGATGGTTGACCCAATCAAGAGGCAGACGACCTAGTATTCTCACTCTGCTGTGTCTAAGGCAGATTCTACTTTACTAGTGTCTGGGGGTATGGAGGACCCCAAAGCTGTACTTGCCTGAACTAGGGCTTCTGCAATACAGAACCTGGAAGAATGGTAAATAATGCCAGCCTATTTTCTGAGAGAGAATCAGGAACCTAAAACTACAACAGTGGTTCTCAACCTGTAGGCTGCAACCCCTTTGGCAAACCTCTAGCTTCAAAAATATTTACATTACAATTTATAACAGTAGCAAAATTACAGTTATGAAGTAGCAATGAAAATAATTTTATGGTTGGAGGTTACCACAACCTGAGAAACTGTATTAAAGGATCACAGCATTAGGAAGGTTGAGAACCACTGCACTATAGCTTACGAGTGAGGAGGCCGTGTGTTCTGGCTATATCCACCTCAGACAGTGCTTCAATTATCCTGAGTTGGGATAGGAGAGGGATTGAGACCAGATACCACAGTCTCTCACTGCTGTCAATAATTACATTTCTTGGAGTGCTTCTCTACTTACTGTATGTCCTTTTGGGCAATTTCCAATGGCTTCAAAAGATTGGTTTGTTCTTAAATTTTCAGCATTTTTGGCTGTTTTGTTGGAGTCTATGGAGCTCTTCATGCTACCATTCTATAAGTTGCAATCAAATTCTATCTAAATCTATCTTCAAATATTCAAAAACATTGCTAATACTCTATGAAGATTTTTCACATTCTTTTTACCAATTATATCTAACAAAGTTCCTTTTTAATTTCAATTCAAATGCACTATACAAAATTTATATTATTTCTTGCAAAAGTATTTCACTAACATCTTTACTAGTCTTCCATCTTAATTTTGTCCCCCATCCAATCTATCTTTTTGTTAGTAGAACGAACCACTTTAAAGTCCCTTGATTATCTTCATCGAATGGCTCTCTATTGACTACAGATTATAATTTCAAACTATTTAGCATACTATACAAGTCCTCAAATAGCTAGCCCTAACTTTCTAGCTAGATATCTAGCCTTACCTTGATGACCAGTGCCTTTCAAACTTCTGTACTATATACTTACTATTCCTTTCCATTTCTGAATTGTAAATTTTGATTTATTCATAGTTATTTCTCAAAGACTTAATCAAATAATATCCACTGTACTACAAGCACCTATCAAGGTCAGCTGATTGAACTGAAAATTTTAAGTTAGAATCAATAAACATTTGTTTAATGAATATATCGCATGAGCCTTCTTAATGTATCTCTGCTTCCATCTGGGGAATCACATTTAAAAACCATCAGGG
>LZPO01116965.1:900121-919857 GCA_001675575.1 Neotoma lepida
GAGAGAGAGAGAGAGAGAGAGAGAGAGAGAGAGAGAGTAAGTCCATACAGGAAACCTTGGATAAAAGTTCCTGATCTAATTCCTGAAATGTAGTTGTGATTATTTATGCCTCTGATGTATAATAACCAGGACATCTTAAATATGTTCATGAAACATGAACTATACCTATTTAATAAGACAGAAAGTATAAATATCTGAAATACAAATGAAGTAAAAATTAGAGAGAAAGATGATACATGTGAACAGACTAGTAAAGAGGTATGTACAATAATTAATTGTATATATATTTAAAAATCATTTGTAGATAAGGAAGTTTAGAAGTTGAGAGTTGATTTCTTTCTATTTTCACACAGTTAAGTCAGATTAAATATGTACATGTTTTGAGATATTAGAATAAAGGTTTCTTACTAAATTACGTTTGTGTGGAGAAAATGTCATAAACTCAAAACATGAATGGTACACTGTAAAAATATTTGCAATGTATGTGACAAATGTTTAATATCGATAATGTACAAGAACTCAGTAGACAGGGCTGGGGAGATGGTTCAGCGGTTCAGAGCACTAACTGCTCTTCCATAGGACGTGGGTTCAATTCCCAGCACCCACAAGGCAGCTCACAACTGTGTGTAACTCCAGTTCCAGGGGACCTGACACCCTCACACAGACATACATGCAGGCAGAACACCAATTCACTTAAAATAAAAATAAATAAATTATTAAAAAAACAAAGAACTCAGTAGGCAAGAAACAGACAACCTACAAATGAAAAGAGGCAAAGCTCTAGCAGGTAATTCACCAGTAAGGGACTACAGCCTTTCAATTCATATATAAAAGGATATTCAGCTACACTAAAGGTCAGGGAATGTCAATTACTTTAAGTTCAAGATCCCTTATCCCCAATCCTAAAATTGAAAATACTTTCATTTTTTTCTAACTACATTTTATATCAAGTGATCTGGACCTAAGAGTTGAAACAGTTAAAAAAAATCATTTGTAAAAGGAGGAAAAAGACTAGAAGGAAATATTCCCATTGTAACAGGGTGGTAGGTCTCTGTGTGACATCCCCACATGAGAGTTCCAAACTTTCTAAAATTAGAGTATATTATTTGTGAATCTGAAAAAAAAGGCGATAAGCATGATTAAGATGATGTTATGCTATTTTCTTCAAAGTTGTTACCTGTCTGATCATGCAGTGCAGCAGTCCCCTCATTAGCTTCACTACACTCTGCAGAAATAAATGGGAACAAGACTGTTATAAACATACTGAGATACAAGAACACTTACTCAGCAACTTCAGTTGGTACATGACCTTTTGAGAACAAGTAACCCTATCCTGGGTTCTATTTACATGGCACTTACTTTATAGGTACACAGAACAGATTGCAGCTAAAAGTTAAATCAAAAGCCATAGTGTATGATTCCTTGGATTTAAATAATACTAGAAGCTTGGCAGTTTTACCTAAAAGTAAGCTAACCATCTAATAGGGGAGACTACACCTAGAGAACAGGAGCAAGTCAACTCACACAGCTCCAAGGATCCTCTAGTATATGCCCTACAGCCTCCATAGTATCTTTCTAAATTTTTCATTTTATTTTTAAAGATTTCTTTTTCATTTTATACATATGGGTGTCTCAATTATATGTATATATACAAATCACATGCATGCCTGGCATGAGTACCGAGTATGTTTTAGAACATCACAGCATAGACTAGCTTCTCCAATTCTCTACAAAGCTTTCTGTTTCACAATCTAGAAGATCTTAAATTGGCCTCTTGTTCCACAGACCATCCTGTGAGAAATTTTTTAAGTAATACTGTGAGGGTAACTACAAAAAGAGGACACTATTAAGAGAAATAGTGGCTACTATTTGGTAGGGTATTGTGTTTGGTTTTACTTGGAAAGGTGGGTGTTCAGGCATACAGAGTTTGAAGAAGCACAGAATACACAGGGAAAACTAGTAGTAAGCAGACAAATAAAAACTGGAGTTGGGATCTTAAGTAAGATCACAGATTTGGAAATCATTCTCATAAAGCCATGAAAAAAAGATGAGAGATGATACAAGAGAATAAAAGAACCAGAAGTGGAAGCAGCTAAAGAGAGACCTTGATTTACCTGAATATTTATTTTTACAGCTATGAGATTACATCTATATGCCCAAGAAAGGGGACATTTGTAAAAGTATACTTATGTATAATTCTATTTCCAATATAGAATATAGAAGTTAGTTAAACCCATTTCTTCTTCTCATCTACAATTCTCTTCTATTCTCAGAGTTTATGAGAGAGAAGCTAAAATAAAAGTTGGAAGAAAGTGTATAAATGATTAACAATGTCTTGGGGGAAATCTACACAGTAATGTTACGTTCGCATTAGGTAGAAATTTAATTCCTGGATGTGTTGGATTTAATTTACTACTTATAGATGAGATAATTTACTAGTTATTGATCAGTTATTATCTAGGCACATTATGAGATGTGTCTATATTAGAATCTTAAACTGTTTTAAAGTGAGGTCCAGTAAGGCTATCTCTGAAAAGCTTTCCAAGCAATTCCAATGTATGGCCAGAGTTCAGAATTATTCATCTGGATCAGGGACAAATCCAACCCATCACTGTTTCTGTAAATAAAGTTTTATTGGAACACTGCCATGCTAATTCTTTACATATCATCTCTGGTTCTTTTCTGCTACACCTACAGAGCTGAGTAATTAGAGACAAGCGACCTATATGCCAAAAATATTTTTATCTGACTCTTTACAAAGATGGGTGGGTTTCTAATCCCCTGCTGACAGGTTTTTTAAAACATGAGACCTAATAATCAAATTTGTCTTGACAAGTCCATATAAAATTGAGAATTCCCACAAAAGCTTTTCTGAAGCTATTTCCTGTTTCCAAAACATTCTGAAACATTTTAAAGTTACTAATATGGTGATATGAAAATATTTTTCAGCTATGTGAAAGGTTATATAACGGGACACTAAAATTTTACAACTGGCAATTCACCTTTTTCCTTATTTTTCCACTTGGATAAAATAAGGAAAGATACCAACTCAGCAGGATGATGGGACAACAGATTATTCTAATAATCTTCAAAAGTTTTGATCAAATTATATCAGGCATGTATTTACAGTTCTAGTGATATTAATTTATAGCAAATCAAAAGAAGGAACAAACTACTGACATCAAAATACCAAAACATTCAGGGTAGGACGTAGGACTAGGAGTTTTAAAAAATACTACTATGTCTTGCAAATTTCTATTATGGCATTATTTCTACAAAAGTCTAGGCTAGAGCACAAACTCCATCAACTTTTGTGCCTCTCAGTAATGACTTGAAAGAATTATACAAATGCCTGCTGTTGCTGACCATAGCACAGTGAGACTTGTCTCACTGCCGGGAACTACAACTTCTGAATATATTGCTGCTCTTAAAAATAACCAAATCCCAATATCCTGACTTACAGATCACAAATGGAGCTCTGATTTTCTAAGTTCAAGGGAAATGACAGGAGAAAATGGCTGGTCTGGTAAGGCTCCTTCTCACTAATGGAAAGGATCCATGTATACAGCTAATAGCAGAGTATTTTATCATTAAAGGTCTCGTGTAATCCAAATGATGCCAAATAATTGCTTTTTTAGACACTTAAGAGGATGTAGTTTCCTTTGTGTCCAGAAGTTCTACAAAGGATGCTAATTTACTGAGGGGAAGGTGCCTTAAAAGTTGACTCAAGATCATCTCCTGACTCTGACCTCAATTTGTCCCCAGGCAGGCAACAGGCTCTCTAAAATAGTGGTCACAGCTATAAAGATCAACAAAGTCTTTACTTTTGTCTAATGAGGACGGCCTGTTGATTTGTGTCAGTTATGCTTATATAGATACCACAATTATTTTCCAAAAATAAGTAAAACAGTACACATCTGCTCCCAAATAGTCTTCTCAATGAAAATACAATGGTGGAACCTGAAAATACACTTAGAGGATTAGTAACTTTAGGAACTAAATATCAGAGTAGGATTTTTTTTGTTTTTTTTGTTTTTTGTTTTTTGTTTTTTTGTTTTTCGAGACAGGGTTTCTCTGTGTAGCTTTGTGCCTTCCCTGGAACTCACTTGGTAGCCCAGGCTGGCCTCGAACTCACAGAGATCCGCCTGCCTCTGCCTCCCGAGAGCTGGGATTAAAGGCGTGCACCACCACTGCCCGGCCAGAGTAGGATTTTTAAAGTAATGAACATACTGTACCCCTTTCCTTGAATCTGCAAGTTTCAAGTTTCCACTGCAATAACCAAACCAAACTAAACCAAACCAAAACTGCTTTAGTTACAGTACAGGAAAACTTTATAGAATGAAGTTTCAGCAAGATGGCCTAGGGGGTGACATTTCCTTCAACTCCCACTCACCCTACTACAAGCACACATAGCTCCACATCTCCATGGAGTTTTGTTTGGATTACCTGCTCCAGTTCATAGGCCTTTGCCTTGTCCTCATCACGATCTGCATTTTTCCGATACGCCAGGCCCAAACCCCACACAGCCAGGATGCTATACACATTATCTCGGACCCAGGCATCTTTCTGATCATAACTGGCTGGAAGCAATCCTGTTACTGGATTCTGCAAGATCAATCAAGAGAGGACAGGCAGCTAACCTCAGAGTGTTAAAGGAAACACAATCTATGGAATATTTTATTTGGAAATTTTAGTCTTTCTCCTACTTCCCCATTCTGGAGTTTTAGAACTTCCTTTTCTTTTTACCAATTTCAGGCAGACATTATCCTCCAGCTTTACTGGAGTTATAACTGACAAAATTATACATATTTACAGCATGCACCATGATAATTTGACACATACATGAATGTATCGTGAAATGGCTAGCACAATCAAGTTAATGCACCCATCACCTCACTTTGATATGGTGGGATTTACTCTCTCAGCAAATTTCAAGTATACAATTAAAGTATTATGGAGTAGGCAGTGTGCTGTTGCTAATCAGTGTTGCAGAACATACTCATTTTGTAACAGAACATTTGTTCTCTTTCCACGTGCTTTCTTAAGACTAAGAAAAGAGCTAGCTGAAGGCTTAAAAATCCAAAATGTGGGTATTACTAAAATAAAGGTATTATTAAATGTATTACTAAGAATTACTAAAATCATTTAAAAAATGTAATTTTTGAGTTAAATTCAACTACTAATAAAGTAAAGGAGCAGAAGATATATATTTAGAAACATATAGAGTCAAGTGTGGTGCCTTATGCCTATAATCCCTTGGCTGGAGAGGCTGAAGCAGGAAGACTGATGCTATTTCAAGGCCAGCCTTGGCTACATAGTCAGTTTCAGACCATCGTGGGCCACAGAGTAAGACTCTTTCAAAAACAAACCAAATAACTCCAAAAAGTACATATTAGCCAGGTGCAGTGGTGCATACCTGTAATCCCAGCACTGAGATAAAGCAGTTGGATGGAGAGTTTGAGGTCAGCCTGGGCTACATGGTGAAATCCTGTCTCGAACAAACAAAATAAAAACAACTTAGGAAACAACAACAACAACAACAAAAAACCTACTGGCTTATGGTCTGTTATCCAAACTCAGAAGGCTGTGGCAGGAGGATCCCAAGTTCAAGACCACCTAAGCCACTGAGCAAAACTGTTTAAACAAAAGTATCCACAAAGTGCCTTGACCTTCAAAATAGTCTACGGTCTCTTAGGATGGCTAAATGTTCTCCTACATCTTCGGTGGGGGGTGGAAGTAGATAGCACAAACCTGGAGTGAGGCCGTCAATAAACAAGTGTTATCACCTCTTGCAACTCTGCTCCTGGAACCTAGCTGTAGCTGGGGGAAGAGGGGTCGGTTACCTCTGAGCCCGTCTCTTATACACATCTAGATGTGTATAAGAGACAGCCCAGGGTCAGTGTCCAGCCGCTCACACTTCACCCCTGCTTATATTTACTTACCTGATGGCACAGGATGGTCTGATGCACCAGCCGAGCATAGCCATCCAGGCGGACCCCCGAGTTACTCCGGCTCCTCATTGTGCCACGTCCCTAATCCCCCAATCCACACTCGGGAAGCCTGGGCACCAGGCCTGCAGAAACCTTCCAAGCGCTCGTTCACTTGCGTGGCCAATGGTTCCTGCGCGGCTCCCCGCTCCAGCTGCTTCGGAGTCCGCTCAGCTTCCGGTGCTCTAGGCTTTGGCCCGCAACGCCCTGGTCTCCACTCAGTCTCCGGTGACCTCCAGGTGCAGAAGCGGCATCCTCCGTTCGACTGAAAGGGACTGCAGCGGCCGGGAGCCTCCAGGCTGGCAACTGCGGCGGGTCAGCGGCTGTGGCACCGCCTCCCCTGGCGAGCTTGCGGGGGCGGGGCGTGGGGCCTGCAGCTGCGCGCTGCGCCCACGGGCTGGCCGCTGGAGGTCCAGAATGTGTCGCCGTAGGCAATGTGCTCTCTTGGGGTTATTTTCGAAACACTGCAAGTGACTATTTTAATTTTGCACGCCTGTTTTGCGCACAGGCTGTTGCTCTCTTCTGAGGAACTGGTTTTAGGAACCCACGGGAACTTCAAAACTGAAAGGAGAGACGCGTTTGCGCTCAAGGGCTGAGTGATTCGGTTTCCCGATCTTTGACTAAAAGTGGGATTAAACTCTGAAGCCAAACAAAATATTCTCTGGGGTTATTGCCTCCTTAGAGACGCGCGAGTCCGCGGCGTGGGAAGGAAGAGGCAGTTAGGGATCTTTGCGGAAGCAAGTGTTGCAGGTGGGGAGCAAGCAGCGACCGAGGGTGGCCTTGGTGGGGGACAGCTGGCAGTGGAGTATCTGCTTTGGCAAGCTTTCCCATAGTGTGTGGGTGACTCGGCCGAGGCAACAAAGATTCAGCTGAAAATAAAGCGGGAGAGGGGGGTTAGGGAAGAAAGCTGCAGAGGACACTGTGACAGGCTTGGGGAATCGCTTCCTGCAAGCGGTCTCCAGGGCCTTTGCGTGCGCGCTCTACAGTCCCTACCCCCACCTTTTGCTCTCAGCTGTTCCAAACCCTGCACCCCAGTCAGGGCTCAACTGGAGTACCACCTGCTTTCTGAATTGCGGGGTAAGAGAATTAGGCTGTCGCTTGACCTTTCGAGTTCTAAATCTAAGCCTTCCCTGGCCACCTCACTCTGGGCACAGTGATTTTGCATTTTCGTTCATCTTTTTTTCTCTCTCTCAAGTTTCTTCTCCGTACAAGTTGCCTCTGAGCCACCGCTGCCACCGCCACAGCCTCTTCCTCACTAAGTATAGCAAATAGTCAGGCACCTTGGAAGGTGACTAGCGAATATTTGATAATGATGACGAAGGGTGAGTGCTCAAGAACACTGAGCTGGGATTTTCAGGTTAAACAGCCTGTCAATGATGCAGTTCAATAGTGACACGGATTTCTCCGGCAAATAGTTTCCATTGCAGTCACTACCTACGCAAATGCAATGACTAACAAGCCACTTCAAGTCCTTAGTGCACAGGGAAAGGGAGTTCAGTTTGGAGAGAGTATCCCCCTGCTCAGGCCCCTAACTCCCTGATATCTTGCCCTCACTCAGACTGTAGCCTCAGAAACCTTTTTCGCTACCCTTGTCCCCTTCACGTGTCTGTCCTCTG
The DNA here is from genome assembly GCA_001675575.1 of Neotoma lepida. Lineage (NCBI taxonomy): Eukaryota > Metazoa > Chordata > Mammalia > Rodentia > Cricetidae > Neotoma > Neotoma lepida. Next base: position 907,725 of record LZPO01116965.1, read on the forward strand.
GATTTTCTTCATCTCAATATTATTTAAACACATTTTCAAAACATTAAAATAATATATGATACTAAAGAAAACTTGCAAAATACAGAAAAAGCGAAATAAATCATTGAAATAAATCATTGAAATAATCCATAATTGCCCACACCCACCACCTGTTGATACTTAAATGCATTTTGTATTCTTTATATTCCTTCTGCATATTCCTCATGATATCATAACTGGATTAGGAATGGCAGAAGTGACTAAGACCCTGCTGGCTGGCATTGCCTCGGTGCTTTCATCGTCAGTCCAATTTAGATTTTCAGTCTTGTAGTCTTAGAAACTTGATCTGCTCAGTGTCCCAGAACTGGTAAGACACAAGAGGCTGACTCATGCTGATTACCTCACAAGAGCTTGGTCCATGAAAACCAGGATATTGTTTGATAATGAGAAACAGAACTGTAACATAACTTACATTAACCTGACTACTACATTTTTCCCCTTTAATAAATTGTAATCCTTATTATATATCTTAAAATAATGGCCCTATTAGGTAGATACTGATTAATTGTACACAATAGTGAATTTCATCAAAATGTGTTCATAATTAAACCTTAGAGGTGGAGAAATGAAGCCACATGAAAATTAACTAGTTGACAGTGTGATCTTCTATGTTGGTTTCATATATTTATGTATCCAGAGCTCACTGGTTCCTTTTTTTTTAGGTATATGAAAATTATAAATCAAATTATAGTTGTCAGTCTGAAGTTCTTTTAAAAATTATTGACACATACAAGTTGTACATATTTATGGGGTACCATATGATATTTTGATACATACACATGTTGTATAATATTTAAATTAATATGTAAGTAAACTCTTCATAAAAGTTGCAATATTACAAATAAGGTTAAATTAAATTCCCTATGTTTAATATCTTCTACCAGGATCTTCTTCATCCCCTTCCTGAAGGCAGCCAGCATTATTGGATTGGCTTGTGTCCTTCCAAGTTGATTCTGAAGGATTTACACATACATTTGGAAATATGCATATAAAATGTACTGTATCTTTTTCTGTATTTTTAAAAAATTGTCATTTATTTATTTTGTATGTATGTATGTATATGGTGTATGTGTATATGCGTATCTGTGCACGTCCCCTTGTGTGTGCATGTGTGTTTATGTGTGTGTGTGTGTGTTTGAGAGAGAGAGAGAGAGAGAGAGAGAGAGAGAGAGGAGTGTTAACCAGCCGAGGTTGAGGTTAGGTGTCCTTTTCTATCACTTGCCACTTCCTGTTTTGAGAGGAGCCTTCTCATTAAAGCTTGAGCTCACTACTTCAGCTGTCCAGCAAGTATCCAGCTGTCTCCTTCCCCCAAGTGCTAGAGCTACGATTGAGCACAAGCACATCAAGCTTGTATACATGGCTTTAGGGTATCTGAATCTCTGAGCCATCTGCCAGGACTTCCTTATTTATTTGTTTGTTTGTTTGTTTGTTTATTATGAGAAAGGGCCTCACTTTATAACCTTGGATGGCCTGTACCTCACTATGTAGATTAGGCTGACCTGGAACTCACCAAGTATACCAGGATAGCCTCAAACTTGCAGAGATCCTCCTTCCTCAGTCAGTACTTTAAGTCTTAGCTACAGCAAATAAGACAACTGAAGGAGCTCAAAGGGATACAAATTGGAAAGGAAGAAGTCAAAGTATCTTTATTTGAAGATGATATGATGGTATATACAAGTGACCCTAAAAATTCCACCAGGGAACTCCTATAGCTCATATACACTTTCAGCAAAGTAGTTGGGTGTAAAATTAACTCACAAAAATTAGTAGCCTTCCTATATACAATAGCCTCAAATAATGTAAAATATGTTGGGGTTTCTCTAACCCACCAAGTAAAAGACTTGAATGATAAAAACTTTGAGACTTGAAGAAGAAATTGAAGGAGGTATCAGAATATGGAAAGATCTCCCATGCTCATGAATTGATAGAATTAACATAGTAAAAATGGTCATCCACCAAAGGCAATCTACAGATTCAGTGCAGTGCAATCTCCATCAAAATTCCAACACTATTCTTCACAAATCTTGAAAGGGCAATCTTCAGCTTCATATGGAAACACACACACACACACACACACACACACACACACACACAAGGATAGCTAAAACAATCCTGAACAACAGAAGAATTACTGGAGATATCACCATCCCTGATATCAAGTTGTGCTTCAGAGCTATAGCAATAAAAACAGCCTGGTATTCACTGTGGAAATCAGTATGGTGGTTTCTCAGAAAATTGGGAATGAATCTTCCTCAAGACCCAGAGATACCACTCTTGGGTATATACCCAAGGAACGCNCATTCATACCNCAAAGATACATGCTCAACTATGTTCATAGCAGCATTATTTGTAATAGCCAGAACCTGGAAACAACCTAGATGCCCATCAACTGAAGAATGGATNAAGAAAATGTGGTACATATACACAATGGAGTACTACTCAGCAGAGAAAAACAATGACCATATGATATTTGCAGGCAAATGGATGGAACTAGAAAATATATCCTGAGTGAGGTAACCCAGACTCAGAAGGACAAATATGTATGTACTCACTAATAGGTGGATACTAAATATAAACCAAAGGACAATCAGTCTGCAACCCACAGATCCAGGGAGGCTACCTAGCAGGAAGGACCCTAAGATGACTGTAGCATAAAATAAGTTTGGGTTTTGCCCAATCACTGGGCAAGCTTCAGTGAAACATTTCATTATTAGGATAAGAATTTGTACCTCTATTTATGTTCAAGATAATCTGTATATTATCTCTCCTGCAGTTGTACATCGAATGTTTTAATTATAATAATAATAATAATAAAAGAAAAAAACAGCCTGGTACTGACATAAAAACAGACATGTTGATCAATTGAATTGAATTGAAGACCCAGACATAAATCCACACACCTATGGACACCTAATGTTTGATTAAGAAGCCAGAAATTCACACTAGAAGAAAAAGAAAGCATCTTCAACAAATGGTGCTGGTCTAACTGGATGTTGACATGTAAAAGAATACAAATAGATCCGTATCTATCACCCTGCACAAACCGCAAGTCCAAGTGGATCAAAGACCTCAACATAAAAACAGATACACTGAACCTGATAGTAGAGAAAGTGGGAAAAAGCCTTGAACACATTTGACACAGGAGACAATTTCCTGAATGGAACACCAATTGCATAGGCACTAAGATCGACAATTAATAAATGGGACCTCATGAAACTGAGAAGCTTCTGAAAAGCAAAGGACACCGTCAATAGGACAAAATGGCAGCCTACAGAATGGGAAAAGATCTTCATCACATCTAATTGATGGCTAATATCTAAAACTTATAAGAACCCAAGAAGTAGGCATTAACAAATCAAATAATCCAATTAAAATGGGGTACAGATCTGAACAGAAAATTCTCAATAGAGGAATCTCAAATGGCTGAGAAATACTTAGAAATGTTTAACATCCTTAACCATTAGGGAAATGCAAATCAAAACAACTCTGAGATTCCATCTCACACCTGTCAGAATGGCTAAGATCAATAAAACAAGTGACAGCTCATGCTGGTGAGGATGTGGAGCAAGAGGAACACTCCTCCATTGCTGGTGTGAAGTGCAAACTTGTACAGCCACTATGGAAATCAGTGTGGTGGTTCCTCAGGAAGATGGGAACTGATCTACCTCAAGATCCAGCTATATCACTCTTGGGCATAGACCCAAAGGACACTTCATCCTACCACAGAGACATTTGCTCAGCCATGTTCATTGCTGCCCTATTCATAATAGCTAGAAATTGGAAGCAATGTAGATGTCCCTCAATAGAAGAATGAATAAAGAAAATGTGATCCATTTACACGATGGAATATTACTCAACCATTAAAGAAATGAAATCATGAAATTCACAGTTATATGGATGGAACTAGAAAAAAATCATTCTGAATGAGGTAACCCAGTCCCAGAACAACAAATATATTATGTATTTGCTTATATGTAGATATTAGCTGTTAAGTCAATGAAAACCAAGCTACAGTCCATAGAACCACAGAGGTTAGATGTAACACGAATTGCTAAATGATCTTTTAATAAAAAACCCAGAGCCAGATATTGGGATAAGTGCTGAAAGATCAGAAAGACAAAGGAACAAGCCACAGCCTGAAAAGGCTTCAGCCAAAAAAAACTTTAGTTCTTGTCTCCTCACTCCTTACATACCTTTCTCTGCCCAGTCATCACTTCCTTCTTACTGCTAGGATTAAAGGTGTGTGTGCTTCCCAAGCAAAGGCATGAGATCTCAAGTACTAGGTTTAAAGGTGTGTGACTCCCAAGTACTGGGATTAAAGGTGTGTGCCACCACTGCCTGGCTCTATTTCTCTCCTAGACTGAGTCAATCTCATGTAGTCCAGGGTGGTTTTGAACTCACAGAGATCCAGACGGGTCTCTGCCTGCTGAGTGCTAGGATTAAAGGTGTGTGCCACCACTGCCTGGCATCTATGTTTAATCTAGTGGCTTGTTCTGTCCTCTGATCTTCAGGTAAATTTTATTAGGGTACACAATATATCACCACAGTTAGATACAGAGGAAGGGACTTGGGGGGGAATAAATCTCATTAGGGAAGGGAAATAGAATAGATAATCATGGATGGATCGGGAGGGGTGGAACATGAGGATCAAGTGGGGAGGGGAAGGAAAGAGGAGGACAAAGGTGGGAACACAGGGAGAGACAGCTAAAATTAAGGGCCATTGAAGGGGTAGCATGAACACCTATTACAGTAGATGTTTCCCAAACTATATACACATATGAAGTTGATATAAATAAAATTGCCAAATAATGAGGGAGACAGAGCCCCAACTGGCCATCTCTTGTCACCAAATGAAGCTTCCAGTGCCAGGATTGGGTTACACCTAATTGAGTTGTTGGCCAAAGGAGTCCCACAGGATTCTCCAAACAACTCAGGCTATTTCCAAGATTATAGGTTGCTCTCCACAAACTGACAGCAAGGTCCCATTACTGAAGATGACACCTATACAACTCATTGAACATGGAGAAGTCGAGCTAGTGCCTGCATGTTCTGTTCTTGAGTTTTTGGTACAGGAAAGTACTCTGCATTGTACCAAAAGAGAAATGTAAACCAACCCAACAAAACTTTTCTTTTGTTTTGAGACAAGGTTTCTCTGTGTAGCTTTGGCTGGTCTAGAACAGACTCTGTAGACCAGGCTGGCCTCAAACTCAGAGATCCACCTGCCTCTACCTCCTCAAGTGCTGGGATTAAAGGCATGCACCACCACCCCCCGGCCCAATAAAACTTTTGACTGGCAATTGTGTCTTGTCTGCAAGTTATGTGAGTGTAATGGTAGCACAAAGCTTGTGGGAGTAACTAACCAATATCTGACTTGACTTAAGGCTATTCCACAAGATGGAACCCATACACAACTCTGATTGGGTGTCCAAGAATGTGAGACTAAATAGCCTAGGGAGCTAGGGTAAAACCAAATACTACTGTTCTGGAAAAAAAATAGTCATAAAATGACACTGTGATGGTTTGAAAGAAAATAGCCCCCAAAGGGAGTGGCACTACTGGGAAGTGTGGCTTTGTTGGGGTGGATGTGGCCTTGTTGGAGGAAATGTGTCACTGTGGGGATGGACTTTGAGGTCTCATATATGCTCAAGCCATGCTCAGGGTCTCAGTTTACCTCCTGTCACCTGCGTATCAAGATGTAGCTTCTTCTCACTCTCAGCTTCTTTTCCAGCACTGTGTCTGCCTGCGTGCTACCATGTCCCACCATGATGATAATGGACTAAACCTTTGAAACTGTAAGCCAGCCAATTAATGTTTTCCTTTATAAGAGTTGCCATGGTCCTAGTGTCTCTTCATAGTAATAGAAACCCTAAGACAGACACCTAATGATATTCTGTTATACTCATAGATCAGTGCCTTGCTCAGCCATCATCAGAGAAGCTTCCTCCTTCAGTAGATGGGAACAAATACAGAAACCCACAGCCAGACAATTTGCAGAGTGAGAGACCTTAGAACATTCAGCCCTAATTGGGATGTTTACATCAAATCCCTCTGCTCAGGGCTCAGGGAACCCTGCAGAAGAGAAGGCAGAAAGAGTGTAAGAGCCAGAGGGGATGGAGGACACCAAGAAAGCAAGACCCTCTAAATCAACATGATTGATGCACATATGAACGCACAGATACTGAGGCAGCATGCATGGCACCTACACGGATGTGCACCAGGTCCTCTGTATATATATTACAGCTTCCGGTTTAGTGTTTTTATGGGGTTCCTGAGTGTACAAATGAATTGCTCTCTGTTTCTTGTGCTTTGTTCTGCTGGATTGTTTGTTATTCTGTTATTTGTTATTTTTTTATCCTAATGTGTTAGTTTTTGTTTTATCTTATTAAATTTTATTTTACCATTATGACTTAGAAGCCTGTTTGTTTTCTAATGAGAGACAGAAAGAGAATATAGACCTGGATGGGATGGGAGAAGAGGAGTAGAGGGAAGAGAAACAGTAACCAGGATGTATTGATACAAAAGTATTGACTTAACAAATTTATGTATCATTTATTATCAGTAACAAAGAAAAGAAATCAGTAAAATAAGAAAATAAAGTGAATGGTGTTGCTGGGGAGATGGCTCAGCAGTTCCGGGCATGTACTGCTCTTGCAGTGGACCTGGGTTTGGTTCCCAGCACCCACATTGTGGTTTATAACCATCTGTAACTCCATATTCAGGGGATCAGATATCCTCTTCTGACCTCATTGGGCACCAGGCATACACATGGTACACACACATTCAGACAAAATACTCCCACATGTAAAACAAATCTAAATTGCAAAAATAGAAAAGGGTGGGTAATAATACATTGAAAGCTGAAAGAGGATTCCTGGGGGTGGAAAGGTACAAGAGAGGGCAGGGATGGGTCAGCAGATTGGGAAAGAAGAGCAACAAAAACCAAGTTATCTATGAAAATGCCGTAATGAAACTTGTTACTTTGTATACTAATTAAAAATCAACCAAAGATTTTTTTCTTTGTACTATTAAAAAAAAAGATCCAGTCCAGGTTCAATTGGCTAGTGTAATAGTTTTTTTTAATGATTTTTCTTTTCTTTGTCTGTTGGAGTGGGTGTACACATGTGCATGAGGACCAGAGGTCAACATCAGGCATCCTTCTTCAGGTGCTATACATCTTGATTTTTGAGACAAGCCTGGAGCTCTCTGATTAGCCTAGGCTGGCTGATCAGTGAGCCCCAGGGGATCCATCTGTCTCCATCTCCCCAGAGCTGAGATCACAAAGCATACCACCGTGCCTGGATTTGAATGTTGATTCTGAGGCTTGAACACAGATTCTCATGTTTATGGAGCAAGCACTTTAAAAACTGAGCTTTCTCCCTTGTCTTGTGATGTTAATTGTAGTACAAAGAAAATAGACAACCCTCTTGTTCTCACAACTGGCTATTCTCTTCTCTGTTCTTTGTAATCTTTTTCTTTTTCTTTCTTTTTTTCTTCCTTTTTTTTTGAGACAGCTTCTCACTACGTAGCCCTGGCTGTCCTGGGACTCACTATGTAGACAAGGCCGGCCTCAAATTCAGAGATCTGCCTGCCTCTGCCTCCTATGTCAGACCCTTTGTAATGTCTTTATCTTTCATATTTTTGAAGTGGTTTCCAATTTTTCATAACAGATGAGAGCCTAGAGCCAATGTTATTGCCATGTCAGTCTTGTTGCTGCTCAGTATTCTCCCCAAAGAAGAAAAAGCCTGCCCAAGCCAAGCATGATAGCACAGGCATTTAATCCCAGCACTTAGGAGACAGATCTCTGTGAGTTTGAGGCCAACCTAGTTTACAAAGTGAGTTCCAGGACAGCCAGGGCTACGCAGAAAAACCCTGTCTCAGAAATAATAATAATAATAATAATAATAATAATAATAATAATAATAAAGGTCTCTAGAAGTTATGGACAGTTTTGTCTGGGGCCATCATGACTGATCTTATGAGAATCCCTAAAAAGTTCCTCTTTTAAGGAATAGTATGTCCCAAAAAATATGCTCATATTCTACTCCCCCTTCCTACATCTAGGCATCAATTTCCCCTCAGAGGTCTGTGGTCTCTTGTGTTGTAGTTTCTCAAAAGTATTCTATGCCCTTTCCCCACCCAAATAGTAAACCTCTATAATCCATGGAAGGTTACATCTTCCCTGCTCTCTGAATAGGATGACAAATTGGCTCTTAACAACATTAACTGGAGCACTCTAGTAAATGCCATGGGTTTTGCTTCAGAGACAATCCAAATATGAATTATCTATGTATGTACTATGCTCCTAAGACATAACAGCAACAGTATGACAAGGCACATAGGCCAAAATCTGTGCCCCCATGACCTTGCTGCTCTTTCATAGAGGATAGAATCCCAATTTTTCACTGAAGCTTACTTTTGAATCCTGGGTAGTGGCCTCTCTTATAGCCACCTACTTTCAATCACTAGACTGCCAATATCTTCAAGAACATTGCTGCACCAGCACAGACCAATTTTAACCAGAGTTTCTTCTGCTTGGTAACTTGAGACCAGCAGATACTACCAAGCTTCACGTATTCGTTCCTCTCAGGTATTGCCTAAATGTAGGACTATCTGGTCATTTTTCCTGTAGGCTTCTCTATATCCTACTCATTCTTGAATGAAATCTACCCTTTAATTTCATGCTGTAAAAGATATTTCTGATGTACTCTGCTACTTTAATAGTGCTTCCTCTAATTACTTGTCTTATTGAAGCAATAAAAAATAGCTAGATGTCATTTTTAATGTTTGTTATGCTCACCTAGAGAGACCATGGCTCTACAGCGTTTTCAAGTAAATGACTCTCTTGTGGTCCTACTTTTGTCCTATGTAGACACCAGGGAACAGAGAAACCATTACCTTAACTTTTCAAGTTAATTTAGGTATAATACTGCAGCTAAGAGCTAATGCTACAATAATATATCTGGGTTCAAATTTGCTGTTTCCACTCTTTGTGTGATATTGGCCATTAAATTAATCCTGGTAAACTTGTGTCCTTATTATAAGGAGGGATAATAAACCTGTCTCTCTGTTGAGAGGCTCAAACTTAAATGAGGTAACATAAAACATGTTTCCTTTTGGTGCTACCAGCTAGGAGCCCTCCACAAGTATGTTACTACTATGATCAGAGTTGCTTTCTGCTGAGCCCTCCACTCACTGCTCCTCTGAGNAACACAACTCATGACAGATACCACGAACCTCATTAGAATACAACCAAGGAGCTGTGCAGTGAGATGCACAAGACAGACGTCAGAATGTAGCTTGTGACCAGACCTTCTGACCAGGGGGGAAAAAAACCACGTCCTCGTTTCTCTCTGTTTGAGCACCACCATGTGGTTTAAAGAGGCATGTGCAGGACTGCACTTTTGGGAAGAGGCTGTGGTTCCAGGAAGACACTTGGAAGTTATCTAGCAAAAAGCAGAAAGAAAATTGGGTTGTTTTCTTGCTGTCCAGTGGGTTTTCGGTTTGTTCGTTTGTTTTTTGTTTATATATAATATAATATAATATAATATAATATAATATAATATAATATAATATAATATAATATAATTAATTATATATTATACTATATATAATTAATATATATTAATGTTATATCAGATGTGTAGTTCGTAAAAATCTTTTTCCATCCTTTAGGCTTGACTTTGTCCTATTGATGGTGTCCTTTGCCTTACAGAAACTTTTCCNCTTCATGAGGTCCCATTTATTAATTGTTGATCATAGTGCCTGTGCTAATGGTGTTCTGCTCAGGAAGTTGTCTCCTGTGCCAATGCATTCAAGACTATTCCCCACTATCTCCTCTGTCAGGTTCAGTGTATCTGTCCTTGTGTTGGTGTCCCTGACCCAGGAAAGCCATGTGTGCTGGGATGACCACAAGGGAGGAAGAGGAAAAAGAAAAAGTGTGAGGGCAGAATATTGGATAATAGAAGTCAAGACTGCCTTCAAAATAAAGCACCACCTCAAGAGGCATACAGTTACATCAGGTCCCTTAGGAAATGATGCAATGTATGACATGTCAAGTATAACTTGGGCCAAGGAACAGAGCAGGAAGACCTGAATTGCTTCTTCTTCTTTCTGTATCTCTATTTTCTTCCTTTTCCTTTTCTTCCTTTCCCTATCCCTTCCTTTATCCATCATTTGTAGTTATTCATCTGCTCATCCATCCATCCATCCATCTACCCATCCATCTACCCATCCATCTGCCCATCCATCCATCCATCCATCCATCCATCCATCCATCCATCCATCCATCCATCCATTTAATCTGCCATCAGACACTCACTCACCACTGGTACCAGGAGCATGCTTGCATCTGTAACAGGGGGGGATATGCATCCCATGGGGGAACTGAGCAGCAAGTGAGTCAGAGGATATCACAAAGGACTGAAATATTTCAGTCAAGTTGGGCTTCACTCGGGATGGGATGTTATTGAAAAGTAGGGAAATCCTATGAATAAGCATCATGGTAAATTGTAAATATTCATTTTTTTATTTTTTAGGTGTGATGGCTAAAGAAACTCCCTTTTATGCCAGGCATCCATCTTGGTAAGTTCTCAGTAACCCTGACTCAGTGACCTCCACCCAAAAATGTACAACTGTGACCATCTACTTGTTATGATATAACTTTTTGGCTTCTGTAACTTCTTTATGCAAATATGCTAAAATTGTTTTGAGTTCCCTTAACCATTGAACTTGGCAGAACAGACCAGTTTTTGCTTGCTTGTGTAGATACTGAAGGTCTTCTTGTGGTTTGTGTCTTTAAAAAACCCTTCCCTACACCTCTCCTTCCTGGCAATCTCAAATTTGGCTCAGAAATTGTCATCCTGCTAACAATCAATCAATAAATCTTTTAATTATGCTTGGATTGAGTCTAAGGTCTTTTCCCAGGGGTCATGAGCTCCATAACATTTGGAGGCCCCGGTGAGAGGCTCATCCATGGGAGAGCCTAGACTCAGGGCCAGGGGTCCAGGGTAGGCCCCAGAGGGAGCAAGTCCAAGATGGACTTGATAGGCCCAGGGGATCCCAAACTTCAATCTCCCAAATTTGCAAAGTGGAAGCAAAAATGAAAGCAAGACTTGCAGGCCAGTGAGCTTCTGAAGTGCTGACTGATCAGTGAGTTACTCTGTTTGGTTTTGGAGTCTGTACATTTGGAGAGATAAAGGCAATATGGACTCAATTCTAGATCAGTCTTTGTGGCAGAGGGGACACCCTACTGTCCTTCTGGTCTTGGTGTATGAATGAAGGTGGCCACCACATGTCTGAGTTCCTTTGGTCTTTTCCTGATAACACTGTTGTCTTTTTACGTTGTTTTCTTCTGTCTGTAAGACTTGTGTTTTCAAGTTTGTTGCAGAGGTGGGAGTCAGAGTGAGTACAGCCAAACTGCCCCTTAGCTGCATGCTCTAGCATTTTTTAGAATTTCTGCTAGGCAAATTGCTCCTGGCTGCCTCTACGCACGCTTCCCCATGGAGTTTGCTCCGTCTAGCCTGCTCCATCTCTGTCTTGCTCATTGACTGCCTGGAGCCTACAGTTTAAGTCCTGCAGGTATATCAGGCACTTCTCTACATCTTTTTGTTAGCTGTCCTTTTCCCTGCTTGCTCTATATCCCAGCTGGCTCCTGTCTCTGACCACGCATCTCTGGCTGTCACCAATCCTTGTACTGCTGGGATGGAGCTATGTGGGTGCTCCCATCAGGCAGCCCTCTCAGGTACCATAAGCTCCCTGTTCCACTGCCCACTGCTCTCTGCACTGCTGCAGGTGGTCTGTGCTGAGAGTTTCTATCTGACCACTGGATTCAGGTTTCTTTTGGGTATATAGAATACTGAAGTATTGTTTTAAGTTGTCCTACTTTATTAACAAGCTAGCTCTGGAGTTGAGTTATAGGTCCCCACCACCACCGTGTTCCAAAACCAAGCATGCTTGTTTAAAATTTCCTCCAATATTTCTGTCCTAGGTCAGAAGGCCATCTGACCCTAGGACAAAGAGAGAAAACTAAACAAAACAGTGCGAGAAAAACACCATGTGCTTTAAAACAGCTAAAATACCATTTTTTTTTTTTTAG
>LZPO01116966.1:45052-56581 GCA_001675575.1 Neotoma lepida
GTCTCTTGTTCATTGAACCTCTCCTCTCTCCCATCAGTTGAACTCCTGGAGCTCTGCATGGTGCCCAGCCATGAATCTCGCAACTAGTGGAGATGCAGGAACTCTGGACCCATGGCTGAGAAGCCCCGATGGGCCCTCATCCAGAAACAATTATCTTTTATGTCCCAGCCATCCTGCACTTCCATACACTCACTCTTTCCTTAAACCATAGGCTCACTTACCCATTCATCAAACTACCCACAGATCTACCCATTCCTACTTCCATTCATCTACCCACTCACTCATACATCCACACATTAATCCATCTTTCCACCCATTTCCCACTCATCCACATCCAAATGCATATTTATTCCTCCTTCACATTTATCCTTCTGCCAGACCATCTGTTCTCTTTCTAGAAACTCCTTAGGGATAATATTGTGTTGTGTCTGGAGAAAGCCTGCACTGTCCTTGCTTGTCTGTAATTGCTTCTAAGATAGAGTGGGCAATAGCTAATATCTGCAGCCTTCTTGGGTAAAGCATCCACTGTCTCCACACCAAGATCTCTGCCTACATATGTGTGTTCTGTGTTAAATGGATTTTGTTGTGTGTCCGTTGTATGTATCTGTGTTGTTGTGTTTGTCATATTTGTGTATGAAGTGCATTGTATGTATGAACACATATGTTATCACTTGTGTTGTGTGTTGTGAAAATGCTATTTGTTGAGTAGTGTATACAATAAAACTGCATAGAATGGTATGTGCTGTGTTGAATGATGTATGTGTGGTATCAATGTTTTCTGTGTCTATAATTAATGGTATATGCTGTGGGTTGTAAAATTGGAGGTTGAGTGGTATAGCTGGAAGATTTCTCTGGTCTCACCCGGCTCCCGCGGCCCCACAGTCCCATAGCCACTTTTAAAATGATCACTCAGAGACATATTATTTTCAAACTATATGGCCTAATGGCCCTGGCTTCTCCCTAGCTAGCTCTTACATCTTATATTAACCCATTTCTGTAAATCTATACTTTTCCACATGGATTGTGGCTTACCTGTACTTTCCATCTTGCTTCTCCTGGTGGCAAGTAACAGCTTCTGCTCAGCTCTCCTTCTTTCTTCCTCTCTCTCCAGTTGGAATGTACTGCTTAACCTTACTCTGCCTCATCATTGGCCAAACAGCTTTATTTATCAACCAATCAGAGCAACACATATTCACAGCATACAGAAAGACATCCCACAGCACTTCCTCTTTTCTGTGTAATAAAAAGGAAGGTTTTAACTTTAACATAGTAAAATTATATATAGCAAAACAATTATCAAGCAAGAATTATACTTACAATGTCTAGTCTATTTATATTTGGCAAATTTAAAGAAAACATTCTATCTATATTTGTGAGTCTAAGGTTTCATATCTAACTTATCTTTTATCATAACCAAGGAAAATTATAATTATAATTATAACTATGCAGTCCTCAACTACATCAAAGACCTCAGAAGGATACAATATTACCTAAGTAAACAGGAAGAGCATTGTAAGCAACTTCCAAAAAATATAGATTGACAGAGACAGCTGGATACCTGGATAGTTACCCAAAGTTCTTCTGCAACATTGGGGCATCCTTCTTCAGCCTATAGGCCTAGAATCTCTCAGTGGCTTCTCTCTGTGTCCTGTAGAATGTCTGGCAGTTTCTTCTGTGAAGCAGGAATCTGAAGGACCATCTCGCCTTTCAAAGTTCAGTGGTCACCTTCCTACGGGTCTAGACCTTGGGGCTAGCATTAGGAATGTATCTAGGAAACTAGATCCTTGTCCTTTTGTCCTTATGCAGATAGAGCCCTTGATCAAGGTGGCAGTGGGNTGGGGAATACTTAGCCAGGGACCCCATTTTATTTATACATGATCCAAGCTGGGAATATCCAGATGCATGGCTGGGNATATCCAGATGCATGGCTGGGNATATCCAGATGCATGGCTGGGGATATCCAGATGCATGGCTGGGGATATCCAGATGGTCAGGACAGGAAGGAAACTTTCTAGCCAGCTAACTAAGCAGGATTCCAACTTGGGCATGGTATAGTCTGGGTGGACCCCAAGGCTGGAANCTATACAAGTCTTCTCTTTTGTATTGAGGAGTTCCTCAGGAAGGTGCTTAGGCAGTACACTGAGGGTCTGTCTGCAGGGGGAGGCAGGAGTTCAGTGTGGAGAGAGAGGCTGGGACAGGGAGTAGGTACTTGGAGAGTGCTCTCATCTGAAAGACCCCAAGAGGGGAGCCCCTCTGGCTGAGAGAGGCTGACCCTGTAATCTTGTGGGATCACAGAGTCTAGGAAATCTGAATTAGAATATAACCTGGCATATGGTATTGCTCTGATGTACATTGATCCCCGCATTGTGTTTTCCTCCATATGTGATGTACCAAGGCCCCACTTACCTTTAGGAACTTGAGGTCACCTCACTACAAACGGCTCTTGTCACTGTATTTTTTAAAGACATAGGGAAAGGAGTATACAGTGACTGTGGGGTTGGGAGCAGAGACAGAGAAGAAGACCTATGGGGAGAGTCCCTGAGATATGAAGATAGGTGACTCTGATGTGATGGCCCCAGGGCAGAGAGGATAGGTCCACTGTTTCCAGTGGCATAGAATAAATAACAACACTGAAGGAAATCTGCAGACTTACAGAAAAGATGCAATGTTTCCAAGTGGTTTTATAATCACTTTGTTGAATCCATAAATGTGGACTTACTTAATTGACAGCTATTGACTATCAGCCATTCAGCCAGCCAGATTGTCTTTATGTCAGCACTGACTGCTTTGAATGCTCCAGATACTTTGAGAAAGTTACATGGCAAATACAGCTGCTTGTTTTCAAAGCAGCAGAAATGGCACCAACCAAAGGTTTGACACTAGCAAAAAGATTGAAACTAAAGAGTTCCCAATAGCTTCCAGGGCAAAAAAGACCAGGAAAAGAAGCAGCAGAGGCAATCTGAGATGAAAGAAGTAGAGAGAAAGTGAGAAAGGGAAAGGAGTGTAAAGAGAGATACAAGGATATATAGAAGGCTAGGAAGACCTAGAGGAAAAACCTATGGGCTCCAATCACTGGAAGAGTACCAGACAGCTGTCAAGACTTAATTGCACCTGACAGTTCAAATGCATAGAGGGAAATGAGAGTGAGGTTGAGTCTTACCTGGCAGTTCAGGTGCAAAAGGGAGTCTCACTCACATGGGTGTTAAATTCACCAGGCAACCCCACTTTGTTGTTCAACTGCACCAGAGAGATTCAAATGGAATTGGAAGTGTGCCAAGGTGACCCGCGTGATTGCAGGGGCACCATGGAATCTCACTTAAGAGAATGGATAAATGAAGGATGTCTCATCTGCAAGTCCAGATGTACAAAAGAGTTGTACTTCACAGCACAGGTGCTATGGTGATTTCTTCATTGAAGTCCAGACACATCTAGGAATCATACAGGAAGTGCACGTGTATCAGAATATCTCACCTGGAAGTGAATTCACAATGGGAAATCTTACCTGAAAGTGCAGGTGCCCCAGAGACTATCACCTGAAGTGAAGGTGTGGACTGAGGCAATTCTCATGGAAGTGCATGGAGAGAAGGAAGAGTGCCGTGGAAGTCCTGCTTTACTAGGAAGACTCAGCTAGTACTCTAGTTACAGCAAGGAGACTTGCCTGGAAGGGAAGGTACATACACCACAGTCTCGTGTGGAAGGTTAAGTACACCAGGGACTCTAACTGTTGACTTCAAGTGCAAAATACTGATTCACCAGATTTGCAGGTATTTCAGGGAGACTTTAAGAGCAGGTACAACAGTGGGTCTTACCTGATAGTATAGTTTTACCAGATAAACTCACCTGGTGTAATGGTTAGTGTTGTCAATTTGACAAAATCTAGAATTACCTGGAAGAGATGACTCTAAGAATGATTGTGGGGAATTGTCTTGATTCCATCAGTTGAGGTGGGAAGACTTGTTTTAATTGTGGGCAAGACCATTACCTAGGCAGGGGGTCCTGAACAGTGTAAGAGTGAGAAAAAGTAGGTGACTACTTGTATGCATATGGTAATCACTCTTCTACTTCAAGTTCATGCTGCTGCCATTTCTCTGTCATGTTGGACTCCAACCTCAAGCTGTGAGCCAAATAAAGCCTTTCTCCCTGAAGTTATTTTGTCAGAGTATTTTAACACAGTAACCAGAGAAAAACTGAAACACCTGGCAATTTCAGGTCAATAGAAAATCTCACTTGGAAGTGCAGGTTCTCTGTGGAGTCTCACCTTGAAGTACAGTTTCACTAGAGACTAGGTAAAGCAACAAGACTCATCCAAAGTATTGGTTCTACAGGGAGATTCAAGTGGAAGTGAAGCTTCACCAAGAAGACCCACCTCAAAGTGCAGTGAAGCCCAATAAAATAGCATGTATGCACAGAGGTGGCAGAGTACTGGACCTGGAAGGTACAGCTTATCAGGGAGACTTGCCTGGAAATGCAGGTGCAACAAGGATAGTCACCTGAAAGTGCAGGTGACCCAAAGAATCTCACTTTGTATTTCAATTGCACCAGGAAATTTACAGATAATGCATGTGGGAGAAGAAGTCCCACCCAGTTATATAAATAGAAACAGAGAGTCTCACATCAGAGGTGCAGATGAGTCAGATTCTCTAACCTCTTTGTACAAGTTACAAGGGACTCTGACCTGGAAATGTAGGCATGTGTTGGAGATTTTGACTTAGGGAGATGGGGCACTAGAGAGTACCAACTGGAAGTATGATCACACCATCAAGTCACATCTGGAAATGCAGGTGGAACAGAAGTGTGGTATTTGTCAGTGACTATGAGCCATTGAGTCTTATCTAAAAGTTCTCATGGCACTTCACTGGAAAGTTTTCACTGGAAAGTTCAGTTTTACAAAAACAAAAACAAAATACCTATTGAAAGAGCTCTGGGACAAGGAACTGTAACCAGAATGTGCAAATGCACCAGGGAGAGTCATCCACAAGGTCAGCTCTATCATGAAGGATCAGTAGAGGCACAGCAGGGATACAAACCTGAACGTGAAGGTACACCTGAAGTGACAATTCAGCCACAGCAGGGTCTCTCCTGGGAGTTTGGGTAAAAGAAGAAGTCCCGTCTGTGAGTTAAGCTGCACCAGGAGTGACATCTTGTTATATAACTGCACCAAGGACACTGTCTTGTAAGTGCAGGTACAAAACTGACACTCACATAGGAGAGAACGTGGATCTGGGGAGTCTCACCATGAAGTACTCATACACTAGATAGGTTTTCTGAGTGCAAGTGCCCAGTGAGTCTTTCAAGGAAGCATTGCAATTCCCGCAGGTAAGACTCTCCTGGAAGTTCAGGTACACTAGGAAGTCTCACTTGGATATGCAGATGAAATAAGGCATTTCATCTGCTACCTCATGTGCATCAGGGAATCTGACTTAGTATTTTAAGGTCAGAAACATCTACCTTCAGAGTACCAGGAAGTCTGTATTGGAATTTCAGCCATTACAGCAGCCTTCAGTCACTCTCTGCATGGAACTCACTGAAGGGCAGGATGTGCTGAAGAAAAGGAAATGCAAGGGTTTATCTTGCACTGTGGATAGCCTGGGTACAAAGACCATTCCTAGGACAGGAATGTGGCACAATAGCTATTGGGAGGCTTTGTGCAGACTGAAGCCAGATACCCTGAAATTCTTGAGGGACACTTCCCATTGGCCCCCAGTTGTATAGCTTTGAACATCAGGAACAAGCCAGGATTACAGTGAAAGCAGTTTGCAATTTTGCATTTTCACAGCCATGGGAGAATCTGAGATAGAACACAGACCAGAATCAAAATCCAGACACATTGACTCCAAAGCCATACAGAGGAAAAAGGCTATACAAACATCTCCCTAAGGGGTCAGGCTGGTATGGGAGTTGTGCAACAAGAAGACCAAGATAAACAGAATAGGAGGATGAAAGTGAATGCCTGGGGTGTGTGGGGAGTGTTTCAAAAGTGCTGACCACAGAATGTTATAACTGCATGCCTGTCCCAGCCCTGGCCAGGTGCCAAGAGCAAGAGTTGAGTGAAAGCAGATAGATTCTCTGGAGAAACGTAAGGATGGAAAGGAACCCTGGACCTCGAGAATGCAGAAATAGCTAGTAGCCTGAAAGGGAAACAGAAAAAAGAAGCCTGACTACCTCAGTGAGATCAGAGGATCCTATGTCAGAGACACCTACAAATCCCTATGGAGAGGCTAGGTGAGAAGCAGAAAAGACCCCAAGACTCTTCCAGAGCTCTAATACTTTGCCATCTATGGAAACCAGGCCTGAAATGACCACCTTAGAGAAAAACACTATTCACTTTCTCTCTTCTACCCTATGCCTCCTGGCAGCGATGCTCTACCACAGGGAGGACAATGGGTAGTGGTTGTCCACAGAAAAACCCTTGACACACAGAAAAACCCTTAACTCTGGATGCAGACATAGGATGTCTGTTGTAGGCTGTCTGTCTTCTGGCTCCTTATCCTGCCATGTTGATGTTCTCCATTAGCAGGTCCTGGTAGCCTATGGAAGGGTCCAGTCAGATTCATAGAAAGTGCCCAGCAATCTGATTTCTAACCCACAGTAAAGACAACATAAAGATGCAGCAAAATGAATGAAAGAGACAAGGGACAGAAAATTCTATGCCAGTGGATGGGAAAAAATGAACATTCTCTGAGTCTTAAGGTGTCACAGCAACAAAATAAGACACTGGTGTCAGGAAAATGTTCCATCCAAGTGAGACCTTGGAAACAAAGCTGGGCTGAGAGCTGGCATCCCTGGAGTCCACCCCTCAGCACAACATTTTTTATCTTCTTTTCTAGCTTTTAAAAAATCCAAGAAAAAGATTGAAAGACAAAGTTGGGAAGCAGTCCCAGGAATTGTCATATGAGGATGATGAGACACAGCCTAGAGACACAGTTGATGCTGCTGAGTACTCATTGTGAAGCCCAGCAGTCAAATGAAAGGTACAGAAAGTTCCAGGGAAATGGAGAAAATGGAAATAAGCAGACTTACAAAAAGCTTTTTTTTTTTGATTGTGGGCCAAAGTTCTCTGTCAGAAAATCCCAGAGTCTGTCATCCTAGCAATGAGACCTCATTGTATCATGTTCCCAACCTAGGCAAGAGCAGCTAGACAGGAAAAAAACATGAGTATAAAGGACATGAACATGGAGGTATCAAACGGGGGTGATAATGATAAGGGCACTGTATGTTTTATAGTAGAAGAGCACATCTGTACTTCATTGTATAGGAAGGAATCTGCTCATACAAACCTCGAATGGTTTGTCTGTCTTGAGTAAAGCCTCCCAACACACACACACACACACACACACACACACACACACACACACACACACAAACACAATTGAAAAGGGATGCAAGCCCCCACAGCCTTGGTGTCTACAAACCCTCCCCTGCTACACTAAGAGAAGAGCATCTCAGAGACAAGAGACAAAAAGCCACAGGTCCGAAGAAGTTTGTACTTTAATTCAGTTTCCTTTATTATGGTTCCCTGTAAAAATTCTAACAAGAAAAGCCTTGGAAGGCCGATAGATCTCAGTCTGCTTTCCCAGATTGCCAGCTCTCTGACTAAATCACAGTTTAAATTAAACAATTCCTAGTTTCTGCCCAGGTGATAGGCAGCAGGGGTGCTTACAGTAACAGGATAGCACAGTAACTCCACAGCATGCTATACACAATAGCAAGGGAACATTGTTACTCATTTAGATTTCTTTTTTTTTCTTTTTTCTTTTTTTCATTTAGATTTCTATACAAATAACACCATGCGGACTACATCTTACACACTTACCCAGCTTCCTTCCACAGTGCCTAAAGCCCTCATGAAAGTTATGCTGCCATGGAAGAAAGCCCAGGAAGATGGAGTATAGGCCAGGGCAGCAGAGGTAGCCCAGGTTAGATCCACTAGGCAATGGGCTCTAAGCACTCAGAGGTGATCTGAATTTGGGTCTCCTGGAAATGAGTAGGTGGGAATATGAAGAGTTTAGGTCAAAAAAAATCATGAGTGTTGTGCTAGGGAGTACTATGTGTCCCTCTAGCCAGATAGGTCCAACAATATCCAATCCCTCATCTAGGGACAGATATGGTGATTTCTGTAGATGTGGATACATCACAGCCAGCTGACTTTCATTAAAGAGATTCCCTCCATCATGTGGGTAGGCCTCATCCAATCTGTTGCCAGTCTCAGGGCAAAATCAAGTTTCCAGAGGGGAAGTTTTGCTTTGGGCCTGCTGTATCAGCTCCAGCCCAAGTTGCCAGGCCTGCTATTCTGCCCTAGAACTTGACACTTCTGCAGTCTCCTGTGTGAATGATTCCTTTTAAAGTATGTCAGTATAAATGGATATGTAATAACCTCTTTCCATGAACTCTATGCCTGAAATACACAATCTACTTCTCTTTCATCAGAGAATCTGATATGTGTACATAGAAAACAAGTAAATAGGGAGAAGATAAACCCAGGAAGAAAAGAATCATGGGAGAAAGGGAAGCAGGGATAATATTACGTTTGTGTAGTTCTCTATTCCAGGTGATTATAAATACTTTTCCTGTACTAAAACACCTACTCTTCACAAGAATTGGGCTCTTCTAAGTATACTTATTATCTTATACATTTTTATAGATGGAGAACCAGAGGCACAGAGAAGCTAGTTAACCTGCCCTGGGCCACACAGCTGTCAGTGTCAGATGCAGGATTCAAAACCAGGTAGGCAGCTTCAAAATCTTAATGCTAACCAATGGGAAGATGTGGTCCCTGTATAACCAAAATCATGCTGACACTTCTTTCCATTGCTGGATATTGATCTCAAGGTTTCACACAGTGTAGGCAAGTGCTCTGTGATGAGCTACATCCCCATCTGCTAAGTGATATTTTCCAATAACATTTCAGTTGCTTTTGTGACGAGTTCTGGCTATGTAGGCCAGGCTGGCCTTGAACTCTAGCTCCTCCTGCTTTACCCCCCACAAGGCTTTAATAACAGGTGTGTGCCTCCATGTGCAGAGAGAGACATGCAAATCTTAAAAGGATGGTGAGAGATGTGCCAAAGAAGGTCACGCCTTCTGATATCATAGGAAGAAGTCACAGATCATGTCTGAATCTCATCACTCTAAAGAAAAGGGGATCAGTGCATGATACAGGAATATGAAAATGCAAGAGAGGCATATAAAAGACTTTCTGGTCTGGAGATTGGATGAACTGACATAGGTGGAGAGGAGGAGAACTAAGTGCCTGGCCCTTTTAAGCTAGCTGCAAGTTATTCCACAGTTTTACTTGGGTAACTGCCTATCCCTGCTGCCAGGGGACCAAAGGGCCTCAAGAAGCTGGATCAGCTACAGAACTGTGGCCTTAGCCCCCCCCTCCCCCTCCAACACACAGCTCCTCCCATAGTCTGTGGCCAAGGTGGTGGTTTCCTCGTGGGGTAGATGAAACCAACAGGATATGTGTCAGGAACAATGGTGAGAATCCATTGGGGGAAAAAAATCAATAGAACACATTCCAGAGGCTGACAGATGTCACTTGTCCTTTTATTCTTGAGATTTCTCAGACCCTTTCTTACCTGTCTCTGACTCTGTCCATCTCTCCAGCTCCAGTGTCTTCTCATTTTCCGTCCACTTCTGTCCTGGAGCTGAACACAACAGAACCTACAGAGGCATTAGGAAAAACCTAATTTGTATCCCACTGAAAGTGCTGGTGGGGCCCCAGTGGTGATGGTGCATGTGTTTAATCCCAGCACTTGGGAGGCAGAGGCAGGAGAATCACTGAGTTGGAGGCTGGCCTAGTTCAGGAAGGCCAGGACTACACAGAGAAACTCTGTTTCAAAAGATAAAAAAAGAAAGGAAAGTAAAAAGAAAGGAAGAAGGAAGAAAGTGCTGGTGGGACCAAGCTTTGCCCTGAGGTGTCCCTGGGGTGTCACATGTGATGCTGTCTCCAGGTGGTGCCAGCACTGAGGCAGGTCATTGGGAGGACCACTCTTCCTACCTGTATAGCTGCTCGTGGTGAACAGAAACCCACTGTTTCACAGCCAGGACAGGAAAGTGAAAGTTTTTTTTTTTTTAATTTCTCTCTGACTTCTATCAGGACCTATGTTTCTTCAACATAACTAGGGACAGTCTTAGGCCCCTTCCTTACATACCCATTCACCTCAGCCATCACCTGCTTTTTGGCTTCCTCCTCCATCATGGTTTTAGGAGCCTGGGCCTTGAGCCTATTTTTCTTTGGCCTAAGATAAACATGCATTTTAGATTTATGGAGACATATTTGCAGAATGGTTTTACAGTTTGTTCTTTGAAATTATCTCAAGTTATGTAACATAGAAATCAGCACCATGCAGGTCCAAGGAGGAATTCACAAGCCCTCCCTGTGCCCTAGTACCCTCCTTGGCCTCTAAGGTAGTTCTGATCAAGCATCCAGTTAGGTTAGGGCACGTTCCATCAAAAAACAAGGGTGGGCAAATTATTTCAGCTTTTGCTGTGGCCCAGTTGCATTCCTGTTTTCTGAGCAGAGTTGCTGAAGATCATTCTGAGGATGGCTAGGTGGACAGGGCTCATACATCTCCATTCAAAGTCTAGGAGCCGTACCCCCAGAACCCACAGTCATGGCAAAGGGTCCTACCACTGCATTGAACTCCTGTGTAGTCTGGAACAAAGGATTGGTCTTTGTGAGCCAGATTTCATCAGTAGTGATCATAAACTGGTGTTGGGAATGACATGAGGTAGAGACTGTGGTTAGCAGTTTCAGGCATGAAGTGAAGAGCCCAGAGATGGACCCTGGATTAGAAGAGAGCTGGATCAAGACCCATTTCATCCATTGACCAACTGGTCTGTACTGAAAATGCCATGTTCCTTCACTCAGCCTCAGTTTTCCCGACAGCATATTTAGTTTCTTAGTACCTTCCCAGATGAAAGGGTCAACAGAGGAAGCAGCTCTGGAATCTCCTAGTAATATGAGCACTCTGGAGGGCTGAGAGAGGCATCTACAGCACATGGCCTTGGTGACAACAGGATTCCCTTTACTCCTTAGCCATTGTGTTCCTCAAGGAACCAACACCTGCCTGTGCTGTAATAGACAAAGCACTGTCTCAAAAACAGTACAGAAGGAACCAGCCCTAATATACATGGGGTGAATGGGATTCTCTGTGTGTGTGCCTCTCTCTGTATCTCTGTCTCTCTCTGTCTCTCTCTCTGTCTCTCTCTCTGTCTCTGTCTCTGTCTCTCTGTCTCTCTCTGTCTCTCTCTGTCTCTCTCTGTCTCTCTCTGTCTCTCTGTCTCTCTGTCTCTCTGTCTCTCTGTCTCTCTCTCTCTTCTCTCAGCAGCTACAGAGGATCCAGATGATGATAAGATGAGACTTCAGACTAAGGGATAATGCTCATCCAATTTGGAAGAATCATATTGAAGGGACTGGCATGATCTCCTTGAACCCCTAAATGTCCCTGGAGACAGGTCCTTTCAACCTATCTGACCCCTGCCAAGGTGGGTATTGAATGGGACTTCTCCTACCAGAGTGGAGACCCT
>LZPO01116966.1:56656-75983 GCA_001675575.1 Neotoma lepida
ACGGGAATGTTGCCAGGTGAGTCTCAGAACCTTCCAGACGGAGGCAGTTTGTTAGACTTTCATTACTTAAAGCAAACATTCGACTAAGAGAGCATGTTCCAGCATGCATGACATTCCTAAGATGAAAATCACTCCTTTTTTAGCTATCAGATAACTAGGAAACTTAGTTTCTGGCTGGGGTATGTGTGTGAAGGTACATTTTTCTCATCTGGTCAATAGCCTCATAGATGGGCGTGGCCATAGCTGTCCAGAGAGTGGAGCTGTAACTGTGATCTTATGTTAAAGCCCTGGCTACAGAGAAGATATTCACAATGGAGACAATTGTGCCCTTCACATCATTTGTCAAAATGTCACCTTTTGTTCACTGCATAGTTTAACATGTTAAGGATAACTTCAGAGAGCAGCAACAAAATGTGTTGGTGTAGCATCAAGGAATAGAAACATAATAGTTTTTGCAAACCCAGATTTGAATTGTTTACTTCTCTCTTTCTGTATCTTCCATCTCCCTGTAGTTTTTGATTACCTGCCTATCTATAGTCTTTCTGTTACCTGGCACACGTGAGTGTGTGTGTGTGTGTGTGTGTGTGTGTGTTTGGTGTGTTTGATGTCTGTCCTTCTGGTCCTCAACAAATGGCTTTGTTCTGTATTTATTGAACAGCATAGAAATCATAGCACCTGAAATAAATCTTTAACAGAGTCTGGGGACAGAAATCTTTAATAGAGTTTTACAAGGGAAGTTGTTTTTTTAACGCATTATCTTTCGCTGGCATTGTTATGATTTAATTTTAAATTTGTGTTAGCAGCAACCTTTCTCACAATAATGGTTAACGCTCTTGTGCTTTCATTTTGATCTGGATCCAGGACTCTAGCCTATTATTTTCTATATGTAAACCCCCAAGTCACTCATTTCTAAGGAAGAGTGGTCCCTGAAACATTGTGGTGTATACTCAGCCTATTTAAGTTTAATCTGCCTTTTAGAGAACAATGTAGTCATTATTACTATGCTTTCCATTTCCTGCCCAATCAGCTTTTTAAGGTAATGCATAGCTTTAATCTTAAGTTATGCATGTTTCCATGCCCCGTCCCAGAATAGTATGTGTATGTGTGTGTCCTGGTTATATTTCAACAGGTTATTTACCATGAATGTTGGAAATAGCCTGCAGATATAGTTTGATAATGTTTATTTAC
The DNA here is from genome assembly GCA_001675575.1 of Neotoma lepida. Classification (NCBI taxonomy): domain Eukaryota; kingdom Metazoa; phylum Chordata; class Mammalia; order Rodentia; family Cricetidae; genus Neotoma; species Neotoma lepida. Next base: position 57,845 of record LZPO01116966.1, read on the forward strand.
AGTATCAAGTGTTTCTGGGTCAGTATTTGTTGGTTAGAGGAAATTAATACACATAAAAAAGAGGAAGAATTAAAGGAATTAAATTTTTTTACAAAATGAAGCCTAAAGTAACTGCTTAGATTTTAATAACTTTTATTTTTATGTATATGATTGGTTTTTGCCTGTATGTAAGTTCACCAGATGCATTCAGTGCCCATTTGAATCTGTAAGTGCACCAGATGCATTCAGTGCTTGTAGAAGCCAGAACTCCTGCAACTGGAATTAAAACCTGTTTGTATGCCACCATGTAGTTGTTGGAAACTGAACCCAGGTCCTCTACTGCCAGTGGCCATGTCACAGGAGCAACGGGTGGTGATTGAGGTTCAGGGTGTTGGCCTACCAGGAGGTGAACCCCTGGTGAATAATTCTTTGTTAGGCAAGGCCCCTGAGACCAAAGACCTGGCTTCTGCTGTGCCTTTACATGTTTGCTGTTGCTATTTTTCTCTGGTATCTGGCATGGTTGAATTGAGTGTGGGGAAATTCCCTACTGTCTGTAAGGTAATGTGTTTATCTCATGGATACATCCTGTTCTACTGGGCATTTTTACCTGTGAATTATTATGAAGATGACTTCCTCCCTAAGCTGTGCCATCCAATTGATAATAATGTTATGTTATACAGAGCTTTGATGAATAAAAGTATATAAAAGGATATGTTTCACATCTAAGGCTTATGAGTTCCACCTAAGGAGCTGCTTTAGATCACAGCTCAGGTTAATGATTAAGGAAAGCAATTGAATTCCCTGGGAGCCAAGCTATCTCTAATAATCTTAATGCTGAAAGATGCTAATGCTGAAAAGATGCAGTCAGGGGTTTTGATGTACATCATTAGCTGAAACAAGCCTTGTAATAACTTCAGGTTAGATCAGATGTTTTGACAATAGCTTTAAGATGGATAAAACACAGAAAACAATCAAAAGTCCACAAGGACACATAGCTGAGGTAAAAAATACAAAGCAGCCCAACTCTTAAAGTTGGTTGATGATCAAAGGTGATGACTAACTCCTTGTACCCATTCCTGTCCTCAATCTCCTGATACAAGAAACTATTGATAAATGGGTATACACCCTAAAGATCTAAAGTACAGCTGACTGTCTTTTATGTACAAAAGTTTAGGTTTGTGATTCCTTTAAGTTTCCTTATAAAATTAACTTCAAAGATAAACAGTAAAATTATTGATTCTTTCTTCGTAACTGCAATATGCAGCCTGCCAGCAAAAGAGCTAGCTGTGAAAAAATACTTTCTGTCTGTTCATGCTCTGTTAATTTGCATTAAGTTACTTAGTTGTAAATGTATATGGGATCTTGGGATGACTTTGTTTTTAATCATGTAAGGGAGATGAAATACATGTTGTTACCTGTACTTTGTAGGAACTTAGCAGAATCACTGTATGGGATAGATATTAAAATGAACAGATGTTTTTTAGAAGTACCTTGACCTTGAAGAATCGTTGTGGAAAACAATGATTGTTTTGCTGAGGGGGCCTTGAGGCCATCCCATGACTTTGGTCACAAGACACCTCAGGCACACCTGGGGCTCTTGCATTATTGTGTATTGCACACAGTGCATAATGAAGGACTAGGGTCATGGAGGCATGTGATGGTCTCCTTCAGTAAGACATGTAAATTAAGGTTAGGGATCTTGGTATGAGGAAACACTTTATGTAACAATCTATAAATATGCTTTTGTATGGCTGTTCCTTGAGTCCAGTCAAAGCCAACCCTACCCCAACCCCCAGTTAGTCCAGTCCAGTCAATCCATCAGAAGAGGCTGGACCCTATCTATGCCTCCATATAAAGAAGGAAACCATCAAGACAGTGTTTGAGTGTCTTTTTCCCCAACCCCCTCAGATAGAAAAGTCCTGTGGATTTCCCTTTGAGCCCTGTGATGCCTGGAGGCTGATCTCCCAGGTGGCAATACTCTACAAGAGCAGTAAGTCCTCTTAAGCACTAATCCATCTCTCCAAATCTGTTTTAATTTCTTAACAAAAATTAGATAAAGACCGTCTTTTAAAAGTCAGGCATGGAATGGCAAAGGTGTTATCTGTCTGCTAAGTTATTATAAAAGATTATAGAAAATTTGTGGACAGAAAAAGACAAAACAGAACATATACAACAACAAGGAAAATCAGAGGGAAAAAGCAAAGGAGAGAGGAGAAAGGAGATAGGTACTCTCCTAAAACTCAATTCAAACATATCTGATAGGGTTATTTAAGTAGAAGAGATTTAAGATCATTGGACAAGAACTGCTTCTAGGTGTGTCCAACCTGTGTCCCACTGGGGATGCATATCTGAGCAGAGATATAATTGCAACCCAAAATAAAACAGCAAACTTACCAAAACATTGTGAGATTTGTTTTTGTCATTTGGTTATATGGTTCTTAAACATGAACTTTGTAGATGACAATTTCTTATTGGAATGTCAAGGGTTGGGCATCCCTGCAAGTCTAAGGTCTTTCAATTTATAAGAGACATCATAAGGCAAAAAAACAAACAAACAAACAGAAAACAGCATTTTACAACTTACATTCTTTTTGCCTTCCCTTCTCGGATGTTTCCTGAGCCTTGGAGTAGGAAGAGATTAATACAGGTGTCCTGTCTACAGCTGAGCACTCTCACTCACTTTATCCTAATCACTTTTCACAGTTGTAAGTGTCTCCCTTAACCACTACCCACTGCAATAAGAAGCTTCTCTGACCATGTTTGAAAGCAGCACAAAACAATGAATAGAAATGTAAATATTCCGAAAGTAGCTTGACAACATGACTAGACAAGACAAGGTTGTTGCACATGTGAACTCACAACAGCTGTGGCTACCTGCATATGACCTGTGTAAGATCAAGCCAATCAATATTCCAGCATGCATGGTAGAACTCCTGATGTTCCATCTGTAGTCAAGACGCTACTAGCAGTTGATGAGTGCTGTGGGAGAGTCACTTTTCTTTGGAGGAGTGGCCCCTGGTAGATTCCCCATTCCTAGTCAATGGCCCCATAAACACACATGTATAGGCAACAGTAAGTGACCTCAATCTTTTTTAAGGGAATGAAGTTGGGAGACAGATGTGTTGGGGGGACTGGGAGAAATTAGGGAGTGAATATGATCAAGATACACTGTATATATGTATGAAAATTTCAAAGAATACAAATATTTAAAACTTATTCAAATAAGAATAAAGATATGAGACATGTGGGATGTTGACACATTCCTTTAATCCCAACACTCAGGCAAAGGCAGGTAGATCTTTGTGAGCTCTAGGCCAGCCTGGTCTATATGAAGAGTTCTAGTAGGCCAGGGCTATATGGTGAGACCCTATCTCAAAAGGAAAAGGAATACAGATATGAATTTAAAATAACAGAACATGGAATGTTTTAATGAAAATTTATTTAAAAGTACAGATTGAGATAGAAACTAAGAATAATGAAACTGGAAGTTAATATTGCAAAATTGCATTGATGACAAAAAATAAACAAAAACACATTTACTAGTACATTGGTCATCATGAAAGTCATATTGTATTGTCCAATTGGCAATTAGCATCTGTGAGCTAAGACAACAACAATAGAGATAGAGAGACAGGGAGAGACAGAGACAGACTACACATAAAAGGAGAGAGAGGAAAGGATTAAGAGTGCTTTACTACCAGAAACAAATGAGGCTCCTTAAAAATGGAGTGACAATCAGATGGGATCCTAAAGCTGAAAGGAGAAGTGGGCACAAGCCCCCATCACTCAGTCAGAAGCAATCTCCAACTGATAACCACTTGCAAATGAAAGTTTAGTTTCCTCCAAGGGACTCTCACTAAGGAAATAAACTACTTTTAACAGTAGGCTGCATGCCCAGAAGTAGACGGCCAACAACAAATGAACTCAATGACATCTTTGGAGGTTCCTTGCCTTATAATGTCCTGTCAGGGCTCTTCAAAAAACATATATATGTATTTTTTTCTTCTAAACTCTATTTTTACTGTACAGGTCTTTTGTGTATATATCATGGCTTCCAGTTTAGTGCTTTTATGGGATTTTTGAGTGTGCAAATGTGTGGGCCTCTGATTCTTGTGCCTTCTTTTGGGCTCTTTTCCTTTTGCTGGGTTGTCTTGTCCAATTCTTACATGTTACTTTTGTTTTGTGTTATTATATTTTATCTTATTTTATTTTATTTTATTTTATTTTATTGTTATCCCATAGAAATCCATTTGTTTAATTCCTAATGAAAGACAGAAAGCAGGTAGATCCAGATGGGCAGGGAGGTGGGAAGAAACTGGGAGAAGTAGAGGAAGGGGAAATCATAATCAGGATATATTATGTGAGGAAAAAAATCTATTTTCAATAAAGGAGAAAAGAATTTTGAAAAAAGAATAGAGTAACAAGATGAGCAGAAATGGCACTTGTGCCAAGGAGACGTCACAAGGGCTACAGCATATTTACAATATTTAAGTGCAAAGTAAATCTCAATAAATATTTTTTAAAGTTTACATAATATGTCATATAGTACAGTGAAGCCACAGATAAAAAAGAAGTTATACAAAAATGAGCTAGGCACTTAGAAATGTAAAATGTAAAAAAAAATGTAAAAACATACTATTAGTAATAAAATCAACATAAAAATGTTCCATTACAAAACATAGGCAATGGGACCAAAACTGTAATCATTCATCCATAGTGCCAGCAGCTAATGCAATTTTCCAAAATAATATTAAAAACTTAGACACTATATTATTCCCTCCAAGAATTATAGAAATCATGGAAGATGGGGATGGAAAAGATGTAAGAGCTAGATTATGAGTACATATGAAGCAAAATGATGTCTTCTGGACAGGATATGGCCATTGCACTTACGAACTCAGGGCTGCTGTGGTTGTCCACAAAAGATTTTGTTTGTCAATATTCCATCATGGATGGAGTAGTGGGGCATGAGGCCCCACCCTTCCCTAAGAGACTATTGGCAGTTAGTGATTGTTGGAGGGGGCAGTTCATTTTCTTCAGTGATGTAGCCACTGATAATATATTTTTGCTCCAGTAAATAACCCTCCACCCATAATCAAACAAGAAACTCAAATTTTAGTGTGTCAAATACAAAAAGAGAGCATGAAAGCAGAAGATGGGCTTGTTGGGAAGAAGGGTTCCAGCTAGAGATGAGGGGAACTTAGAGACGGAGGGGCTAGAGATGGAGGGAAATGAGAGAAGATAATAAGGGGTTGAAAATAAATTAATTACATAAATATGGAAAATTGCCAAACAATAAAAAGGGAATTAAAAGTGGACAGACTTCTGGGAAAGATTAGAAGTTACCTCTGTGCAACTGAGCCAAAGATAAAAGTCAATCTTGACAACAGAGAAAGGAATAGATGAGAAAAGAGAAAGACAGCATTTTCTCCACTGGAAAAGCAGAGAAGCCAGTGCTCAGCTGCTTGCAACAGGCCAAGATCAATGGTAGCTGCCAGGGAGGGGCCCTCTCCTCTAGAACATAGGCATCATGAGAGCAGGGAGCTGGACGAAGACTGTCAGAGCTTCAGAGATGTAAAGAATGCCTGGATATGTGTGCATGGAGAGACATCCAGAGTAGATCAAGCTGTAGAGGTGAAAGCAGAAACGTAGCATGGGAGCCTGAACCTAAGATTCTTCTTTGGCACCCTAAAATTGGCTGATGGAGAGGCATCATGTCTGCAGGACTGTGGAAGTGTACTACTGAAGTTAGGGTAGTCTCTGGCAGGTCTAGATGACAACAGTAAACACAAGTAGGCAGATCTAACATATTCCCTGGGAGCCTCAGAGAGAGCCTCACTTGTGGAAAGAATGGTTCCCCAAACACTGGAGATGGCTTTGTAACAAGAAGGCAGAAGGCCTCAGAGCAGAAGAAAGAGGGCTTCCCACATAGTGATGTTCTCTTCTGAACCTTATCAGAAACACAAACGAAGCATGCAAGTGTCTTCTGCAACACAACACTGGCCTGTTGTCAGATCTCTGTATCAGAGACTGCAGTCTGCCTCACCCCTACATAATAGTGGAGGACACAATCCAAATGAAGACTACTTACCAGGGAGACTCACATAAAATGAAACAGACACATAAAATAGTTGGGGAAGAGGGGAAAGAAAAAAAAAACAGAAGCTTACAACTCCTCCACTCTGGAAAGTTAAGATAATGAACTAGCTGAAATGTTAGAACAATATTTCAGAATCCTACTTTTGATAAAAAGATAATTCAGGGGAGCGGGCAAAGCAAGGAAGGTGGTCAGTGGTTAAGAGCACTTGTTGCTCTTACAAAGGACCTGGTTTGGTTCCTAGCACCCACATGGTGGCTCACAACCATCTGAAATTCCAGGTCTAGTGGATCTGACGCTCTCTTTTCACCTTCAGGGGCACCAGGTATGTCCATGGTATACCTTCATGCATTCATTGACATAAAATAGAATAAATAAAAATCTAAGACAAAAAACATATTGAGGACTCTAATAAGCAGATAAATGAAGTAAAGATGCCAATTCAGGCCCTAGACAAAAAGCGCCAGCAAAATGGATGAAATAGGCATTAATTTGCAGAATAAATCCAAAAGTATGGAGAAAAAGTCGGCGAGGAAATTAAAAATCAGAAAACATGAAACAGAAATGTAGGAAAGGAACCAATCAAATAAGAATCACAATGGAATGCATTAACAGACAAGACCAAAGAGGACAACTTTCAGGAACAGAGGGTAAAATTCAGACAATAACCCATTCAGACATCATCCTAGTTGGCTTTCTATTCCTATAACAAAATAACATGATCAAAGCCAACTGGGGAGAAAAGGGTGCATTTGGCTTACAGGATTTATTTAGGCCATCATGAAGAGATGCCAAGGCAGGTCCTTGGAAAGAGGAACTGAAACAAAGTCTGTAGAGGAACACTGGTTTTACTGGTTTCCTTGCCTCCCCTGGCTTATCCAGCCTATTTTTTTACACAACTCAGGACCACCTTCCCAGGGGTGGCACCACCCATGGTTGGCTGAGACCTCCCACATTAACCATCAATCAAGAAAACGCTACAACTAACATGCCCACAAGCCAGTTTAATGGAGGCAATTCCTCGATTGAGGTTCTCTCTTCCCAGGTATCTCTAGTGTGTCATGTTGACAGAAACTAATCAGCACAGACACATCTGAAGAAAAATTAATGATTATGACCCAAAACTCCAACAAGTTTGAGATACAATCAAAACATTCTAAGTAAGAATGCACATGACAAATATAGGAGCTGAGATATTGTCTAAAGGCATAATTTATTCAGTAAAATTACAACTGAAAATTTCCCTAACATAGTAATAGAAATGGATATTCAAACATAAGAGGAATTTGAAATCCTAAATAGATATGTTCAGAAAACTCCACAGAACAACATATTATTGTGTAATATCATAATCTGCTGTAAAAATACTAAGAAAATAAATATTAAAAGCACTAAGGGAAAAATGTTAACTCACAGGCAAAAGAAAATATATCCAAACAATATCAGATCTCTCATCATCAACCCTAAAACCAGGGAAGCAGAAAAATCATATGATTTTAAAGTCTTCAAACTAAATAGCTGCCAAAAAATCACTACACTTGACAAAATTGTCTGAGCTTTTGTCTGCCCTCCCTGGCCAGCAACTCGGCCACCTTTCTGAAAAGAAGCTTGCCACACAAACTGATTGTGCAGTACACAAAGAAAAAACTATGCAGCTGCTCATCCCCATATGCTGGAGCCAGCCAGTCTCCGCTCTGAGTCCAGCCCTGGGAAGGTCCCACAAAGGCTGTTACTCTGTGAAATGCATCCAGAGCTGACTGATATAAGGCCATGCACTCCCCATGGCCTCCAGCTTTTGGCTTTCCAAGAAATCTATAACTTTGTATCACAGCAAATGAACAAGTCCTAGTCTTTGTATTATTTGCTTCTCACTTGTTTCATGTGGCTGAGCCAGTTCAAGCTTCAGGACAGATACTTTTTATTCAAGGTCATGAACAATCCCCTGGCAGATGGTCTGGGTGCATGGAAGAAAGAACTGCTGAAAATTATGCCACCTCACACCAGAAAGAGAAAGTTGGGGTTCATCCTAGGGGAGTAAGGAACTGTCAGCGAGCACTGTGAATTAAAGGATGCAGAGAAGGCTGAAGGCCTATAGTTCCTCAAATGCTGATAAAGTTATTGTCCAGGAAGGAAACAAGTCAGGTCTGGATCTGGGTTGCAGAGAAAAGCTGAAGAAGAACAGAGGGAGGTCCTGGGAACCTTTGTACTTGAGGCTGGCTGGAGGTCACATGATGGCACAAGTGAGTGTAGAGATCTAGCTATGGCACTGGAGATATGAGCAGATGGCACAAAAGGAAGGGACACTGTTAAGTCTACTTCCAACACTGGATGGAAGAGCTGAGTCTGTGACACTCTGCACCTTATGATGTGTGTATAGTGGACGGTGTATACCTATCCACAACAGGACCCCAAAGCGTTGCAGTTCTACAGAAAAGTGTCAGTCTTGTCCTCCCCTTAGTAGACCATGAGAGAAACTAGTAATGGGTTTCTATGGCAACCTAAATATTAACCAGTCCCAAGTCTAGTTCTAAGGAGGGCAAGAATAGGAGCTCACTGTCACCTAGGAACTTAGAGCTCATGTTTCCATGGCTGCTATGAGTATCTGCTGCTTCCCTACCAGAGTATCTGCAACTCACTCATGTAGTCAAAAGTTTGTCTGGTCCCGCCTAGCTCCCACAGCCACTTTGACCCAAGTAAACACACAGAGGCTTATATCATCGTCAAACCATGGCCGTGGCAGGCTTCTTGCTAGCTAGCTCCCACATCCCAAATCAACCCATCTTTATAAATCTATGTCGCCACGTTTTCCGTGGCTTTACCTGTGTGCCGTTACATGCTGTTTTCTAGATGGCAGAATGGCGTCTGCCCAGCTCTATTTTCTTCTTTTCTCCCCCTCGTTCAAATGTCCCACCTAACCTTAATCTGCCTCACCATTGGCCAAATGCTTTATTTATCAACCAATCAGAGCAACACATTTTCAGAAAGACATTCCCATCACACTCATCCAGAGGAAGCAAGGTCCTCCTCCCTCTGTGGCTAAGGACAGTAGAATTGTCCCCTGCACCCTGTGTCTATCACACAGGGTCACTTGTCCTCACACATCAGGAATAAACCCTGAGTCCTGCCCTCCATACTTTATAACAACCCTCCAACAGCCACCGTGTCTTCCTGCTTTAAAAGAACACAGTGGCAAAGTTATTTCTGGCAAAACAACCTCAGAGTTGTGTGGAGACCCGGAGCTTGCCTCCTGAAAAGATGGAAATTAAGGGCCCTGGTGTCCCTTAGAGCACTGTCTTCCTATTACTTGCATGTATCCCCAGATCTCACAGAATCTTCTGTCCCACAGGATTACAAGGTCCTCGTTTAGGAAACTCACCATTGTGCCTATGGAGTGATAGCACTCTCTAAAGAGCCCTTTCCCTGTCTCAGCTTCAGTTTCCCTCATCTGTACCTTGGCTCGCCTCTCTAGCCCCTTAGTCTGGTGCCTGAGTATTTTCTTTGAGAAACCCAATAAAAGTAAGACTCTCCATTTTCTCCCTTGTCCTCACAACTGTCATGGCTTCCATCTTTAGAACACACTCCTACACCAAACCAAGCCCATCCCCAGGTGCAGGGTGCACAGGGCTAAGGAGCCTGCAGGGTACCTCCAAGTTGTACTTTGGCTTTAGTGAGCCAGAGAGATGGAGCCCTCCCTGTCTTGCCCAGCTGAACATTCCCATAGGCATCAAGTTAGATAAAAAACAGAGGACCCCCAGCTGATCACTTCTTACCATTGCTGTCCTATCAAATGCCCTTTCTGCTTCGGGATTAAAGGGCAAGGCACTGCACTAAGGCAGAGAGCATGACTGTAGGAGCAAGCTACTGGGATGATTGATGCATGGGTAAGTGGAATGGTGGATTTTCAGAGATGTTCCCCAGGAGAAGCTTCCTTTGCAGGTGCAAGCAGAAGAGCAGGGGAAAAAAGTTGGCACAGGACAGAAAAGAGGGTAATAAATACCCCTTCTTACATGTTGACCCTTCTGGACACCTCTGTCTAGTAACACAGGCACACCACACACAGCACAAACAATTACACACACAACAAATACAACATTCAACTGCCACACACAACACATACTAGTCAACACATAGCACACACATACAACAGACAGTACATATCATTTAGTACATAATACATACATCTATCATACCACCACTCAAGAAACAGAACACACATAACACTCGGTCACACACATATATAACATATACATATATAACACATATAACAAACATAGAACACACAGCACATATACACATACATACACAGCATATATACACATAGACGCACAACACAAATCTCAAACACACAATACACATAAGGCAGGTAAAATCTCTTATTTTCTGAGGGACAATAATATTGTGTACTCAGCTTCAGATCAAGCTTCACCTATGAAATCTCCAACTATTTCCTCCCCACTCAATTTAGAACAAGTTAGTGTATACTCCAGCCAGCCCCCAAACAGTCCTGTCCCTGATGAAAGAATTCCTAGAACGAAGATGGATAAACTTACAAGGTAAGTATAAAGGAGGAACAAATACACATTTAGATGAATGGGTGGATGGGCTGGTATATGGATAGATAGACAGAAAGATGGATAGATATATAAATGGATAGACACATGGCTAGCTGGATAGGTAGATGGTGGTTGGATGGACAGGTGGACAGATGGCTCCTGTATAACTGAATACATGTGTTGGTGGATGCAAAGATGTGTCATTTGATAGGTAGAAAGATGAGTTCATAGATGGGTAAATGGCTTAATGGGTGGGGTAGATGGATGAATAGATGCACACATACGTAGATGACTAGATGGATGGGTGTTGACATGCACCATGGCCAGCGAGGCTAAGTTTTCACAGATTGAAGGACATGCCAAAGACCTGCACAGGTAACCAGAGGACTCCAGGCATTTGAGATCAAGAAGAGTGCAAACAAAATACTTCTCATTTGTATTATTAAAGCAAGTAAAACATGAGGTGACGTTTACAGTTAGCTTAAGCAAATACAGGTACAGTGAGGGAGTATACCTGGTGTTATATCTTATCATCTTTGGTCATGTGAAAAGAGCCAAGAATATTTCTCCCAGGCCTTTGCCTTTCCTACAGAAATAATGTGGACTTGCCAGGGCATTCTCTTTATATCGTTGAATTCAAGCACATTCACTTAGCATAATTTATGCAATTCTTTCTAGAAGGCTACCTTGTGGGAAGAACTTCTGCACTGTGCCCCATCCTTAGTTCACAGTAAGTTTACAGCTTTCTTTACACAGGCTCCCACAGATGGGGAATCTGATGAGGTTATGAGAGGTATGTGTGAATGTGTGGATGGATGGATTGGGATGGGTTGATGGGAGGGTGGGGGTTTGTGGGTGGTGTTGAGTGGCTAGAGCATAAATGCTAAGCATTCGTTGAGTAAGGAGATATTTGTCAACGAACAAAATGTGGTTAAATTCTGCTTGTCCATGTAAGAATAGTGTGAACAAAGAGCAAGGGCAAGGTCACACAGCTTGGGTATGACTTATCAACTACTAGAAGCATCTCCTGTCAGAGAGAGGCAAGGGAAAGAAGAGAATGATAGGCTGGCTGAATCTTACTTCCTTTTGTTCACGTGGGAGAGGGAGCATGGAACAGGTGAATGTGAGTCTGTGTGTGTCTCCAACTCGGAATCTATTTGTGAATATGTGAGTGTGTTGGTGTATTTGTCTCTGTGTGAGTATATTCATATTTGGGGAGCATGTTTGTACCTAGGTCATGTAGGGTTGTATATGTGTCTCCTTATCTTGATGTCTGTGAAGTATTTGGCTGTTTGTCTGTGTGTGTTATATGTGTTTTTCATACCTTGTAACTGGAACTCTTCCCTTCCTTGTTTCCTTGCTGCTCCCTGCCAGTGCAGAGATTGTCAAATATTTAACAAATGGCTCTGAGGGAAAGTTTTTATGTTTTGTTATTTTGTGGAGCAAAAGCCCTGGTTGTTTTCCACTTTGCCAGCCCTGAGGGCAGTGCTGGTCAGAGACACATGTGTAATACCAACTCGCCAGAGTTAGAACTAGCTGGCCCCATGATGCCTCAGCCTAGGCTTGAGTCTTCACTTGTCAAAACTCCTGCCTCCCCATTCTACCCCAGTTCCTTGACCCAAGGAGCAACTCAGGTAGCCTGGGGGTTCAAGTGACTGTGCAGTCATGAGCCAGCCTGGAGAATCCTTTCTAGGCCTGTCTGCTCTGCTGATATGCAGGATTCTGGGTGAGTGCACAGAGGTAGAACATGGTTCTGCTAGAAAGGGGCCAGAGGCTCACCAAGATCAGCCCTGGAGTTCATCCTGCTTCCTAAACACAGAAGCACTGCCTAAGCATCTCTTTCCTCCTCATCCCCTCCAGGAAGCCCTCCCTGCTGCATAAACCACTCACTGTCAGACAACCATGGAATTGCCTTCATGTCTCTGAATACGTTCTACAGGGGCATAGAGGACCCTGATATAGTGGGTGATACCATTTATTCATCCAGTCTAAAAATGAATTTTTTTCTTACCCTATGCCTTACATGCTAGGATGGATGTTGAAAGTACAGAGATGGTGATACACCCCTACTTTCAGGAAGATCACCACAGATGCACAATCCCCTACTACAAATGTTTGTTGCTTTATGACACTGTGCCAGAGACCCTGTGAGGAGACATGATCCTCCAGGTGCATGTTAGCAAGCAACAGCCCTGCCTGGGTTGAATCCCATGTTTACATGGTCCACACCAAGTAAGCTCAATTTCCTGCTGCATCTGACTTTGTAGTAAAAATACTAGCCCTTCGGAGTACCTCATCTCGGTTAAACAGCCCTGACTTGGGTTTACTTCTCCTCTTCTCTCCTTTCTTCCCTGTTTGTCATGGGAATGGAGTGCACGGCTCTTTGCTCCTCTAAGCAGAGCTGCCGTCAGAGGTCAGGAACAGCCCTCATCCTTTAAAAGGAGACATCAGGGCCTTACCCTCAGGCAACAGATTTGGGAAATGGTGGCTCCAGTGTCTGAATAGATGAGGGAAGCCTATCTCCTTCCTCTACATCCAGCAGGTAAGGTGACATATATTACAGTCTTACCCATCCACAGCATGCCTCACCATTTTCACATGCTTAGTTATCATCTCTGCTTCCTTGGCCAATGCCTTCCAGGCATTCCAACAATACATCAACCTCCTTGTTGTTCCTACCATCTAACCACGCCTTCTTCAGTAACTATACTCTCCACTCTCCATTATGTGTGTTCCCCCATCTGTCCTGCCTACAGCCATCTATGGCTCTCCACTGTCCTCAAGGCCAAGCCCAGAGCCCAGAGATTCTATGCTGGTTCTACCCTCCATGCTCACCCCTCCTCCCTCTCCAAGCCAGGCTCTAAGGCCCCCAGGGGTGCTTTTTTTCCCCTTGAATGCCCCCTGATTGTCTGTGATAACACTTCAGTCCGGCTTATATTTGTTCCCCTTTTCCATACACACATTTTAAATGGTCAACATATGTCCAGAAGAATTAAGGGACCATGGAGCAGGGAGGTCAACAGGCATATATATTCTCCAAGAGCAACAAACAAATAAAATAAAGGAAAGGGCAAGCTGGGTGCAGACAAGGGAATGGAAAAGGATGGAGAATTGACACAGGAAGAAGGTTGGAACTCCACTTGCTGGGGAAAGTTGCCAAATCAGTAGTAGTACCCAAGGAGACCTTACTCAGATGAGGTGTGGGTAGAGACTGAAGGTGGCCTAAAGAGGAAATCATATGGCTGGAGATGGGGTTGTGTCCTAGGTAACAAGTGCAAAGGTCCTTTCATTAGAGCTTTTCAAAAACGGTCTCAAAAGAACCAGAGAGATCTATGTAGCTGGCTGCAGTGAGGAAGGAGCTGAAGACATCATGCTGAGGAAATGACAACCTGGCTGTCAGCTTTGCTGAATGGTTGAAATAACTCAGCAGAGGTTTCAAGAAGCTGCCTATAGTGTCTGGCCCTGAATGATAACAATTCCTCCCTGTGTGCCTATGCTTAGATGCCAGACACTGTCCCCCAGACTCATATGCCACAGTCATTTAACCTTTACAAAAATTTCCTCCACAAACCAATTTTGCAGATATATATATATGGAAGCATATCTAGGTGAAGTAAGCTGTTTCAAACCACACACACAACTGGTCAAAGGAAGAGCAGGAAGGCTGACTCCAGATTTATTGCCCTACCTACCATGAACCATGGCTTTATTTCCCATGAGCAGTGACTTATCTGGGTGCTGGTGCTGGGGTGACAGCACAGCACTGGGCAGTGCCCAGGGACCAGCCAGGACCTTCCTAAGCAAGAAAGCTCAATGTGCCCAGTTGCTTATTAACTCACTTACACTTTAACTTACTCTCCTGTACGGGCCACTCATTATCACCAATTTCAGCGTATTTTCCCTCATGCCTCTCACTGAATTTTCATTCACTCGCCCATTCATTTGTTCATTTACTCACTCAATCCATTTACTCTCTCTGGATTACTCACTTATTACAGCCTAGCTAAATCTATTCCCTGAGCCTAGCAGAAGACACCGGGGTGAATCAGTGTTGCCCTCAGGCAGGAAAATCAGACAGAGACAATTGGGAGGGAAGTCCAGAGGAGGACTCTTGTGGGCAGGGGTCACAGGCCACTCTGCTCCTGAGTGGGATGACCAGATTCTTCCCCTGTAAGGCTATTGGTTCCATTTCTGCTCCAAGTATTCCCAGGATACTACAGAACATGATCCATAACCTTAGCTGCAAATAGAGGAGGCCACCTGACATGACCTCAAAGAGCCATGTACAGTCGAGGCACAAAGCCATCAAGCCTGCCTGTCCCATCTAGCACTTGATTCTCTGCTGACACTCAGCCCCAGAGGCCAGGAGATAGACACAGTGAAAGATCCAGCTGAGCAGGGCAGGGCAAGGGAAGCATGTCTCACAGCCAAGGCAACTGGGGAGTAGAAAATGGCCACATGCTCTGGCCTCACTGAACTAGGAGGATGAAGATGTTCAAGTGGGCTAGAGCCAAGTTTACCTCACTGAGAGGTCCAAACACCAGATGTTCTGGAAGCTGAAGTCTGAGGGAGCCCCATGCCACAGAAAAGATCCCAGAATCAGGAAGTACATGTCTTCCTAGCAAAATAGGCCTGGGTTATCCGTAAAAGGAGCCATCCTGAAAGCTGACTAAAACCCAGAGTGATCAGACACTTCTGTCCTCTCAGGACCACAACTTGAAAGGTCTCTGGGGTTCACACGCCATAACTGTCACTCAGAAAGTCCTGGGTTCCTCTTCAAACAAAGCTCGAAGACTTGAATGACTGGAGAGGCAAAGGCTCTTGACACCTGCCCAGTCCAACCTCTTCTGGGATGAGGGCAATGCAGCCACCAAGGACAATGGCAAATAGAAGGCCCAGAGACAAACGCTTCACTGTGAGGATATGGGTAGCTTCAGCCAGGTTGGCCTTAGAGCTATCCACCCAAAAGCTGGAGATGTCCAGACCCATGGCTCCTGAATGTCAGTCTGGTAGAGCCATAGGAGCTCTAGGTCTTCCTGCTCCTCCCTGCCCCACTGACTTGATTATCCCAGTATCATATGCTTCCCACCTCACTATCCAGAAGGCTCTGGGCTTCTTCCACACATTCCATAGCCCAGTTTCTGGTTCTGAGTCACAGGAAGTCCTTCATGCCCCCTTTCACTGTAAGTGCTCAAGAAACCCCAAAGAAGGAAGAGTTCAGGGGAAAGCTATAGGTAAGGTTTCAGACCTCTGGTGACACTGAACAACTGCAATCGCATCCCCTACATGTGAGGTGCTCTCAGTTGACCATGATCTGCCATGCCTAACTACCATTATCTACTAAGGGCACTTGGGGAAGGGCCCTTAAAAGGAGAGGAAAGAGAAAGTTGTGGTTCAGTGCCAAGTGCAGACCTGCAGATGCCCTTTGCTTTCACCCATGCATAAAAGCCAGCTTCAGAGGTCCCCTGATGATCTGCAGGCTAGGTGCTCAGTACAGCCAGTGAGCTGAGAAAATGTAGTTCCTATTGCAGTCCAGCTTTGTCAGTCCACATCTTCCATGGGACCTGAACCCCTGCACCAAATATCTGTAGAACTCACTGCATTTTTCTTGGCCTACGAGTAATCTGGGCTTGTGGTTCTAGGCCTTTCCAGGAGATACCTGCCAGTCCTGATTCTTGACTTGAGGATGACCAGATGTGATTTCTCAATGCTGGCATGGCTGTATCTAAGATTTCTTATACATGAAGTAGGGGCTTCAGTGTCTAAAAATTAAGGAAGGATATTTGTGGACAAGAACAGTTTTGTCTTAGGTACAATATTGCAACACGTGAGGGTGACTAAATGGACAAGGCTTCATCCTTAACTGGACTATGCCTTAAGTCTGTGTCCTTGGACTTCTCACCATTATGTACATGGATATGTTGACAAGGATGACAGGCACTCTAGGGCTCCTGTCCAACAGGCCATGCAAGGTAGCCTAGGTTCCTCTATAAAGGGGCCATTGGCTCCAATGACCAGTGCCTATTAGATTCTGGAATGTTCTTCTTGCATTTCTAGGTCCACAGCAGATGATGACACTGGTATGGGTTTACTCTCACCTACTACTGGCTTCTTTACCTACTGCTGGCTTCCTTACTCACTGACAACCCTTAGGAATGAACTTTCATCAGATGACACCATTCTCCCTCAAGACCTTTCTGCTCCTTTGAGACAGAACTCTCGGACCATGTGACATATAAGAATGAGGCAGCCCGAGGACACAATGAGCCAGCCTCCTCCCTGAGGCTCCTTCAGAATCAGTTGGAGTGCTGCAATTTGTTGGATTCTGGGACATATGTGAGGGCACATGTGGTGGACAGCTTGGTCCCTATTCTCTCACCTCCTGGCTCAAGTAACATAGCCACCCACAAGAAAACAGGTATAAATCACTGTGAGAACAGAGTCTGGAGAGGGAGTTGAACTGATGAATGTGTATTTAAAGAAACATGGTTTACCCAGCTTAGTAGGGAGTCCATGCTATAAAAATAAAAGGCTCCTTTATCCTGGGGATATATATGAGTGATAGGGCACTTGACTGGTTTGTTCATGACCCTAGATTCAATCCCCAGCATCATACATAGAAATTAATTAATTAATTAATTAATTAATTGGTAAGGAAGCAAGTCATAATGCTGTGGGCCTGAAATTCCAGGTAGTCAGAAGATAACAAATTCACGGTTAGCTTCGGCTACAGAGTAAGTTCAAGTCCAGCTTTGGCAACTTAGTAAGACCTTATGACCTGGCCAAGGAGGAAAAAAAAGCCAGGCATCGTGGTGCACTCCTTTAGTTCCAGCACTTGGGAGGCAGAGGGAGGAGGATCTCTGTCTGAGTTTAAGGTCAGTTTGGTCTGCAGAGCAAGTTCTGGGACAGCCAGGGCTACACAGAGAAACTCTGTCTTAAAAAAAAAAAGTTGGGGGAGGGCTTATACCTTTGTGTTAGAATGCTTGTATAATGTGCAAAAGGCCCTGGGTTCAGTCACCAAGGCTAAAAAAACACCATAATGTCTGAGGTGTAGTATGCACCCTTGCTCCACCTAGCTCTTCTCTGGGTCCCTATCAGATCAGGCTTTTTGGGAGACCCCAAAGAGGCTAGGCTCCCCATATAGCTTCTTATGAGCTCTGAAAAAACTATGTAGGGTACTGTTTGTGAGCACCCTACTGCAGATCCAGCCCTGGACTAAAAGAAAATAGAGATTGTCACATGGAAAGTGTGACATCAGGGAGGCCCTACTGTTGCTGCTGACCCAAGCTGAATGCAAAGTGGCTCTGAGCATAAGAGAAGCTACATCTCAAATCTTAGTCTTTGACCAGCTTCTCTTGTCACTGATGTGAGAAACCTCTTGGGCCTGGAATGGTCTTTGTCCTCAGTCCTACCAGCCTTCATATTTGAACTGTCTTCCTGCTTCCCATGATCTGCCCATGGGAAGAGAAGCCCCAACATGCCTAGGGTCATCCTACTAACAGGGGTGTCT
>LZPO01116966.1:88335-100096 GCA_001675575.1 Neotoma lepida
AGTTCACTGAGATGGACAGAGTTTGAGACTAGCTGTGTAATGTTTTATTTTGTGAGTTCATTACAATAAAGTGATTTTAGTTAATAACAAAGTAATTTTAAGATTTAAAAATCCTGCCGGTCAGTGGTGACACATGCCTTTAATCCCAGCACTTGGGAGGCAGAGGCAGGTAGATCTCTGTGAGTTCAAGGCCAGCCTAGTTTACAGAGTGAGATCCAGGACAGCCAGTGCTACACATCACAGTGAAACTCTGTCTCAAAAAAAAATAGATTTCAAAATCACTGGAGATTAGTAATCATAAAGAGGGGTAATTTATGAGACCTAAAACTTGAATAACAAAGAAATAGTGTACTAAACATGAAGACAAGCAAATGTGTAGAATATATCCTGGGTAACAACCACAACATTCTGCATGATCCACTTATAAATACAGGACCCTCTTGTGGCAACTGGTCTCAACACAGATACAGTGAGGAAAGCAAAAATACCTTCCAAAATAACTTGACGATAAGTTAGCAGAAGGCTCAATAGAATTGTAATGAGTAAAGTTACATTTCTCTTCTTTAAACTCTGTTCTGGCTTGGACATAAACTATCCCCAGAGTGCCATGTATTTGAACACTTGATCCTCTGGGAATAAGGACTTTATTGGTAATGGGCTCCATGTCACTTGTGTTACATTCTGCCAAAGAATCTGGGTATATTATCTTCATGTCCTGAAAATTTGAGTGAGACTAAATTCAAAGATACTACACCATTTTATTTGGAGGAGGAAATTCTAAGACTGCATAACATTAAGTTTATGGCATGGTCACTTTTCTGTACTTTTAGCCAGGTTTGCCATGAGAATGGAGAGAAAACAGCAAAGCAGAAAGCTGTAAAAATGTACCATTTGGTGAAGAAAGGAATATGAACATATTTAAAATAGCAGACATGTCATATATAGACAGTGACTATAATTGTTAAAGAGTTTGGTATCATTAAAAAGCAACCACAAAATTTGCACTGAAACAGTGAGAATGGTGCCTTAAGGGTAAGACCCAACCATCCAAAGTTCCAAGGTATAATAAAAACTCACCTTGAAAACTTTGATTTAAAGCTAGAGTGCTGGAACTGGAGAGATGTCTCAGTAGCTAAGATCACATACTGTTCTTGCAAAGGACCTGAGTTCAGTTCCCAGAACGTAGGTTGGGTGGCTCACACCTGCTGTAACTCCAATTCCAATTCCACTGCCCTCTGCTGATCTCCATGGGCACCCACATGCACATGTACATGTCTGTACCCCATGCCTCCCTGCACACAAATTAAAAATAAATAAAAGTAGAATATTTGAAAAGAGAAGACCTCCCCCAGAATACCTTGCTCAAACAGGGAAATGTTTTCCATAGTTTGCCCAATCAAGCACTTGGAGGCCACTTAGAGCCATTGTGCACCAGGGCCAGGCTACATTTCAAGCTGGAAGCAAAACCTGTTAGCATCACCCATGTGGTGCTACTTTAACAAGCATACAAAATGCAATAGTTATGTGATTATGAAGGCTTGACCCAAACTTCAGAGGTAAAGGCCTTTGGGGCTAGATGATATTTAACAGAGTCATATGCTCTGAAGAGAGGTCCTGATAGGCTGGTGTATGCAGCTGTTAAAGTGAGCCCTAAGGCTGCAGTGAAGGCACTAGGATAAAGGAGATGCCAGAAATGTTGAACATCTGCTGAGGGAAGTTGAAAACATTGAGTCACCCCAAGAGAGAGAACATGTATGTTGCAGAAAGCAAGACTGGAGAGCCAAGGTTACCCAAGCCTATCAGAACCTACATTATGCCATCATGAGCTCTAATGCTGGACATGGAGGTACAGAGATTGATTGTCCTGAGGGGTTCTGGTCTTCTTTATCTCGTCTCTTACCTTGATCTTCTTCCATTCCTTACTTTTGAAGTGAGAATGTTTATTCTGTGTCATTGTATATTGGAAGTATGTAATCTGGATCTTTTATTTTCTTTAAATTATTTTTATTTTATGTGTATAGGCATTTGCCTGCATGTAAATGCACCAGGTGCATACACTGCCCACAGAGGCCAGAAGAGGGTGTTATATCCACCGCTACTGGAGTTACAGACAGTTGTGAGCTGCCATATAGGTGCCAGGAACTGAACCTAGGTCCTCTGCAAAAGCAGCAAGTGCTCTTAAACACTGAGCCATCTCTCCAGCTCCTGGATATTTTTTTAATTAGGTCTTACAGCTAAGAGTTTGCCTCAAACTTTGGACTTTAAAGATTTGGGTCTCCTTATACTGGTGTTGAGAATATTAAGACTACGGGTATTTTTGAAGTTGGACTAAATACATTTGTCATTATAAGATAGCCATGAGCCTATGGAGGAATAATACTACAGTTTGAATAGAAGGCTCCTGTGTTTGAACACTTGGTCCTCAGCTGGTGGTGCTGTTTGGGGAGGTTTCAAAACTCTGAGAAGGTGGAGCTGAGCCCAGGAAGTCCATCACTGGAGGTAGGTCTTGAGTGTTATAGCCTGGACCTGCTTCCAGTTTCATCTCTGCTTCCTGGCCCAAGTTATGAATCATCAAGCTGCAATGTATGCCCGCTGCCATGGAAGGAGCCCTCGCTGCCATCGAAGGAGCCCACGCTGCCATGGAAGGAGCCCACGCTGCCGTGCCTTCCCTCCCAAGATCAACTGTATCTCCTCAAACTGTAAGCCAAACTAAAACCTTTCCTCCCTTGAGTGTTTCTATCAGGTATTTTCTCACAGTGAAAAGAAAATGTGAATGCTAACCAGTTTCTAATATTTGATCATCAACATTTATGATTTAGAAGCATGATCTGATTCTCTAGCATTGGCAAAAAGTAGAAAGCTTCTACACATTTGGTCCCCGTTATTTTGGTAGATAGCTTAAGAACAATCACAATTCTGCTGGCACTCTGTAGCTAAGACCAGACAGGGAGATAAGGTCTTCTGAGACTTTTCCAGCTCGGTGGGTGATTTTGCAGATGCATTTTCAGACAGCTTCCATAACTTCTCCTTGAGTCTAAAGCCCTGTGGTTGGCGATAACAGAGCTACTGTAATGCTTCTATTTATAAAAGATAAGCCATTTTTCCCTCCCAAGAGCCTGTCTTTGTGAAGCCTAATTAACCAAGATCACTAAATCTAACATTTGGAATGTAAATGACTCTTTATAAGGGTGTGGACTTATAAGATGTAAATTTCCAGGAAAAGTCTCCCTAGCACCTTGAGAGCTTAACCAAGGGATCATCTCAAACTATAATCATTTGCTTAAAGAGGAGCTGGGAAGTTCTATTATTCTTTTTGTGACTCTCATAGTCTAAAACAACTACCTCAATTTGCAGATGAATTTAGGATGAGCTGAAATGAAAAAAGAAACAAATTTGTGCTGAAAGACACGTTTTGTACTAGTTAAAAACTGCTTGTATAACCCGTGCCAAATGTCCTACTTTATATTAGATAAAAATTATAGTAGACCATTGTTTGGTATTCTAAGCTTCCACAGGAAGCCCCAGCAGAGCACAATAAATATTGAAATATTGTTACTCATATTGAAGCAAGTTATCTGACTTTTCAAAAATGAGAAACAATAATGCAATTTCTCAAACAGGCCAGTTATAGCAGGCATGAAAATGAAATCCTCCCTCTTTCCAATCTTTATCCCAAAAAATAACCTGAAGTAACCTAAAGTTAACCAATCAGTGCGTTTTCTTTTGTTCTCTCTATATAACTTTTGCCAAAGGAACCTTGAAACAACTAATCCGGTTTGTTATTTGTGTTTGCTTTTTTCGGCTTCTCTTTGTTCATAAATCTTCTGCTCACTTCATTGGAACATTTTTTTCTGTTTCATGAAATGAAATGTTGCTGACTCAAGCACCACAAAGTCACTTAGAGATCTTTAAGACAAATTTGTTGTACTCTGCCTTTTGACAGCAGTCTCATTCAGATTGCCTATGTGCACATAACTTGAGTATGCTTACTAAATAGTCAAACATAATTATTTTCTATGCTTTATAGGGTATCCTGTGTTGGTAGCATTTTTACTTCCTGAATATGATGGATACCAACAGATATTAAACAGGTTGAAAAATGTTAGAAGTCAAAAGTCTAGGCAATGTATATAATACTTACTTTATCTACACTTGAAAGCAGCTAGAAATATGAATTCACAAACAAATCAAATCCCATGTAAAACACCCAACTAGAAACCATGCCTGCAGGCAGAAGATATAGAATTGTAAGGTATGTGGAATGGAGTGAACCTGGCACCAAGCACAGATAGCTATGTCAAGGACATTCAGGGGAGAATAAACACTAAAAGACAAGAAAAAGAGGGTAGTCAGGTTCAGTATAGTCAGCATTTCTTCCAGGGCCAAAGTGGATGAGGTAAAGCAAAACACAGATACATTGTTTCCTATATTGAAAGAACAGTATGTACAAAGATGTGCTGGCCAGAGGATGCATGTGTATTCTGTGACCAGTCATAGGGCTAACCAGGAGCACCAGAAAGAACAGAAGGGAAAGTGGAAATTTCTATCAACAATATGACAGGATTTCTAGTCTATTAAAACTAATTCCAACTCTCCGTTTACTTTTTGGTAACTTTAGGATGAATAATTTCACTAAGCAACATCTGCCACAAATCTGAAAAGAACTCTAGCTTACTTAATTCTACTTTTAAAAAACTGACATAAGCAGGGATCTGGTTAAAATATGCTAACTGTATATGATGAAAAATGATGTAGCTACTTTTTTTAAGACAGGATTTCTCTGTGTAGCTTTGGAGCCTATCCTGAAACTCACTCTGTAGACCAGGCTGGCCTTGAACTCAGAGAGATCTGCCTGCCTCTGCCTCCCAAGTTCTGGGATTAAAGATGTGCACCACCACTGCCCTGCTGATGTAGCTATTTTAAAAGGATAAATTCAAATTTTTACACAGAAAAATATTTTATGTAATTTTAAAAATTTAAGTGGTACATACAGGTAAGCCTACATCATATTTGTATATGACCTGTGTGTCTGTACTGATGATTTTCTGTCTTATTACCAGTTATTAAATATTTTCAATGTTTTCTTTCTATATATGCAGAAAATGTTCACTGAAGATCAAGCTGTGATATCTTTCACTCATGTGTGTTCTAGAAATCTACTTTACTGTCATTTAAATAAAGAACAATAACACTAAAAAGAAAAGAACAAAGAGCTAACCCATGTTGCCCATTTCCCTCAGAGTATAAGCAAGTGATTCTCAAATCCCACAGTGCATTAGAACTGTCCAAGTACTTTAAGAGGTATAAAAATTTTCTTTTAATTGAGTGTCGTAGATTTGGACACAAATATATCTTACAAATATTCCAGGTGAGTGTAATATGCACTCAGAATTGAGAATCAGCCAAGAACGCAGACGAAAAAACTAGACTACCTGAACTTGAATCTTGGCTCTGTCATTTATTCCTCATATAGGCCAGATACTTAAGACTCTCTGGGCTTCAGCTTTCTCACCTGCTAAAAACCTGTGAATGTTGGTAGCAACTATCTCTTACAGTTTTGTGAGATTTACCCTATGTACTCCATGTACGCATAAAATGTAGTATAAAGTTTCTTCTGCCCTCTGGTAAGTATTGTCATCCTGGATCTGGTAGCAGTGCCTCATTTAGCATCTGTAATAGAGTGCAGCCAAACTTATGTCCTATTTAATAATATATTACTTACAAAAATAATTTTGAAACATCTTTCTTCTCTCAAAAATGAAACACTTTGAACATATGAGATCTATTCCCTGAAAACAGGAACCTTCAGCTAACTGAACTTTAAAATCATCGTTCTAGGGAATGACAACCTACTTAAGCTGGTGCCATATAGAATAGCATCTTGGGGCAGGAGGAGGTTCTGGATTTTCAGTGAGCCTCATCCATTCCATTATCTGTCCTCAATCCATGTGCTAATCTGGCATAGTTTATGAAAGGTTAGATGATGTATGGTAGAGTGGGGAGATGGAATTAATGGGAAGGTAGTGTTACATTTGAGTGTTGTTTAATAGACTCATAAGTGGGAAGTAGCCCTCTAATAGCAAGGAAAAAAGATGGCAAAAGGTTAAGGAACAAAAAGGCAAGTTCAAAAGAAATCTAATATCTAAAAGCATTTAATGAAATCCTATTTTCTTTAGGAACTTATTTCTTCACCTATAAAATAGAAATTAAAATGTACACAGGTAAAATATTAAAAGAAATGTAAAAATATACATATATTAAAGGGGTATTGTTCCTGGCACTTATGTTCTCAAATTCTCAGCACATGTTCTTTGCATACTATTATTCCTCCCAGCCACTCAGAAGAATGAAGATTAGAAGAGATTGGAGGAAATGTAATGCATTTTGTCTAATCTAATGCCCTATCTCTTGTGCCATAATATGAATAGACACTATATAGATTTTCTGCTTCTGCTTAAAATGGGTAGCCTAGGAATTTGATTGGTCAGCTCTGTTGGTAAGTGATTGACATATTGGCATTTTTGCACGACCATTTAGGTAATCTCTAAAGATAATGGGGCTTTTTCCATAGCTTTCCTCTGTGAGCCCTCACCAGACTTGTTCTTAATGCTGTGTTCACAGCAAAGCAGGCTTTTTGTTTGTTTGTTTTTGTCTGTTTTGGGTTGTATTGTTTTTTTTTTTTTGTTTTGTTTTGTTTTGTTTTGAGACTGGGCCTCACTATTTGCTCTAGCTGTCCTGGAACTCACTATGTAGACCAGGCTGGCCTCAAACTCACAGAGATCTGCCTTCCTCTTCCTCCTGAGTGCTGGGATTAAAGGAATGTGCCCCCATGCCATCTGCAAAGTAGGTTTTGTTTTATTTTGTTTGTTTGTTTTAAACCACATCATACTGCTTAAAATAATTCCATCTTATACTCATGACCCAGTATCCAAGCCACTTTCACATTTTAAGGTATTTATTCTGTGTATGAATTTGTGTCTTTATCTGTTTGAACTAATACCACGGCCTGAATAATGCATAAACAAGGAAACGTAATGCCCACAGCCCAAGGAATTCTGAGATGGAGGTGCCAGTAGGTTTGGTGCTTAATCCAGGCTCATCCATTACAGAATCCCCCTTCCAGCTCTGTCTTCACATGGCAGAAGGGCAAAGGGGGCAAACAAAGCCCTATCAAGCCTCTTTTATAAGGATGCTAATGTCATCTGGTTGCTTGCACGAAGTCCCACCTTTTAATACAAATGAGAAGTCAGTTTTAGCATATGAATTTGGAGGGACACAAACATTCAGACCAAAGCCAATGGTGAAGAATTTGTGGACATAATTTTTGTCATCATGCTGCCTTTTTTATTCTGGTAACATGCACCCTTTTTGTTCATTAACTTCTCATAACAAATACACAAGCAAGTAATATTACCTTAAAATTGTTTCGTCGCTTTCATTAAGTTTCTATTGGTATTTGTACGGATTGCATCAAGTATGGTGATTGTGCTATGGGAACTTCAGGGGATGCTGGCTGATTCTGTGCCAGGCTCTAAGCTTGTTCCTTGAAAATTTTATTCGAGTTACTCCCTGCAACTTTGATGTACAGTATTATCATTTCTATCCACTAGATGGCAGTCTTGGGTAATATAGTAACTATAGAAAGATTTACATTGTAATCCATGTCCTTGTGATATTATAGTCAATCTTATTGCCTTTAGAATTGCTCATCAACATCAGGTACTGACTATGTAAGTCATCTATACCGTGTATGTGAATGTTTAATATGGAGGACTATTCATAAATAAAGAGGGTGGTGCACACCCATAGGATTTGCTGAAGGAGGGGGAGGCAGGAGGATCACGAGTTTGAGGCCAGCCTGAGCTACACATTTGAGCTGGGCATAGTGGCATGCACCTTTGATCTCAGCACTCAGGAGGCAAAGGTAGGTGGATTTCTGTGAGTTTGAGGCCAGCCAGGTCTACTTAGATATTTGCAGGACAGCCAGGGCTACATAGAGGGACCCTGTCTCAAAAACAAACAAACACAAACAAACAAAATGAAATGTGTAAAGTGGTTTTAAGTCATGTGGATTCTGGAAAATAAAATGGCTTGATTTTGTGTTAAAGAAACAGCTGGATGGAAAGGCTAAGTTTATCAGCTGAGCTTTTGTGACCCTAGTCATCTTGTGAAAGTGGCACACTGGTTGTTTTGTGATCAATGCCTTAATAACTATAACCTCACTACTAAACATGTCTCTTGGATGTGGAGGTCTATTGGGAAATTCAGCTGGTTTACATTTTAAATTCTAGTACTGTGAGGAAGGACCGAAATACAATTCACTACATTGTAATATGTAGTGTAGAAAGGGGGCCCCTGGTTGTGAGTATATGGATATATACACATATATGTGTGTATAATAGGAGAGAAGATAGTGCCCTTAAGCAATAGATACATGTTGGTTTGATGGAGACTTAGGTTAACTGTCATTGAATTAACTCTGTTAATCTGGATTCCATCTTGTAGTGAAATGATAACTATTAACTTCACTTCAGGGTGCATTAACTACTTTAACAAGCATCTCATAAAGGTGGAACCAGTATGAGAGCTACTGAATGAAGAACTCAACTCTTGCTAGTAATTAACACTGGGTGCTCCTTGATGCCAACATACTTTAGTATCATGAACCAGAGGGTGTTTAGTTAAGACAATTCACCTATACCCCACCTTACCTTCCTGTGCAATTATGGATATTTGAGAAACAAAGTAGATGAAACCTTGCTGCTATGTGAAGTAAAGGAGACAGGTGATAGCTAGGTCAGGTTTATAAAAGGTTGTTAAAGTTCCCCAGTTAGGCCTATCAGAAAAGGTGTCCTGAATTCACTCTAGTGGCCTCTCAAGCAATCAAAATACTTGTTCTTTGCTAAATCCCATCTCACCTTTAAGAAAAGTTCTCTAGGTACCTGTGTAGGTATGAATAGCAGGGGAGAGAGAGTAGCATGTCACATTTTCAAAATTCAGTAGTTACAGGATTACTCCCTAGAGTTGGTAAAGAAAAAAAGAATATACTCTTAACATTTTTCCTTGTGTTGTCAAACCTCTGGGCTTATTGTTATTTAGTAGAAAATTTCCTGTCGGGTTCCAAAAGTAAAAGATGATGGTACAAAGACCACAGCACGGTGCCAGAATTGCTAGACAGATAAATGAATTCAGGAAACTCATGCTGTTTTACTCAGCCATGGCCTCCATAGTGACTGTTACTGGCTTTGTGCGCTTGGGTTTTTATTTTTCACACTTTAGTAGACTGCTAATAATAACTGAATGGTGTCACCTGATTGCATTATTCTTTCTTTTCACTGCTTACTATCCCTTCCGTAGTAGATGCTCTCTAGTGAGCATTAGTATATAATATGAAGATTTTCACTGTTTCACTGATGCCCTATTCGTCCAGTTCCACACCTTCTCCACATCACCTTGTACCTGATACTCCAGTCATTCCCTCTGCACTACTCAGATCATTTTGATAAGTCATTTTCCACTATGTATAAATTTACAAAACATTTTACTGTTGCTTTGAAACAAAGTAAATGGCCAGATGCTCTGCCTTTCACCTTGTGCCAGTGCTAAGCAAAGCCATCCATAAATCAGGTTTGGTCATTTTCCTTCTGTATTCACCAAGACCAGTAATAATGTGGAAATCTGGAACTCCCTGCTCTAGCAGCGTTCTTGCACATTCTAGAGCTGCATAAGCCAATCTTAGAAAAACCACTTTCATCATACAATGAGTTATCATTGTGCCCATTCAAACAGATAATAGTGTGGGTTTAAAAGTATCCCATTTATGGCGAGAAATTTCTGCTCTATACTAATTCTTTACTAAAGGATCAGATGTTCTGTCTCTACCAAGGCCCAATAATATGCCAGAGACTCCTTTTTAACTCATGTCTAATTTTTCACTGCAGATTCATGCCCTTGTTCCAGACCATCAAAGATTATGCTGTAAATTTCTTGTGATAGTTATCACAAATTGCATGTGGAATCTGTTCCCTCCACATATATTCTAATACCATTAAGAGCCATTAGATCGGAGTTTCTCAACCTGTGGGTTGTGACCCCTTGGGGTCGCATATCAGATATCCTGCATTTCAAATGTTTACATTATGATTCACAACAGTAGCAAAATTAAAATTGTCAAGTAACAAATAAGTTTTTGGTTGGGGGTCACAACATGAAGAACTGTATTAAAGGGTCCCAGCATTAGGAAGGTGGAGAACCACTGTATTAGGTCATATGGCCCAAATAGCAGTTACTTTGGTCCCAATTTAGACCTGCTAAAGGATCTTTTCCTGATTTTGGTCCTACTAGAAGTTGGTATATTTGCACGTCACTCACTCAGTAAATGTATCAGAGCAACAATTCCAACTTAAGAGTTTTACCTTCACAAAAAGAGGTCTAGGTGTGGTGTTTTCTACTTAGTGGCGGGATAACACACAAAAAAACATTATAATATGTGCTGTGGCTTTCCAAGGTTTTGCTAGTACATTCTCAAAACTATTAGACCCCTCAAAACTTCACTGACATGAACCTCAGATAGTCTATTCATCACATGTGCCAGTCCTTGAGTATAACAATCAATTCTTTCTCACTTGGTACAATTATTGGTGTTACCTGTATAGTGGATCAAATACTGTCCTTCAGAATAGCCACATGATCCACATCTTTATAACAAAGTGGGAGTGTTAATATATCCCTGAGGCAAAGCCATTTATTATTTATGTTGTCTAAATAATGTGAATGTAATTTACTCCTGTTTGTTTTTCATGGAAAATAATTTCATTAGATTGATGGCTACATACCATATATCTAAAGTCATGTTAATCTCTCCTAGCATAGATACCATGTCTAGTATGCAGAAAGTATTTTCTTTTGACTTCTTAGTAATTTTCTCCTTTTTCATACTATCTTGGGATTTTTATAATGGTATAGACTGGCTAACTAAATAGGGAAATGACTGACATCATTTCCTATACATCTTCAATGCTTTAAAGGATGGCATTCTTAAATTTTGTTCGCCACAGAATTTTGTATAGTTGTTTTTTTGCTGCTGTGTAATTTACTTTTTTGGCTATAGTAGCATCTTCAGAGTTTTCACTGATGGATACTCTCAGAATCAGAACACCTTTTTCTTCACAGATTAAGGATGTCCTGCTTAGCATTAACTGTCAACTTGCTACAACCTAGAATCACCTGGGAAGAGTCTTAATGAGCAATTATCTAGATCAGGTTTGCCCGTGGGCATGTTGCCAGTGGACTGACTTGATTGTTACTTGATATGGGTAGGACCCAGTCCACTATGGGTAGCACCATTTCCTAGGTTGGGCCCTGTAGAAAGTGGGCAAGCAAGGACTCATGTATTTATTGTTTCCCTGCTCTTGATAGTGGATGTAATCCTTAATTTTCTTCCTTGACTTTCACACCATAATGGACTATAACTTGGAATTGTAAGCCAAATGAGCCCTTTCTTCCCTAAGTTTTTTTTTTTTGTCAAGGTATTTGTCAGAGCAACAGAAATTAAAGAACACTGCCATACAATCAGATTCTCAGCCCAAGTAAGCCTGACTTAAAGGAAAGCACTTCCCTAGACTTGGAGTTAACCAGTAGAATTTTCTGTACATTTTGTAGTATTTATAAACATGGCAAGTATTAAGCATGATTTTGGAATAGAATTGTATACTAAACATGTTAAGATATTTCTTTTTTAGACTCGTCTCTAATCTGACAA
>LZPO01116966.1:134844-149191 GCA_001675575.1 Neotoma lepida
ATATGGTTTTCTTAAATAGAGGTGTTTCTACTTTGTCCATCAAGTTGCAATGAAAATGAGTTGTTTGCTCATTTTAATTACTTAAAATGGTGAATTACAAAGCAGTCTACAGCCATACCACCCTGAATTTTCCCAGTTTTGTTTGATTTTGGAAGAATGGTCAGGCCTGTGGGAAACCAGACTTCACAGAATCCATTCCTTTTAGAATTTGTGTTTGTATTGGTGGTATTTTACTACTGTTGTATGTTAATGTTTCTGTTTTCTCCAATGAAAATGTATGAAGCAACTTAGACCTTTTTTGTTAAATCTAATTTGCAGTGTATTTTTGTATTTTCTAGTTCTGAAAGTGGAAAATACATGTATAATAAATTAGATGATATATACTTTTAAAATGTTCTCCAAAGGGCTGATAGAAATCAGTCTATATTCTGAAAAATGTTTATATTAAAGTGTTTTAATTTCTAAATACTTCTTTGTGATCATTTCCATCAAAAGATGATTGTTCTACCCATGTGAGGGACAAGAAATGGAGTTTGCAACTAATTTCTAGGAAGACCACACAGTAAAGCTGCAATTTCATTTATTCTACAGATTGCATGGTAGAAGTTAGCATTCAGTTTTGAGTTCAACTTTAGGTTAGAAAAAAAACATCAACTTGAAAATGAAGGAGAAAAATGTTATAAGTGGTTAAGGGCTATGGGGTTTTGTTAACTTTAAATTATGTGATTTTTAATTTTTTTCTTCTAGTGCACTGTGTTTTATGATCAGTACTTTCTGTAAGAACTTGAGCATTATTATGCTATAGTAGGAAGTGTGAAGGCCTAAGATTTCCAAATCCCAGGATTATGATCTTAGTTGTGCCATCAAGTTGCTATATGACTTTGCAAAAATACCACCAGAACCCAATATGCAGTCCAGAGACAGAAAATATAAGATATAATAGGCCCTGTATATGCTAATCCTATCAAAAATCATACAAATGTGATGGTGATATATCTGCATCTGGGCAAGCAATTTTATATTTTTCTGAGGTTTGAATTAATGACAAGTAGAAGCTAGAACATAATGATGATTGGATTTATTCTTAGATGAGTGAATTATTCCAAAGAATGTTAGGTTATCATAAAATCAGTTTCTCTTCCATGATACTTTTAGTATAAGATAAATTTATATCAGTGTATTAAAGAAACATTTGGGATACTGATGAAAAATAGTAAGACAGATAGAAAAAGTAGACTGAATTTCCAGCCACATGCTGGCAAATTTTCTGTTGATCACACACACACACACACACACACACACACACACACACACACACACACACACACACACACACACATTGTGTTCACATAAAATTTAGAAATCAATTGAATTGATAGAATTTTTAGAATTGGTAGATTCTTTTTTGGATATCCATTTTGTGCTCAATTCTGTTAGAGACATTCAAAACTATAACATATTTTGTGAGTAAACTGGGGTCAGGAGCAGATAAAAACAGGAGGAATTAGGTAGAGGGTGGAGGGAGAGAGTACTTGGAGAGACATGGAGTTGGGGGGTGAAGTGGAAAGCTAGTGCAGTAGAAACTCCCAGGATTCTATGAGGGAGACCCTAGGGAGAACTTCTAATAATGAAGAATAAAGAGCCTGAACTGGCCATCTGCTATAACCAGGCAAGGCTTTCACCAGTGGGACTGGGACATCAACCCAGCCACAAAACCTTCAGCCTACAATCTGTCCCGCCTCCAAGATGTGCTGGGGTAATGGTAGTGCAGAACTTCTGGGAGTGACCAACTAATGACTGGTCTAACTTGAGGCCCATGCCACAAGAGGGAATCCATGCCTGAGTGTCCAGGAATCAGAGGCCAGACAGCCCAGAGACCCAGAATACAACCAAATATGACTGTGGAAAGCAATCAACAAAATGATTACTAATGATATTTGTTATACTAATTGATTGGTGCCTAACCCAGTTGTCATCAGAGAGGCATCATCCAGCAACTGATGGGAGAAGATGGAGAGACCCATAGCCAAACACGAGGCAGAGCAGGAGAACCCTACAAAAGAGGTGGAGGGGGGGAATTGCAGGAGCCAGAGGGGTCAAGGACACCACTAGAGCACAGGACACAGATTCAACTAAACAGGGTTCAGAGGGGATCACAGAGAGTGAAGCAACAATCATGGACCCTGTATGTATCTGAGCTAGGTCCTCTGCATATACATTCATATACATTATAGTTGTGTAGCTGGGTGTTCTTGTGGGACTTCTAACAATGGGAGTGGGAAGGTGTCTCTGACTCTTCTGCCTATTCTTGGGATCCTTTTCCACCTACTGGTTGCCTTTTCCAGTCTTGATATGAGGGTATGTGCCTAGTCTTATTGTAACTTCCTATGCCATATTCTGTGGTTATCCATGGGAGGCCTTCTCTTTATTTTTAAAGGGAAACAGAGGAGGAGTGGATCTGGGGGACAGGGGAAGTAGATGGAGGACTGGGAAAAATGGAGGGATGGGGAAAAGCAAGAAAAATAGAAAAAAGGCAAAAAAAAACTATATTGTAGCATTCATTAAGTTACCTAACTACTGTGATCTTTTCAAAATATGTAGATTTATTTTGCAATAAAATTAGCCAATTTTCATCTTTATGGCTAAAACAGCAAATTTTACAAATTAAGCCCATTTAAATCAGATAGTATTGTGAGTGGAAAGAAGGAAAAGGTTATAGTGTTAGTTTCAAGGAAGTCACCGGTTGCTGGTCCTAGAAAAAGGATTTTGAGAGATTTTAGGACATACATGTTTCTGTCCCCCAAAATGTTCACCTTATCCAGAAAACTTAACTTTCTGATTGAAGCGAGTGACAGAGACCTGGACTCTAACTTTGGCACATTTGCTTTGTTCTTATTGCCTGTTTCTGAGCACAAGACTACATCCAAGTTTTATAACACTTCAATACATATATAGGATTCAAAAAATACATACATAGGATCCACTTCTTCAGCTGAGTACTAAATCTATTAAGACAGAATTTAATAGAATAAATAAATCTTTAACTTGGAGATGAAAGGCAATGAAAAAATACATTAAAGGAAACAAAGTAGGTAGTATCTGGCTATACAGCGTTAATAAGACTCATTAAACCTTTACAAGTGATGCTAGGGGAAATGTCTCAAGCAGTTCAGAGCAGTGGGGAAAATAGCTATTACATGGAATCTGCTGACTTTATGAATCTCACTGATGCATTGGAGGAAAAAATGGAAGGCTGAAATAATTACCAATTTAAGACAAAATATGGAAATCTGAAGACTTTCTTGATATATAAGGAACTTACATATTAAGGAACTTTCATCTTTTTTCTTAATCCTTCTTCTTTTGAACACAATGCAATAAGCTCAGGAATTTCCCAGTTATATTTAAACTTCACATGAAGTCTTTTTACTATGAATATGTTTCCATGTAATATGAGACAAAAACTAACAGTGAAAAATAATTCGTTGTGTGTCTAAATTCCAAATTTAACTGGGTATATCATTCTGTGTTTTGTATTATTTATTTACTGCAAATTTGTGGTAAGTTGTCTTGAACTTTTCATCTCACAGAAACAAGAGAAGTGAAAAAGGTGCATTTGACTTGGTGGCTTCTGAGATTTTTCTCAGAAGTTTTTAGTCTTTTAATTCTGATCCTGTAGTGAGATATAATATTGGTGGCAGGAGCCTGAAGAGGAGGAGACTGTTAACTTCTTGATAGACAGAGAAATGGGAAGGGGCCAGGGACAAACTATACCGCCAAGGACTCACTTTGAGTGATCTAATTCCTTCAGCTAGGCTCCACCTCTCAAAGTATCTAGAACCACCGCAAATAACACTGCTAGGGTTTAACATAAGAGAATATATGAGATATTTTATATTCAAACTATCATGGCATACATTTTCTCCTAAGGGATGGTTATATCATTATTTTGATTGATACCAAGCCCTTTCCCCTATCATTTATTCTTATTACTCATGCTGGTAACCAAACCAATAACTATGATCAAATCACAATTTAGCTCAGCCTGAGAAGTGCTACTGTGATGATGCAGAAAAGAGGGACTATATGCATTTTAAGGTAGTGGTTCTCAATCTCTGGGTCATGACACCTTTAGCAGACCTCAGTCTCCAAAATTATTTAAATTACAATTTATAACAGTAACAACAAAATTACACTTATGAAGTAGCAATGAAAATAATTTTATGTTAGGGATCACCACAACCTGAAGAACTTTATTAAAGGGTACAACATTAAGAAAGTTGAGAAACACTGTTCTAAGAGAAGTAAAGGACTAGGAAGAGATTTGATGGTACCTCAGATCCAAGGTCAGATGATCTGTAACCAGACTATAAGAGGTATAGAGGCTTTGGGGATGAGCTGCACAAGGAAGGGGTAATCGGGGATAGAGAGTATATATCCAAAGGGGTGCATCTCATGTGAGGGATTTATGACAGTGGATATGAGAATGGAGGGTGTAGTCGGGTAAGATCAGATCTGAATGATATTGACAAGTAAGAGAGAGCTATAGTATTAGTCAGATCTTACCATGGTTTGAATGACTTTTATCCCCTATAAATTCATTAGCTTAAAAATTAATCCATAATACAATAGTGTTAGAAGATGGGAACCTTATGGAATGTGTTTAAACCATGAGAGGCCTGTCCTCACAAATATATTAATGGCAGTATAAAAATAAGACTTGTGGAAGTAACATCAAGTTTTGCCACTTTTGCCATGTGAAGGGGAGTGTTCATCCCCTTGGAAGATGCAGCATTCAATACATCATCTTGGAAATGGAGTTTGGGCCCTTACCAGATGCCAGCACCTTACCAGTCTTCATAAATAAGCAATGTACCATTAAGTACATAGGACCAGTTCAGGTTTTTTGCTATAAAAACAAAATGGACAATATGACAGTGTCATTGAGTATTTCTACACAGAAAATATTTATTATACAGAAATCACTTTGCCTATAATTACACTGATATACTGAGAGTAAAAGAATGGAATAAAATATTCCAGCAAAATGAAATCCAAAATTAATCAAACATAACATATTTTCGGAAATTGAATTCAAAAGTATAAGAGTAAACAAGGAAAGTTACAAAATGATAACAAGGAGTTTCTTTATATTTCTTTTTGGTTCTGCAGTATCTAGAATTGTACCTAGGGTCTCATTCATGCCCAGCAAGTACTTTACCACAAAGCATCATCCCCATAATGATAAAATGGATCAATTTAGTAAAAATAATATACATATATATATGTATATATATATACTCATTCAAATTAAAACATTAAAATTCCTTAAGTGGGAGATAGAGTATACTAAAATATTAGTAGAATACTTCAGCATCCTATTTGAAGCAGAGGGAAGATTATCCAGCCACCAAACTATCAGAGTTAAATAGAATGCTAAACCAAATGGACATTCATAAAATATTCTGAATACACATTCTTGTCTACTAAGCATGAAATTTTTCCAGTAATTTCATATAGTAACAACTTGGTTTTGATGAACCAATACATCCAGAAAAATAATATTCAGTTAAAAAAAGCAAATTATGGAAGGTACCTTACAAAAACTTAAGGGGTACAGCAAAACCAATAATAGGAACATTTATAGCAACCAGTGCCTACATCAAAAAAACAGAACAATCATAACCTGACTGAGCACAACAATAAACATGCTAAAGTGGATGGGGGGAAAGCCCATGAGGTCTCAACCCTACACAAAGAACTGCAGGCAACTAAGGAATGCTTAGAGTGGGAGAAATAGTCTTTCCCAAGGAAGAGTACACCAATTAACTAATACCAATACCAATCCAATACCAAATGGTCAGCCTAGAAAACATACAAGTAATATTATACTGATGGAACAAGTTAATATTTAGTACTATATGTAATAATACATATATATTATATAATTATAATTATGTATGTAATTATAATTAAATAAAGATAATTGTATATAATATACATATACCCATATATGTATATGTAAGCATGTAACAGCAATTAATGAAATAGGCAATGAATTTGAAAGAGAGCAAGGAGGGGTATATGGAAGGGTTTGAAGGGAAGAAAAGGAAGGGAGAAATGATGTAATTATTTTATAATCTCAAAAAATAAATGAAATGAAAGAAATTATAACAATCTTTAAGAAAAAGAATGATATTGCTAAACATGAAGGAACTGGGAAAAGAAGAGCAGCCAAATATAAAATGAAATGATAAAATCAGATAAAATATAAAATAATCTAACTAATACAAAAGATCTGCAAACCGTCCCCACAGACATACCCACAGATCAAAATTAACAGATAGTAGACAACAGATCTACACCTGAAACAATACAGCTCATCTCATTACTACTTGCTTGCTTTCTCTGATTCCTAGCTCCCATGTTGTTAGCAGTTTTTTGTTGCCATGAGTTGAACAGCTTTGTTCCACTACATCCTCTCACCCATGGTAGTCTGCTTTAGCTTGTGCCCCAAAGCAATGAAGCCTACTGATTACAGGCTGAAGTCGCTTAAACTGTGGGCCCAAATAAATTCTTCCTCTTTTAAGTTGGCTATGCTATCTTTCTGTCAGAGCAAAGAAGCTCACTAACACAGAGAGATACAATTGGTATTACAGAAATGCAAAGAACTGTTAGAGAATGTTATGAACAACCATATAATGTTCTACAGTCATATGACAGTCTAGAAATGGAAGAATCCCTAGAAACCTACACTTTTCCAATCTAAATCATAAAGAAATAGAACACCTGAACAACCAAATTATAAGTGATGCTATTGATTCAGTAATGAAATATCTTCCTATTAAATTATTCTAAAAATTAAAAGTAAGAGAATTCTTCCAGACTCATTTTATGAAGCCATTACTACTCTAAAAACAAAGCTAGACAGGGACACAATTAACAAAAAGCCACAAACCAGTATCTTTGATGAATATAGATATGAAAATCCTCAATAGAATACTAGCAAAATAAGTCAAGCAGTACTTTAAAAATTATTCATTATTACCAAGTAAGACAACATGTGCAAATCAATAAACATGCTACACCACATCAATAGAATGAAGGACAAAGCCTATATGATCATGTCAATAAATGCACAAGTTAACAGCTCTTAATTATAAAAACCCTGAACAAATTAGGTGTGAAAAGAACACATTTCAATATAAAAATAAAAGCTATATATAAACCAGGCCAATAACTAACATTAGTACTTGTTCTAGATTCCTTTCTCTTGCTGTGATAAAATACTCTTACTGAATGTTTTATTTAGCTTACACTTTGAAGTCACAGTCTATCATTGAGAGAATTCAAGGCCAAAACCTGAAGTAGAAAACATGAAAGAATGATGCTTTGTCAGGCTCTTGCTTAGTTAGCTTTCTTATATAGCCCAGGACCACCTGCCCAGAGATGGTGCTGTTCACAGTAATCTGGGTCCCCTTACATAACTTATCAAGGCAAACCACCCCCACAGACATACCCACATGTCAATCTAATCTAAGCAATTCCTCAGTTGAGGCTATCCTCTTAGATGGCTTTAAACCATGCCAAGCAATAAAATTAACTAGGACAGAACTCAATACAAAAAAGATGAATGTGGTGATTATATTATGTCCCCCAAAATATTGTGTACCCTAATAAAGCTTATCTGGGGTCAGAGAACAGAACAGCCACTAGATTAAACATAGAAGTTAGGCAGTGGTAGCACATGCCTTTAATCCTAGCATTCCCGAGGCAGAGATCCATCCAGATCTCTGTGAGTTCAAGGCCACACTGGAAACAGCCAGGCATGGTGGCACACACCTTTAATTCCAGTGGCACACACCTTTAATTCCAGTACCTGAGATCTCATGTCTTTGCTTGAGAAAGACACATGCCTTTAATCCCAGAAAGTAGTGACAGGAAGCAGAAAGGTATATAAGGTGTGGAAACCAGAAGCTAGAGGGCCTCTTAAGCTTTCAGGCTTTGAGCAGAGTTCAGCTGAGATTCATTTGGGTGAAGACTCAGAAGCCTGCAGTCTGAGGAAACAAGATCAGCTGAGGAGTTGGCAAGGTGAGGTTGGCTGTGGCTTGTTCTGTCTCTCTGATCATTCAGAATTTACCTCAATACCTGGCCTGGTGTTTTCAATTAATAAGACCGTTTAAGATTCGCTCTACAGATGAAAG
The DNA here is from genome assembly GCA_001675575.1 of Neotoma lepida. Classification (NCBI taxonomy): domain Eukaryota; kingdom Metazoa; phylum Chordata; class Mammalia; order Rodentia; family Cricetidae; genus Neotoma; species Neotoma lepida. The sequence continues at coordinate 143,049 of LZPO01116966.1, forward strand.
CTTTCTATCTAAAACCTGAAACTAGATGAATAAACTCATATTCACTACTTTCATTCAGCATATTGCTGGAAGTCTTTTTTTTTATTTAGTTGTTATGTATGCAGGGGTTCTGCCTGCCTGTATGTCTATATACCACATGCATGCCTGATGACAGTGGAAGTCAGAACTGAGTGCCAAGTTTCCTGAGTTACAGGTGGTTTGTGAAGTGGGTGCTGGGAATTGAACCCTGCTGTTAACCACTGAACCATATTTGCAGCCCCAATTACCAGAAGCCTTAAACAGAGCAATCAGGCAAGAGAAAAAAAGGGAATCCAAATTGGAAAAGAATAAGTCAAAGTATCTGTTTGCAAAAAGCATGATCTTATATGGAGAGAATTCCAAAGACTCTTAGAACTGGAAAATTAATTTTGTGACTTACAAAATCAACATACAAAAATCCGCAGCATTGATTTATACCAATATCAGATTATCTAAAAAAGAAAAGGTAATCCCATTTCTAGCAGCTACAAACACAAAAGTAATAAACATGGAATAAATTTAATCAAGGGAGTGAAATAGCTTAATAGTGAAAATAATTTTCAAAATAATGGTAAAAGAAGCAGAAAAGGACATAAAAATCCCATATTAATGAAATGGATAAACCAATATTGCTTGTCAAACTAAATTAAAATATAATAACATAATTTACCTCCCTTACTCTCTGCACTGTAACCCTTCCCAGGCCTCTGTGCCCCCTGCTCCCTCTCAAACTAATGGCCTGTGGTGATATTGTATCCCCCAATGTATTGTGCAACCTAATAAAGCTTTCCTGGGTTCAGAGAACAGAACAGCCACTAGATAGACATAGAGGCCAGAAAATGGTGGCACATAAGCCTTTAATCCTAGCATTCTAGAGGCAGAGATCCATCTGGATCTCTGTGAGTTCAAGGCCACACTGGAAACAAAGCCAGGCATAATGGCACACACCTTTAATCCCAGGAAGTGATGGCAGGAAGCAGAAAGGTATATAAGGCCTGAGGACCAGAAACTAGAGGCCTTTTAAGCTTTTAGGCTTTTTAGCTTTTAGGCTTTTAGCAGCAGTTCAGGTGAGATTCATTCCGGTGAGGACTCAGAAGCCTGCAGTCTGAGGAAATAAAATCAGCTGAGGAGTTGGCGAGGTGAGGTTGGCTGTGACTTGTTCTGTCTCTCTGACCTTTCAGAATTTACCCCAATACCTGGCCCTGAGTTTTAATTAATAAGACTGTTTAGAAATTTACATTACAATGGCCTCTTTTACCTTAATTATTATTGTTATACATATATGTGAATAAATATATTAATACAACTAAGTCCATTTAGTGTGTTTGTGTGTATATGGTTTTAGGTTAGGGCTGACCACATGGTACTGGATAACCATTCGGGAGCCTCATCCCTCTAATGTTTCATTTCTTTGCAGGTGTTTGTTGCCTATAGTTATTCATCTAAAGATGGGGCCCTATGAGATTTCCCCCACTCATGTTGACAAGTCAACTGCTGTTGTCATTATTCAGGTCTTGTTTAAGCAGTCACATTGGTGAGATTTAGTGAGTCCAGGTTCCTTGTCCTATCTAGAAGCCCCAAACTTGCAGTAGAACTATAATAAATAATATTCTGCAACAAATCTCTTTTAACTACTTCCAGCTGGCAAAATGAGTGATAGAGAAGAGTGCAGCAGTTACAGTGCTTCAGAGGAGGGCCCATCCACAACAGATGGCAAAAGTTCAGATCACAAGTCAAGAGGTAATAATCATACATTCTTGTGGGGAACACTAAAAGTCAAAGTCAATGAGGAAAATTGTTACAATGAAATTAAAATAAATTTTGTTTAGTAAGGTGAAATGCAGTTGTACAACTGGCTATACTATATATCAGAATTCTGTAGAAGGATAAGGTGGTTAGCTGTCAGACTCCTCCATAAGGAAGAAGCACCTGGAAGTTCTGTAAAGAAAGTCAGTTAAACTCAGCATCCAATTGAAAATTCAAAGAGAAATATGTAGTAAAATATTATTTTAAGATGTGTTATATTTGTTTATGCGGTGAAACATTTGTTTAATGATGCAAAGATGTGTTACATTCTTTTATGTTGCATTTGTTTAACTCTGTGAAACTGTGTTACTTTGCCTGTCTAAAACACCTGATGGTCTAATAAAGAGCTGAATGGCCAATAGCTAGGCAGTAGAAAGGATGGGTAGGGCTGGCAGGCAGAGAGAATAAATAGGAGAAATCTTAGAGGAGAAGGAGCAAGAAAAGGAGAAGAGGGGGACGTTAGGGGCCAGCCACCCAGCTACACAGCCAGTCATGGAGTAAGAGTGAAAGTAAGACTTACAGAAAAAGTAAGAGAAAGGTAAAATCCCAGAGGCAAAAGGTAGATGGGATAATTTAAGAAAAGCTGGCAAGAAGCAAGCCAAGCTAAGGCCAGGCATTTATAATTAAGTATAAGCCTCTGTGTGTGATTTATTTGGGAGCTGGGTGATGGACCCCCCAAAAGAGCAAAAACAACCAACAACAGAAATAGAATTCTATTGAGTGATTATTATAGGATTATCTAGCAATGTTTCCAAAGACACTGGTTGGATATCATGAATAGTTTTCCAAAGCTGCGAGTTTGATGACATAGTATATGGCAGCCTCCTTTATCAGGGAACATCAGTGGTTAGGATGTGGACCCTGGAATTAGCTTTTGCTAAGAGGAAAAGATGAAATCCAGGGTAAAGGTCATGACCAATTGGCTAACATGCAAGTCTCATAACAGTAGGGTGATAAACTTAGGTATAAGGTTCCCCTGTTCACAGCATCCTCATTTGGGGAGACAGGACAGAATACTTGCTATTTACCTCTCTGTTGATTAGACTTTTAGGATGTTAGCACAGTCTCTAAGATTCTCCACTGTGCAAAAAAATCCATCCTCATGTCATGTAAAACATGAAGAGTAATTCATCTTCCCTTTAGATGAGGAGGAGGTTTTACTGGTCTGACCTACACAGCCAGAGACAGGATCAGAAGACTGCTAGCAGCTCTTATTTCTCCATGCATTCTTATCTGTAATGAGGTTAGCATGCAATTTTCTCTGGTGGAAAAGGGTTCTACTTGAGCCTAGGGAAGTCCTGCCATGAAAGTATATTGTAAATTTAACTCATTTTACTCAAGCATTCCATTTTTTTATAACCAGATTTTTATATATACCTTATTTTGAATAGTATTTTATATTAAACAAACCCTAAGTTTGTTTTTAAACTTGTTTTGAGTTACTGGCTTCAGTTTTAGCACTGACAACATATATAGACATCTTTATAATGGGAGATATAAATTCATCTTTCCCTCCAAGCTTGTCTCTGTAAATGAATTAAATTTATACTTAGTATGGATATGAACATAGTTCAGAGCATATTAAAGACATTTGATCATTTTTAAGGTGACTGGTCATTAACTTTTATGCCTCCAAATAGCTAAAGCTTAACAACTTTATCAAAGACATAAGTGATTAAGCATATATCTTTAAGTCAATTTTTAGCATTAATAGATCCTTATAATCCTAATGATTTATAAATATTAATTTTCAAACATATATTCTTATGTCCTCCATCAATCCGGTATAATTTACTCAGACCTTCTGTAACTGCCTCTAAGCTTCTGTTGCTTTGTCCTCTTCTGTTCTTTCTTAGGACAAATTTTCATTTCATCATACAAAATTCATTCTTATCCAAAATATTTTAACCCTTTATAAACTTTGTATAAGTTACTCAAACCTTCTGCAACTTGGCTGTAAACCTTATCTTTTATATCTGATTAAATATTTTCCCTCATATGTATGTACTGTTTCTTTCCATTTCCCCAAACAAGAGTTGAATCCAAGTTACAAATATGGTATTCTATAGCAAATTAAACTTACCCATACACAGATGTTTATTTATTAACCCTGTTTGTTATGTTTTAAGCTAACTTTTTTTTTCCTGCTTGGAATTTTACAGCTTTTTTAAACCATCCCCCAATAGTCTTATATATCCTGAGAGAAAGAAAGTTTATATTTCAGCAAAGGTTTTGAATATCCATGATCTTAAATGGGGGAACATTTTTGTAAACAGGAACCCAGAAAAGAAAGGCCAAGAAGAAGGGGGGTGTTCAGAGATCTAGGCATCTGTGATTATATTTAGCCATCTTAATTTTTATGTATAAATTTCTCTTCAAAAAACTTTAATTGCCATGTGATAAACTATTGGAAATAGTTTATCTCTTAGCTGTTCTCAAGCACATAATGTCTTCCTTCTGTCCTGGTGTTCTCCTTTTCTCTTTCAGAATCAGATGGTCATACTGACCCAAGAGAGAGGCTTTGGAGAAAGCTTTTAAACAAATATGCTTCATTCTAAAGTGGGTAAACCAAATTCCATCTCCAGAGCCAGTTTTTCAGTAAAGTAAAACAGCATGTGACAATTTTTCATTATTATCCATACCTAGATGTCATTTGAATCTCTGTAAGACTGAACCCAGTGGCCTACATATCCATAGCGAGTTTGTGTATGACTGCAAATGGAGGCAGACAACCTCAAAAGTTTAACTTGTATTTTTTCTAGGATCTAACCTAAAGGCCATCAAATAGAAAACTATAAAATACAACTGAGAGTATCTAGGCATGGTGGGTGAGAAACAAAGTTAGATTAAAACCGTAAAAGTACAAGCAAGAATATTCAGTCTTGGTGGGACAGAAACTAAGGCAGAGACCATAGACAGAAAGATTGTCTCAGTTTATGAAAGCAGGCTTGGAGACCAAGTAGAAATGGCAGAAATTCCCAGTAGAAACAGTTGTCATTAGGACCCTGTATAACTTCTATCTCTAGTCTCCTATAACTTGTATCTGTAGTCTCCCTCGGAGCCACAAAGACAAAGCTTTCCACTACCATCCCTAACCCCTTCCCCACACCTGTCTTAGAAAAATGTGCCTTACATAGAAAAAATAACCTTGTATCCCATAGCATCTCTGAGGTGGGGTTCTGGACTCACTGGTTAGCAAGGCTGCTGGGATGCTTAGGATCTTCTCAGGGCTAGAGAAGTGGGAGGGGCTGCCCTCTGTATACATTGCAGCTACCACTCTACTCCCCTGCAGCCATCATTCTCCCTCTGCAACCAGTTATCCTAGCATGGACTTTGTCCTGACTTTATGGCTCACTTTCCACAGGAGCCCTTTGAGAAAAGGGTTAGAGGAGTTACTTAAGTTCAGACTCTTGTTGTGGTTATAAGCAGGAGCTGAGTTGTAGGAATGAGAGGGGTTGAGATGAGCTGAAAGTTATATGGGGTTGAAGGACTTCATACCACTCTCCATTCCATTTTATGAAGTAATCTATATTAGTTTAGATATTAAAATTGAAAGTACCAAATTCAAACCAGCAGTGGCTATTGTACAATGTATATTGAAACCAGATTTGGACCAAGAGCCAAACAAATGTAGCTAGTCTGGGGTCTCCCAAATGGAGCTCTTTTAGATTAGCCTGCAGCCAGGCTAAGCACGTAATTTCACACAGACAATTTGGAACCTGTGGTGGATGTGGAACCAAGGTCAAATCTAGCAATCTGGAGGTGTCTCTCAAATTTCAGATTGACCAAAGGTGCCTGGAAAGTAGAGTCATGCCTAAACTTGGTACATTCCAGGAGTTGACACTAGAGGGCCAGTGGTGTGGGAGCCCACAAGTGACTCAGTTTCCCAGTTTGAATCTGAAGTCTATTCTGAGTCAATAGAGTGTAGTATGACAGGCCCATAGGGTCAAGGAAATTGGCTCAAACCAGTTGCCAAGGCATGCACATAATGTACTTCCTTATGAGCCAACCTGGGGTCTGCCTGAGGGCCTAGTAACAGGCACTGTCAGAGTTCCTGGTTGCTGTCATAGTTCCTGATCATGCAGAGTCTGCCTGAGAGCCTAGCAACAGGCACTGTCAGAGTTCCTGATCGCTGTCAGAGTTCCTGATCACAACCAGCCAATGAGGGATGACTACACAATGCCACCAGATTGAAATACAGCTTGGGTGCTGGGAGGAGGGTATATAAGGCCTTCCCCATTATTGAATAAAGGAGTTTGTTGTTTGCCTTCAACTGACTTCCAGTGTCTGTGTCATTGATGCTGCACTTTCTCTCTCTC
>LZPO01116966.1:149261-162628 GCA_001675575.1 Neotoma lepida
ACTCCCTTCATTTGTGGTGCTTGACAGTGCCCCCAAGACAGTGTGTTTTGGTGAGAAGGACCCTCAGTGTTGTGTTCTTTTGGTTCCTTCAGCAGGTAAGCATTGAGACTCCCATTTCTTTCCTTCTTTTGTGTTGTCTGTCATGTGGTCTGCCTGTCCCATTAGGAAGGCACATTTTTTTTTCTGTTTTGGTTGGCCTGGTGCCTCCACATAAGGATTGACACCCCAGAAGGTGGAATCAAGGCTTAGCTCCTGAACGCTTTCCCTCATCCAGAGACACAGTGTGGGCATATGGCCATGGCCTAAAAAACCACAGAAATCTCCCACTAAGCACAAGACATAAGGGTCAGATATAAATTCCACCCCTGTTGACTGTCATCTTCTCTCTGACTGTTGTTTGCTTGCTGCTTCCCTCTAAAATATGGGTAATCTTTTCATCACCCCACCACTTCCATGTCAGATATCTCTACAATATCCAATGATGAGGAGACAGACAGTTTGGGCCTCAAAAATCTGTCAAGGAGAATACAGCTGTCAGTTTAGGCCCCATGAAATCTGTCAAAGAGAAGGCAGCTGTCAGTTTGGGCCCCATGAAATCTGTCAAAGAGAAGGCAGCTGTCAGTTTGGGCCCCCACAAAATCTGTCAAGGAGAACACAGCTGTCATTAAGTCATGCACTGCTACCCCCTCTGCTCCACCAACACTGCATGTGGCTATGCCTCCACCATGATATTCTTGGGGCAATATACCCCAGTACTCACCTGCCTCAGGAGGTGGCTACTCTTCCACAGTGCCAGGCATCTTACAACCCTCACAGCCTGCACCACTGTCAGTCTGTAGGCCCATAGAAGCCTTCCCAGCTAATGTGGGCCCAAATGCTGATGCCCAGCCCTGGATTCCCACTCCCTCATCCAGAACAGCCCCAATGAGTCAGGCCCAGATTCCCCCTACTTTCAGCAGCTCCTTGTTCAATGGTCCACGCAGCTACAAACTTATTTCGATTGGTACCAGTTGCTTAAAGCTGTGTTGGAGCTCAATGCCCAAACCCATAATGCAGTTGCAGCCATGCAAAATGAGGACATACATAAATGAGTGCAGGCCACTAGAGATCTTGACCCCAGCACGGGTCCCATCTTACCACCTCCCTGGATGCTCTCCTTGCTGACAGGCAGCATGTTAATGACACTCCCAAGGGCCCCCAGGTAAATAGAACTTGCTGGGGATGTGGCAAACCAAGCCATTTGCAGCATGACTGCCCCTAGGCAAAACCTAAGACTTGATGCCCCAGATGCAATAAAGGATTTCACTGGGCAAAGGATTGCAGATCACAGCCTGCCAAAACACCAGCCCCTTTAAACTCCAGATGGGGCACTCCTCAGCCCCACCAGTAAGAGGAGGCTCTTGTAATCCAAACATCTATTAGACAATGCCCATTTTTCCATACTCCCCAATGCTAACTGTCTATGCCTCTCAACAATTCAATGACTTTCTGGGGTCCTGGAAGATGTCCCATACCACTGGCATCCCCTACAATCTGCAAGGACAAGCCATTGTGGAAAAGAACAACAGTGCTCTTAAGGAGCTGTTGACAAGGACTATCTCACCAGAGGTAGGAGAGATCCTTATCTGGCCATAACAGAGTTCCTTTTCCATATGAACTTTCTGTTTTGATGACAAGGAACTCAGTCTGGCCTACAAGCACTGGGTGTCTCTGACAAAGAACATGCTCCTGCCCCTGGTGAAATGGAGAAATCCTGTCTCCCTCACATGGCTATTACCATAATTAACAAGGCAATTCCATGTAATTTATCTAGCACACATGGCAGCTGCCAGCCCCCCTGCTAACCCATGGGAGAGGAAATGCTTGTGTTTTTCCTCAGAGTACCACTACACCAATATGGGTCCCAGCAAGAGATGAGCTCCTGGCCACAGATCACCAAGGAGAAAATCACCCAGGATTGGTAATGCATATATTCCTCTTTTTTGCTCTCATTGCCCCTCTAAAGGCTGAAGACTTGTGGAGCCTTGCTTTTCCTCATTTTGTATGATGCCTTTTGAGATGAGCAACATTAGTTTAGCAGGTTGGGAGCTAGCTAAATATATTGAGGGCCCATAGTCAGCTAAGTTTCTATATTATCCTTTACAGCTAACACATGAAATTTTCCAATTAAATCAGACAAGAGCACAGGTTATGGCCTTTGACTCTTTATTTTTTTTTAAAGGTTTGGCATGATATAAAGAGGCTGTTTGATCCCTCCTAGATTTCACTTAAGTTTTGATGGGTGGGGTGGTGCTTTTGATCTTTCTCCTTTTTAAGTGTCTCCTACAGCAATCCAACAACAACAGGTGGCCACTAAGGTGACTCTACAGGTGTTAATGGCTCTTAGACATCCAACTCATAGCCCTCCACAGGAGGTTATGCATGCCTGGCTTTCTGAAATTCAAAAGGCTACTGCCTGATACTCCCCACCCCAGGTGACTCCCCAGGGATGGATACTCTTTGAGGGCTGGTAGTCAAAGACAGGTAAGAGCTTGTTTGGCAAGCCAACCTAAGTCAGGCACAATCCAGTTGCTGAGCCCCCCTGAGTTGGGGTCAACAAGACCAGCACAAAGAACTCCAACTCCTGCTGAGTGCCCATGTAATAAAATAAAAGGGTGGATATGTAGTAGGACAGGCCCATAGGTTTGAGGAAATTGGCTCAAACCAGTTGCCAAGGCATACACATAATGTACTTCCTTATGAGCCAACCTGGGGTCTGCCTGAGGGCCTAGGAACAGGTGCTGTCCGAGTTCCTGTTCACACCCAGCCAATGAGGGATGACCACTCAATGCCACCAGATTGAGACACAGCTTGGGTGCTGGGAGGAGGGTATATAAGGCCTTCCCCATTATTGAATAAACGAGTTTGCTGTTTGCCTTCAACTGAATCACAGTGTCTGTTGTTGATGCCACACCTTCTCACCTCCTCCGCTGAGGGAGCTCATAGGACCCAGGAACAATAGAGTTCAAGCTTGCTTGCTCCAGGGCTATGAGAAAGTCCTGATTAGCCTGTAGAGTCTCCTTGAGGACTGTGAGAAAGTCCTGAATAGCCCATGGGAAGGAGCATACTATCTAGCTATATACAGGCTGCTGATGCCAGCCTGAGATATATCAAGATAGAAAATGAAACTGCCTGTGTAAGACGATGTTGGAATGCCAAATGTAAGACGAATTTCTTAATGGTCTTGTTAAATAAAACACAGGGCAAGAAATAGGGTGAAAATCTGACAGAGATCAGAGGAATTAGGAACAGCTGCCAGCCTCACCTTACCAATGTTGCTGCTTCCAAAAGAGTGTGTGACTTCCTATACCTCCATGTCTATATTCTTTTCTGTTCTGTTCTTCCATTGGCTCTCTCAGTCTAGCTACATCACATCCTGTCTGTCTGTCTAGACCTCCAGAATTCTATGGTTGATGTTGGGATTAAAAGCGTGTGTCTCCACACTTGACTGTTCCTAGTGTGACCTGGAACTCACAGGGATCCAGACAGACCCTGCCTGCTAGGTGATAGGATTAAGGGCGTGTGCTAACATTGTAAGACGAGTGGCTGACCTTATTTCTCTGATCCTCAGATAAATTTTATTAGGGGACATAGATAAAATACCACCACATACCTACTCCTTGACAAAGGACAGGATAGATAGTAGTTGAATGCCTGTGCTGTGCATTGTTCTACTTTTGCCCTTCAAGTTTGTATATAAGCTGGCTGTGAAATAAACTCGGGACTGTCCAGCATTGACTGGAAGTCCTCTCGTCTCTGTTCTGTCTTCTTCATTGTCTCTACAATCCGCACGCCTCCACCCAGCCTCTTATTTCTTATTCCTGAATTTAGTTGCCCAGGCTATCCTAATAGACATTCCTTTCTAGGATGACTAAGTTCATTTGTAATCTTGTAGGAATACTATTTTACAACTGAGGCACTCTATTATTCCCCAACAGGGCCCTTGACTTTTTGAGACTCCTGGTGCTCTGTATGTATGCTCAGTAGTGATGGAGGCTGAAGAACTGAGGAACTGTGGCCTCAAGAAAAATACAAAGCAGGGGAGCCCCAGAGAGTACAGTGTGATTCCTTCCAGGTCCATGCCAAGACCTTCAGGTCTGTAGAAAACAGCTCAGTGAAAGGATGTAAGAAGAAACCTGTGAATATTGATTGTAGTGGGTATTCGTTCCACCTATGACCTTGGGGTACCAGCCCCTTAGGACATGGCCTCTTGGCTAGCTTAAGATCTGAGGATCACATATGCAGGACCCTTCTCTCACATGCACAGGGCCATGTGGGATGAAACAGCATGGGACTGGTTCTCGGCCTTCTAGGGACTCCGCGACTGAAATTGCCATATCCTGTATCAGAGAGTTGATACCCATATAATCCTTTAATAAATAGATTCACCATCTGTGGATTTCAATTCTTGCATTAGTTAATGTTCTGGAACATATTCTAATAGGAGACAGCCTGAAGTTTAAAAAGTTCAAGAAAAATGTCGAATTGCTAGCTGTCAATTGTCAGTGAAAAGGAAGAAAGCAAAAAAGTGGAATAAGAACCAGGTAGTAGAAATCCCTGGGAAGAGGAAGAGTTCAATACAGACTTGAAAGTGGTGCTCGAGAAGAAGGGCAGCAGAGATGAGGCATGCATAGACCAGATGAGGTGAAAGACCTTACAAAAAGAGATTAATGGGAAATTGGGCAAGACAGAAGCTTCATGGAATCCAAGAAGTAGATGGGAACCCAGTTTGGCCAGAGACTGCTGACTAGGAAAAAAGGGAAAAGGAATGAAAACCTTAGAGGTGGCTTTAAGCACTTTGTTCTCTTCATTAAGAACCCACCTCCTCCTTCAGTACAACTGAGTGAACCAACATGGCCTTTGGGCTGTGGTACTCTACAGAAGAACCTGCAACAGAACTATAATAACCAGGTCGTGAACTGGAAGTACTGTCAGGTGGCAGCCTTTGCTTTTCTGCCTCCATAGGCAAAACCTTTTACATCAAAAGGAGCACATTCAGGTCTATCAAGTTGGAAGCTTAAACCCTTGAATGTTGTCCCCCAAATAGGCCAAATTGAATCTTTTATTCAGTTTTGTAAATGAGGCCATCTGGGTAAATTATCTCAAATCAAATACTGGCAAGAATTTAGGAACTCTGAATGAGCTTTGAACAAACAGAAGGGGCAACTTGTATGTCAGGAGCCAGAATATGTAAGGGACTAAATCTCCTATTTTCTGTTAGACTTTCCATTCCTGTTGAGTGACATTGGTATATAAGTACTAATACCTTATTTGTTGAAGTCTTAACATTATGGTGCACATAGTAAAGAGTTTTCCTTCTATTATTGTATTCAGTCACATTATGGAATGGTGCTATTCTTATCCCCATTTTATAGGTGTAACAATTGGAGTTTAGTAATAAATATAATTGCCCAAAGACATCTATCTGTTATAGAATATTAGTTAAAGATGTGTTATATTTGTTTATGCTCTGGAACATTTGTTTAATGATGCAAAGATGTGTTGCATTCTTTTATGTTGCATTTGTTTAACTCTGTGAAACTGTGTTACTGTGCCTGTCTAAAACACCTGATGGTCTAATAAAGAGCTAGACGACCAATAGCTAGCAGGAGAGGGATTGGCAGGGCGGCCAGGCAGAGAGAATAAATAGAAGGAGAGAAAGAGAAGAGGGGGTATCGAGAGAAAAGGAGGAGAGGAGGACACCAGGGGCCAGCCACCCAGCCATACAGCCAGATATGGAGTAAGAAGGATAGAAAATATATACAGAAATAGAGAAATGTAAAATCCCAGAGGCAAAAGGTAGACTGCATAATTTAAGTAAAAAAAGCTGGCTAGAACTAAGCCAAGCTAAGGCAGGACATTTATAACTAATAATAAGTCTCTGTGTGATTATTTGGGACCTGGGTGGCAGGCCCCCCTAAGAGCAAAAGAGTAAAACAACCAACTACACCTATGTGTAAGTACCATGAAGTGTTGTAACTTTATAACCAAGTTCTAAGTCATTACTTATTATTATAAAAATCCCTCTAGAAAATTTCTACCAGAGTATTCTATGAGATTTAGAAGATGGTAGAAGGAAGTTTTGTGCCATATCTAAATCACAGGAAGTCAGTGGAATTAATGCTAAGGGGGAAATAGCAAGCTTGCTTCCCTTCCTCCCATCTAAAGGTAAGTAAAGTGCTGCCAGGCAGATAGCGCTGAATATCCCTTGCTGTGGGTTATGCTCTTCTCAGTGACTCTTACCTTTCCAGCTGCCATTCTTCTGTTTGAATGATATGATATGATTTGATATTTCTGTGTCTGGAGCCTGGGCAACATTCTTTCCTTTTATTGAAAACAGGTTTTTTTCTCACATATTCTAATTACAGTTTCCCCTCCCTCTACTCCTCTCAGTTTCTCCCCACGTCCACCCCCTTCCTGTGAAAACAAACAGGTTTCAAACAGATAATAATAAAATAAGACAAAATATTAAATAAAAGAAGATAAAACAAAAACTAACACAACAGAATTAAACAAATAGAAGGAAAAGACCCCTAAAGAAGGCACAAGAAACAGAGACCCACTTGCATGCACAGTCAGGAATCCCATAAAAACTAACTGGAAGCCATAATACATATGCAGATGACCTGGTACAGACCTGTGCAGGCCCTGTAGCAACACATTTTAAACAACAGTTAGTCTTGAGGGTAGAACAATGGCAACGTTCTAGGACTATGATTTTTGTTTTCTTCTCTGTGATTACAAGAACCTGAACTCAGGTAATTTCTATAGTGAGGAGAAATGGGCCTATGGGATGGCAAAGGGAGGTGTTTATCAGCTGTGGAGACAGTTTCTACGTGTGGAGTTAATAGCAGGCTTCAGAGGGTTTCAGATACAATGAATCATATAACACATAACTGTCTTTCTATTCACTGCCCTTTTACTGCCCAACATAAAGTTTCAGATGGGGATGTTTTTCCATCCCTGGCCTGATACTTTCTGTAGACATCCAAGCTCAAGCTGGCCTAACAGTTTCACTGGCAGAAATCCTGACAGAGGGGCTTGATAGAGTGTGCACCAAGGACATCTATCATCTCTGCTCTATACTTGTCTGTGCTGACTTCATCGGGTTAGTAAGAAACTAGGAGAATCAATTCCAGGCTTGATTGCACTTTACTTGCCTTCAGATAGGGGAAAGGAAACAAGCTTGCTACTTTCCATTTAGTATTAATTCCACTTCCTGCAATTTAGACATGGCACAAAGCTTGTTTCTTCCATCCTCTAATCCCTAGAGCAATCTAGAGAATAAAAAAAAAAAAAACTTTGTAGTTGGGAAATTTCAGAAGTCACTCAAGAGCATTTTTGTCTATTCCTTCAGTTTCGTGTGCCTGCTCCTGAATCAGAGCCCTTAGGAATGGAGATTACCCTCTCAGGCCAGGAAGAAGACATTGTATCCAGTATTGCCCCATGAGTTGGTAAGGCAGTACCTCATGAAACTGACTCAAAAGCATGAACCAGGCCAAGTCCTCCAGGTATGCCTGCTAGCAAGGACATATTTAATCATTTCCCACAGAAGATGAACTTGTTCCAGTCTTTCCTGGTTCAGATTTGAGATACATAACAGAAAAGAACATCTTAGCTCACAAAAACAATTCAAATGATGATTGATAATTGATGCTGTGCTGTCTTGTGCCACTGACACAGTGGTGAGTCATGGCTTTTTCCCTGTGTCCAGTGCCCTTCTCAGGATGTCTGCAAGTCTTCTGTATGACATCCCATAACTTGACTCCTGTACAACAAAACATTTCGCCAATATTGGCAAAGGTATTGGAGGTATCTGGAGGTCTAGCATCCAACACAGGCCTTAGTGGAACTCAGCTTGGAGATTTCTCAAAAGCAAGATCCTTCCCACCATATAGTCAGTCATCCATGTCCAGCTGTCCACCCACCCAAACCACTTTGTTCTTGAAGTGATCCTTGCTATAGTTTTGCTTGAGCCCACAATGGCCCACCCTGAGGCCACCTTTCTATAACCAGAATGGGCCATTGAAAGTACCTGACAAGTGCATGAAGTTGTTCCCCAAAAGAAATTGTGTGTTCAGTTCTATAAACTATTAGAAATATTTAATTTTATGACAGACAGACAGTAAACAAACAAACAAATAAATCAACAAAAAATGAAATCTACCTGCAGGTGGAAACAGGCCTTTGTCCACCCTTAGAAAGGCAGATTCACCTTAACATAGAGGATTTTTTCTTCCCAGAATTTATGCCACCTAGTACAGTCCATGGTAGCTACCATAAAGTTTGGTTGTATTTATCTGATTTTCTAAGCTTTTACTCAGAAAATTATTAACTGTTACTTTTACGTTTCTTCTATCTTCTTTTTTCAGAAGCTGACTAGAGCCTAAGTATGCTTTGAAATTCCCAATACTTTGGACATCCTTACTCTTTTTCTTTAAAAAAAATATTTTATGTGCATAAGTTGTTGTGCCTGTATGTATGTACCTGCTGCTCACCAAGACCAGAGGGTGTCAGATATCCTGGAACTGGAGTTGTGGGAGGTTAGAAGCTGTTGTGTGATGCTGGGAACCAAACCAAGGTCTTCTGCCAAGAGTAGCCAGCACTCTTAGCTGCTGAGCCCCCTCTCCAATGCCTTACTCTTTTTCTAAAGCTCCCCTGTCTACCATGTGGTTGACCTTCACACTCACTCATCTCAAATGGCGTGGCTTCTTTTTGTCCTTTTTTTCCTTGTTTTTTCTACTCTCCTCCTCTCCTCAGGGCAGCTCAGATTTACACTTTGCCTTCCCTGTTTTTTTTTAACTCTAACAAATTGTCCTAGAGCTTTTATTTGAGCCATTTTTCTTCACTAATGATACTAAGAACCACAAGAGGGTAGCTGCATGTGGTAGAACACGCCTTTAACCCCAGCACTCAGGAGGCAGAGGCAGGCAAATCTCTGTGACTTCGAGGCCAACCTGGTCTACAGAGTGAGTTCCAGGACAACCAAGACTACACAGAGAGACCTTGTCTCAAAGAAACAAATCAACAACAACAAAAGAACCACAAGAGGGGACCCCAATTTTCCAGGTAAAATATGCTAGCTAAACTGGGACTCCCCAAGATCTCCTGTAACTCTTATTTTCTACCTTTTAATCCCTTAATCAACAGAAAAAATGAACTTGTTCCTGTGCCCCTAGGCATCATTAAGACCATCCTAAGAAACACTTGGACTCTGTGACTATTTTAGGTTACAAAGAAAAATGAAATTAATGTTACTAATCAGGAATTTCAAACACAGTGATTATCCTGGATCACTGGGTAGATGCTATTTTTATAAGAATCCTGAAATGGAAGAAGGTGGCAGACAGAGTTGGTGTGGAATGCACTTGTGAGACTGACTTCAGCAACCACTTCAGAAGCAAAAGATCACAGGCCAAAAGACATGACAACCTCCATATAATGGAACAGGTGACACTTTACAAAGAATGCAGCCCTGTTGACACTTTAAATTACCCCAAGGGAGCATTGAGATCCATGACCAACAATTATTAGATGGTAAAATTGTATGAAATCACTGTTTGTCCTCCCTGTTTTGGCTAAGCTCCCCCTGGCTGTAGGGCATGGATCATCAATACCATAGCTTACTTACTTATCTTTCTTTCTTTCTTTCTTTCTTTCTTTCTTTCTTTCTTTCTTTCTTTCTTTCTTTCTGTATTTATTTTTACTTAAGAAGGCCAACTTAGGTAGTGGGTCTTTAATCTCAGCATTCAGGAGGCAGAGACAGGTGGGTTTCTGTGATTTTGAGGCCAGCCTGGTAAACAAAGTGAAAGCCTGCTCCCACCCAAAAAAATGCTTAACCTTGTTGCAGGGTATAGACACAAAGACCACTCAGCACAATCAAATTCCAAATTGAAAAACACTTCTCACAGAACAGTCTCTAACGCATTTTACAGTGAGCTTTTAAAGGCAAAGCACACAGAAAAACTACATTCTACTTGGCAGTTGCAGGGGGAAGTAAGGCAAGCAAGCAGCCCCACATTGGGCATCAGATGTAACACAAATCTTAAAGGGTCTTATTAATAAAAACAAACCCGGAGCCAGGTATTGGGGTTTAAGCTGAAAGATCAGAGGAACACAACAAGCCACAGCCAACCTCACCTCGCCAACTCCTCAGCCGATCCTGTTTCCATGAATCCTCAGACTGAAAGCCTCTGAGTGCTCACCCCTGAGGGTCTCAGTTGAACTGCTACCAAAAAGCCTCTAGTTCCTGGTCCTCACCCCTTATATACCTTTCTGCTTCCTGCCCTCACTTCCTGGGAGTAAAGGTGTGTGTCACCATGCCTGGCTGTTTCCAGTGTGGCCTTGACCTCACAGAGATCTAGATGGATCTCTGCCTCCCAAGTGATAGGATTAAAGGCGTGTGTGCCACCATTTTCTGGCCTCTATGTCCATCTAGTGGCTGTTCTGTTCTCTGACCCTAGATAAGTTTATTAGGGTACACAATATATTGGGGGACACAATGTCACCACAATTAAAGGCCCAGCCAGTGTTGATAGCAGAGTAGTTAGCCAGGGGTACCAAGAGAAGAGAAACTGGTAGTACCAATTATCTTCTCTGTCTCTCTCTGTGTCTCTCTCTATCTCTCTCTCTCTCTCTTTGAGGATCTTCCCATGATGGCAAGATTTTCTCTAATTTACACCTGATAGATTAGCATAGAAACAAATGGTTTCTCTCAAAGCCATACATAGTCCCCCTTGTCTCAATTTTGTAGGACCATTTCTGCAAGGGAATCTAATTGTTGTTTTAATTCATAAATAGAAACTCAATACCTCTAGGTCCTGATCAACCTATCAATTTCCTCCTGTCTACTTAGTTCCTTTTTNGGGCCTCACAAATGCTAGGCAACGTGCTCTACATTCAGCTACTTCCACAGCTTTCTTTTCTTTTTTTGTTTGTTTTGTTTTGTTTTGAGACAGGATTTCTCTGTGTAGCAGCCCTGGCTGTTCTGGAACTTGCCCTGCAGACCAGGCTGGCCTCAAACTCAAGCTCTACCTGCCTCTGCCTCCCAAGTGCTAGGACAAAAGGCATGCACCACCACTGCCTGGCTTAATTTCTTAATTTTTTTATCTTCCATGATATAGGCTGGTGCACTTGTAGCTAGCTGTTAAGCTGGCCGTGCCAAGTCCAACCAGGAGCAAGATGAGGACAGGCACAGCTCTTTTTTTTCTTTGTAGTCCAGAGTCCATATTAAAATGTATTTTCCCTTCTTCCCCATTATATGGGTATACCTGGGACAGAAAGGGTACTAAGACACATAAAAGCATGCAGTGTCTTAGTGTTCTACTGCTGTGAATAGACACTGTGAGCAAGGCAACTCAACATTTAATTGGGGGCTTGCTTACAGTTTCAGAGATTCAGGCATTATCATCATGATGGGGAGCATGGCAAGATATAGACATGCACTGGAGCAGTAGCTGAGAGCTACTATATCCTGATCCATAGGCAGAGACACTGGGCCTGGTGTGGGCTTTTGAAATCTCAAAGCCCATACCCTGTGACACACTTCTTCCAACAAGACCATACCTCCTAATCCTTCTCAAATGGGAGCCATTCTTATTTAAACCACCACATTTAGTTTGGAAAGCATCAGAAGAGGCATGTTTAGTAAAACCATTAGTACGTGCCCACCAAGTAGTCTCAAGGGCTCAGTAATATTGCTGTTGTCCAGATGAGTTAACCGGCAAGGCAGAATAGCAGGCATCGGAATAAAGGGAAGTGCCTAGGTTAAAGGTTTTGGATAACAGATAAGTTCCAGCCCCTTGTAAATTATGTTACAAGGGACTAATGCTAATTTGGGCTGCCCCTAGTCACAGTGAATTTGACAGTCTGGTTACTTCCTATTTTTATGTAGTACAGGGGCCAGATATCTGAACACAACCAGCAATCCTGGCCGATTTCTAGCTGGGAATGATTAACTAAGCAGAGGACCTTATCAAGAGGAGAAAAGAGGGAAGGGGGAATTCCTCAGCTTTCTAGACAGTAAGAGGTGGAACGCTTACACAGGTGTGTTTTTAAGAGGGGAGAGTTGGTCAGGACCTTGGCACAGGTAGGAGATCTTTGTTAGGTCCAAAGGTCTGAGGACCTGGGGGAGGAGTGTGGGTTTTTTTCTGGATAATGAATCTATCCCAATGGGCCCCTTCCTGTGGCATAGATTTTAATTCCCCAGGTTCTCCCTGTTTCTCAAAAGCCAGACTCTTTCTTAAGGAATTTCCAGACCTTTAATTTTATGTTCATTGGATTACATTTTTTAAATTGTGTATTCCTTTGGGAGAATTTTATATATCTATATCTATATATCTATATACATATATTTATGTGGTTCCAGGAAGCCTATGTTTTACCCCAATTTTTGCAATGGAAACTCCTTTGTTTTTGGCAATTATGGGACCAAGATGCAGGTCATGTATAAAACTGTAAATCCTCTATAGCTATGTCAAAAGATAAAGTCCTACATTTTTCCTTTTTCCAAAACAACCAGATACTTAAAGTGGGCATCAGTGAGCAATGGTCAAGGTGAAATATAGGTTGCTGATCTGTAGCTACATTAGCTATCACCTCCCCTGTATCTGTCTTCCTCAGTTCATGTGGGGGTTGGACCATGAGCCTTACTCATACCAAACATGAGACTCAGGAAGAGGTGACAGGTCAGGAAGTGCAAGGGCCTGGGGTCTGATTAAACCTTAATTTTAATGGGTCCATAGTCTGTTGTGTCAGGTGTTCAGTACACGTGGGTCTGTGGAAGAAACAAGGTCATTCTAGGATGACTTTTAGCCTTTGTAGCTGCAGGGGAGACAGCTTCTGGTCAACTGACTGATTGTAGCTTTGCAAAAGGCTTTTTTATGTTTATACAGTTTACACCTTAGCAGGTCAGTTTCCACATACCAAAACCTCTGATCTAAAGTTCCCCAAAGAGACAAATGCCAAAGCAATCCCCAGTCACAGGCCATCTCAGTTTTCTGAGTTCTCCCACAACCAAGTTTTGCATAGGCTTTGAACCTTTAGGAAACTCTCAGATAAGATCCTTTAGGAAACTCTCAGATAAGATCTACATACTCCAAACAGAAGGTAATGGACACAAAAGGTAACAGTCACACAAGGCAGATCAAAGCCAGGTACTAACAATCTGGAATCAAACAGCTGCAATGCTTTGTGGGATCTTCCGTTACACCTGACACTTGTGTGTGTGTGTGTGTGTGTGTGTGTGTCTGTGTGTGTGTGTGTCTGTGTGTGTCTGTGTCTGTGTCTGTGTCTGTGTAGACAACACCTTGTACTGGGAATGTGGAGTG
>LZPO01116966.1:166174-181427 GCA_001675575.1 Neotoma lepida
TCTTGAGACAGGGTTTCTCTGTGTAGCCCTGGCTGTCCTGGAACTCACTCTGTAGACCAGGCTAGCCTCGAACTCACAGAGATCTGCCTGCCTCTGCCTCCCAAGTGCTCAACTTCTTACCTGTCAGTTCCTATGGACCATTCCAAATCCAATCTTAATTTCTGCCTCTTTTTTTTTATTACTTTAAAAAAGAGGAAGAAAGACTTTGAAAAGTATTGGAACTGTGAATACAGCCATCCTGTAAAAATGTAGAGTTTGATTCTGAATATTTACTTGAAATTCAGTTGTTTTTTAGAGTGTCTATGGTGTGCCCTAAGCTCGTTAAATTGGGTAAATCCAACTATCTTACACTCCAACCAAGCTCTTTCTTTGTTCTCCTTTCCCCAAGTTTCTAAGCACCACTTATTTCACTCTCTCTTGAAAACACTGTCTATAACTTTATGTATGAATAGTGGTATATTTTTAAGCATGTTAAGTAAAATTATAAGTGCGGTATATTAAAATAGTATTAAATAAGTAAAGCATAGTCCTACTGTTGTACGGACTTGAGATACTTAAATGTATTAAAGTTGGATGTGGTTGATGCCTGTAAGTAAATTCCAGTCATTGAGAGGCAGGAACCAGGAGTATTGTGGGCAATTTGAAACCAGGCTGGTGTGTATAGTGAAGTCCATGACAGCCAGGGTTACAGAGTTGAAGGAGCCTGTTTAAAAAACAAAATAAAAATAAATTTTGTATTAAAGATATAAAACATTCTAGTTTTCGATATTGTATTAGCATGCAGCTTAAACACACTTTTATTTTTCTCTTATCTCATGCCTTCCAAGGTTGTTCGACACAACATTGACTTTGAGATACCGCAACAACAGTGATTTATCATACAAGAAATCTGTCATTCAGGTAAAAGGATTTTCATATTATAGGAATTTATACATTGTTGCTAATATGGAATGTGATAAAGGAGTATTTTTCTCAAATTTTTGTGTATTTAGTATTTTTCACATAGTATAGTGGTCTTCAAAAACATTTTCTTTCATTTTCCTTGGTTCTTTTAGCTAAAAATCTATTTTTAAAAGCCAGCAGAAAACAGTTAATCTTTTAAATCAAATCTTTATCATATGATCAAAGTATGTAACTAGTAATGTCCTTATTTAATTTGTTTTATTTAATTAAAATATAATTACATCATTTCTCCCTCCCTCTTCTCTATCCAACCTTGCCCATGTCCTTCTCCTCCCTCTCATATCCATAGTTTCTTTTACAATTAATATTGTTGTATATATGCAAACAAATATATAAATACAAGTTGCTGAATCTGTTTACTGCTGCTTGTGTGCATATGCTTTTTAGAACTGATCACTTGGCACTGGATAACCATTTAGGGGGCTTATCCCTAGGGAGGATTAATTCTCCTTTTCTCAGTAATCTTTAATTTATTGTAGCTCTTCCTCTAGGAGTACAGTCCCATGAAAATTTTCCCATCCTTTTTGGCCTGTTAACTGATGGTGTCATAGTTCAGGTCTTTTTAAAACAGCTATAATGATGCTGGTGTAGCTTCCCTGTCATATCTAGAAGTCACAACCATGCAGCAGACTTACAAAAGACAAGAGCCCTTGTCTTTTACAATCTTTGTGCCCCTTCTTCTGGAATGTTCTCTGAGCCTTAAATGTAGGAATTGTGTTTCAGATGTATCAACTAGAGCTAGGCACCCCACAGTCAGTTGTATTCTGCTGCATTTTGACTAGTTGTAGCTTTCTGAATGGCCTCTGTCTGACCAGGCCTTAAGTTCAATTAGACAACTGTTGCTTACCAACAAGATATGTACTACTATTGTATCTTTAAGGATATCTTGCCATGCTGGTCTTTGTTGTGGTTCATAGGCATCACATCTGGGTAAGACTATTATTAATTGCTTCCCTCCTGTGGCAGCTTTCATAGTACCTTCCAGTACTGTAAAAGCTAGTCCTCAGGGAAAAGGCTTTTAAAGTCATACCATCTCAAATTCGTTGAGTCCTGTGTCTGAAGTATGTGATAGCCTCAGCAGTAGGAACTTCTGGAGGACAACTAAGGGCAACAGCAATAGTCTGTTTTGAATCTGTGACTGACAATACA
The DNA here is from genome assembly GCA_001675575.1 of Neotoma lepida. Classification (NCBI taxonomy): domain Eukaryota; kingdom Metazoa; phylum Chordata; class Mammalia; order Rodentia; family Cricetidae; genus Neotoma; species Neotoma lepida. Next base: position 168,287 of record LZPO01116966.1, read on the forward strand.
AAAGGAGGCTGGCTTCTCAGGTCTGGTACTGGAGGTTTTGTTAGTCTATAGGTCTTGGGGAGAGTCTCATCATCCCAAGTGGCATAACTCCATTTAAACTCTGTGTGCGTGTGTGTGTGTGTGTGTGTGTGTGTACACATATACTTATATGCAGTTTGGGGTAAATATAAAATTATTACGTCTTTCTCATATATTCTTGCTGTTATTTATCCCTTTCTCTCCTCCCAGATTTTCCTCTGTCCTCTCTCTCCAATTAAAGCCCTCCCCATTTTTTAACATTCCTCCTTAATATCACCTGTATCTTTGATATTCAGTACCCATCTCTAGAGCTCCCTGTGTCATGTTATCCTTTTGATTTCCTGGTTTTTGTAATTACTTCAGGTTATATACTCACATCTGAAGTTTTGGAACTAGGAACCATAATTTGAGAGAACTCACAGTATTTGTCTTTCAGGGTCTGGGTTACCTCACTCAATATAATACTTTCTAGTTCCATTCATTTACCTGAAAATTTCATTTTTCTTTATCACTGAATGGTATCCCATTGTGTATATATTTTCATTACTATTCATCAGTTAAATAACATTTAGGTTGTTTCCATTGCCTAGTTATTGTGACTAGAGTGAAAATGAACACAGCTGAGTTAGTGTCTGTGGACTAGGAAGTAGAGTCTTCTTGGCATATACCAAGGGGTGGTATAGCTATGTCATGTGGGAGATTCTTTTTTAGCTTTTAAAAAATTCTCTACAGTGATTTCCAGAGTGGCCGCACCAGTTTGCAGTCCCAGCAACAATGAATAGGGGTTCTCCTTTCCCTACCTCCTTGCCAGTGTTTGTTATCAGTTGTTTTCTTAATCTCAACCATTCTGACTTGGAGAAGATGAAACTTCAAAGTTGTTTTAATTAGAATTTACCTAATTGCTAGGGAAATGAACACTTAGCTTTTTTTTTTTTTTTTTGAGAACTTTCTGTTCAGGTATATAGTCCTTTGTAATCGGGTGATTCGTTTTCAGCAGACAGGGAGGAGCATTGATGTTAATTCTCCTTCGAAGGTCTGGTAGAATTCTGTGCTGAATCCTTCTGTCCCTGGACTTTTTTAAATTTTTTGTTGGGAGAGTTTTAATTTTTGCTTCTATTTCACTAGGGGTTATGGGGTCTGTTTAAATTGCATATCTGATATTGATTTAACTTTGGTAGGTTGTATATGTCAAGAATTTTATCCATTTACTTTAGATTTTTCAGTTTGTTGGAGTACAGCTTTTTAAAGTATGTCTCTGGATTTTCTTGTTGTCTGTTGTGATGTCTCTATTTTCATTTCTAATTTTATTGGTGGCTGTGGGTTGCCTGTCAAGGAGAGAGGGCTTGTGCAGGTTGGTGGATGACAAAGTAAGATAAAGGTGGACTAGGAGAAAAAGCTGAGAGGGGTTTCAGGAAAGAGCTAATGGGATCCTGTTCACACCTAGGGGTGGAATCCACAGGGAGCTGGAAAAAGAGTAAATGGATAATTAGCCCTGGTTCCTGAATTTTTACTTAATGAGAAACCTGGCACTGGAGGAAGGTGGGTGAATTGTGGAAAGTAATATAGATTTTTTTAACCAGAGGGAAAAATACTTATCTGGTTAGCGATAATGAATTGTTCATATTATGTTAAATATGGTGATGTGTCTTCAAACTTTAATTATTTCCAATTTCAGAACACAACATGAGTGACAACCGTGTTTTTAGAGGAAGAAGGAGAAATTGGAGTTGTAACAGGCATACATTTGACAGAAAGTATCATCATTTTGGGTATCATGGGTATGTGCTTCTATCTTCAAAATTCCAAGAGAATAATGAAAACATGGCAATAAGGGATGTCCAAGAGGGCTCCAAAGTGGCCAAGTAGCCCCTGGGACTTTGCAACTCTTTCACTCTCTGTGGTCTTCTTTCAGTGAAAAACTGGAGAGTGATAGAGGTTGGATACTGGTTTAGCAGCTCTACCTGTAGCCATGGTGTTAGTGAGGGGGTGATTCATAAAATAATTTGTTAGCGTTTATAGCCTCTTTGCTTCTCTCTCTTTCTTAGTGTTCCTTATGCCATGGAACCCGAAAGGGGGAGAAGAAAATATGGTGAAGACCAAATGTTCCTAACTGTGTGGGATGATAATAAACCAAAGAAGAATGAAGTGTGTCTGGATGCTGAAAACAGAACCAGGAGGAGCTGGTTCAAGGTCACAGTGAGTATCCTATTAAGGTCTTCATTAGATAGAATATTCTGGATCCTAAAAGAAGGATGATCATATTGTTTGCAACAAATCAATTACCTGGAGAAATGCTATTGCATAAAGAGAGGAAGGATCTAGGAAAGAGATTCTCAACCTTCCTAATTCTAGGACCCTTTAATACAATTCCTCATGTTGTGGTGACCCCAACCATAAAATTATTTTCATTGCTATAATTTTGCTACTGTTATGAACCATAATGTAAATATCTATATGTGACTCCTGTGAAAGAGTTGTTCAACAGCCAAAGGTTCACAACCCACAGGTTGAGAACCACTGATCATGGAGGTCTATTTTTAGCACAGAAAACAAAGAACCATGTCTGAGATCCCCTTCGAAGTTCTTTAAAGCTAGGTAAAAGGTCAAGAAAGAAGACTTGGTAGTTAAGTCTGTTCTCCATCATGATTCCATGTTGTCTCTCTTCTCTCCTATTTTTATTTGTAAATATAGATTCCAAATGGGAAAAAATATGACAAGACATGGCTAATAAATTCAATGCAGGACCAATGCAGAGTGCCCTTCATCCCTGTTGATGTAAGAAGGCTGATGAAGCCAGATAGACACAAGGGAAAGGAGGAGGGAGGCCAGGCTCAGCAGGAGCTAGCTGCTGTCTTCTAACATGTCTTCTTTTTTCCTTTCATTGCCCATAGTTCCACTATGACAAACAGCAGGCTCGGTTCTTTGTTCAGCATGCTAGCACTGCTTATGCATTGAAGGATATCAGCCACAAGATTTCTGATGAGACAAGCCAAAAGGTGTATACTAACAGCATTCTCTGTACCTAGTCCTGAAAGGGGTGGTGACTGGCCAGGAGCTGAGCATCATCTTTGGAATTAGAGGTCATAGTACTTATCTGCCTCTCCTTCCTACAGATACCCATCTTTGTCAATCGTTCTGTTGTACCCTATTCTGTGCAGAATAAGTTCACATCAGAACAAATGGAGCAGATAAAGGTAATGCACACTCAAGGCATGTTGTGTGTCTTCTTCCCAGACCGAGCACCTCCTTTTCCTCTTCCTCCCTGACATTGCTGACACTATGAACTCCAGAGCCTTAGAGCCAGTTTCTCTACCTGTCTCTGCAGGTGACTCTGATGAAACGATATGATGCCTCTCAGAAAGCTCTGGACCTCGAGAAGTTCCGCTTTGACCAAGGTATGGATGACTAAAGAAATTCTGGGTCATGTGAGAGTAGGTGGATCTTCCTAAGAAGAAAACATATAGGGATGGCAACTTGGGGTGAGTGTCTATCTGTACCAATGCTGGTCCAAATGGACCCCTGACAGCCTTCTAATTCCTTTTGTTCCACTTTCTGAAGAGTTGATGAACAATGACATTGACATAATGCTGAATCGAAGAAGCTGCATGGTTGTCATACTGCAGATCATTCAAAGCAATATCCCTGAAGTAAGGCAATAGACTCAGTGAACTTAAGTAGAGGGTTAGAAGGGATGGGATGAAGGGAACATTTGTCACCAAGGCACTAAAATAGTAACCTTATCTCTTAACTCTTCCTCCCTGAAAGCTGTCAGCCTTGAACTTGTGCGACAACAAATTGTACCAGCTGGATGGGCTGTCTAATGTGATAGAGAAGGCCCCCCAAGTTAAGATTCTGAACCTCTCCAAAAATAAAGTGAGAAGGGGAGCCAGATGTGGGTTGGGTTGAGCATGGGTGGTAGTGCACACCAGGGTTATGATAAGAAGCAGGTAGAGACACTTAGGAGGGAGGGTAGAGGCTGCAGTTACTGGGCCCCAAGTTTTGTCTTTGCTTAGGACAGCTTTACCAATTCCTTCCCATCTTTATCAGCTGAAATCGGTTTGGGAGTTGGAGAAGGTGAAAGAGCTGAATCTGGAAGAGCTGTGGCTAGAAGGGAACCCCTTGTGTGATCTTTTCTCTGATCAACCTGACTACATAAGGTACATAATACCTGCTAAGTCTTTTTCCCCTTCATTGCCAGTGCCATAGTTTTGTTTCTCATTGCTGTGATGAAATACACTGTCAAAGCAACTTAAGGGAGAGACGGCTTATTTAGCTTACAGTTGCAGGTTACAGTTCATCATTGCTTCACAGTTAAGGTGGTAGGAACTTGAAGCATTTGATCATATCACATCCCCAGTCAAGAGCAGAGAGCAATGAATTAATGAATGCATACTAGTGCTCAGCTCATGATTTCTTTTCATTCAGTCCAAAGCCTAGTCAATGAAATGGTGCCACCTGTGTTCTGGATGGGTCTTCACACCTCATCCCAGTTAATAAACTCCCTCAAAGGCATGCTACAGGCCAACCTAATCTAGACAGTTCCTCTGCGACTCCCTACTCAGGTGATTCTACTTTAGGTCAAGTCCACAATCAAAAGTAACCATCTCAGGCACCATAACCTGGAGCAACTACCTTGGAACTTGAGCTCCTCTTGATATGTCCTTTTGCAAGAGTAGGTACCTCTGATCCTCTGAGAGGAAGACAGGCTCTGCCTTTTCTGTATGCTTAGCTATGCTCTCAGAAACACCTTCCTTCTTACCTACCCATCTCCCTTTCACCTAGTCTGGGCTGGTTTTCACTTGTCAAAACATCCAGATTCCTCTAGAACTCTCCCATTCGACATCCTAATTGCACCATCCCTCCTCTCCTGTCCTGAGAGGAGCCTTCTGTTCTTGTTCTTGAACTATCCCTTATTTGTCTCAGGCTGCCCTGAAGGCTGTCCTGCTCTAATCTGAGGGCTAAGATTCTGGGTAATGCTGACATAGGACATTACTGTCTCTGTCCCATTGTAGGGAGCCCTACCCTCATTGAAGGGAAACATAAACTCCCTAGATCAAGGATCCAGAAGTGGGCTGCCACTAGAGAGCAGAGAGCTAAAGAGGTTGAAGAGGCAGAAAGACAGACCTCCCAGAAGCCTCTATCCCTCCATTCTTCCTTCCCTACTTACTTATAAACTAACCAACCTACCTACCTACCTACCTACCCACCCATAATCCCTGACCTCTAGCACCAGGCCAGACAGATCATCTCCCACTTGCTTTGGGTGTCTTCTTTTATTTTGCCTCTACCCTCTTATGTCTCTCTGACATCTCCCACACCTTACTTTAAGTTCATTTCTGTTGCTACCTCCCCATCTTCCTGTTTCTTGAGTCTTGAGCCTGCCTCCCTCACTCCCTGTCCCAGCATCCTGTAGAACACTGGATCCCTAATAAGGTGGCAGAGCCCTGGGCTTCTACCCAGTGCCTTGCACCCTACAGATTCTTCTGTGGGTACTCTGAGGAAAAGAATACAGGCAAGGAGAGGAAAAAGCCACAGACCCTGGGCCTCCAATGTGGGTTCTTTTGGCTCGGGAGAAGATGCCAGTGTAGTGCAGTGTGTGTGTGAGCTACTCAGGGGGAAGAAGAGGGAGGAGAAGCAGGAGCTCCAAAAGGAAGAAAAGCAAGTTAAATGTGAACTAATAACCACTTTTTTTGGCTTTGGGTTTTTGAACAGTGCTGTACGGGACCTATTTCCCAAGTTGTTACGCCTGGTAAGTACCTACCTTCATCATCGTCTTGCTTTCCTCTCATAAGTTGTCTCCACACCTGCCCTAAAACTTATTGTTTTTCATGTACATTACATGTTTCCATCAGACCATCATCTATTTTAGATTATATGGATTCCTGAAAAACATCAATATTTTCCCTGGAAAAGTAACCATAAGCAACACAGACACACAAAGGTTCCATAGAATGGAGATTTACACAAGTCCATCAAACAGAGGCTCATTATATCACCCCTGGAATTTCCAGGGGCAATTAAACCACCACCTCTGGCCCCTTTTTTTCCCCTTTGGGTCTCTGGATCTTCCTGGACATTCAGTGCCATTTACTCCATACACTGCTAACCTCCTCTTCTTTTCCTCAGGATGGCAAGGAGCTATTACTACCAACACGAATGGACGTAGAAGTCCCCCAGTTAAGCAAGGTGAGAAAGAACCAAGAAAGATTTGTGGTGTTGCAAAAGAGACATTATTAGATTTTGTTGTTGTTGGTGGTGGTGTTTTGTTTTGGTTTTTTGGTTTTGTTTTTGTTTTTGTTTTGAGACAGGGTGTCTGTGTGTAGCCCTGGCTGTCCTGGTACTCACTCTACAGACCAGGCTGGCCTCAAACTCACAGAGATCTGCTTGCTTCTGCCTCCCAAGTGCTGGAATTAAAGGCATGTGCCACCACTGCCCAGCTGAGATGTTATTAGATTTATAGTCTGAAATGACTTTCTGTTTCAGGAAACACGTACAGAATCTGAACTCATAAAAAACCTAGTTCTACAATTTTTGAAGGAGTAAGTACCCCTTGGACTACAAGAAAGGTGGGAAAGCTGAGCAATTTTGGACTGCCTTATCACATTTGCCCACAGGAGTTTTTAGGTCTCACTTAGGGTTCAGACCAAAGAAATAACCCGTCCCCTTATTTTGTGCTCCTTACCCTTACTAGATACTACATGTTTTATGACAATGGAGATCGACTTCATCTCATCAATGCTTATCATGATGAAGCCTGCTTCTCCCTGGCCGTTACTTTCAACTTCAATGACCCAAACCTGTGAGTATCACAGCTCAAACTCTGTTCTGGAGTAGCATGCCTCTCCCTAGGAAATGCCTATATTGGGTAGAAGATGGAGTTCTGTTCCTCTTTTCTCCTAGGAGCAACCTGGAAGAGTATTTCAAATATAACAGAGATATAAAGAAGCTGAAAGACTCAAGTAAGTGTAATGGAGAAGACTGGGCAGGGTAAGGGAGTAAAGACAAAATTTGGGCCATGGTCAATGGCCAGGTTGTATCATGGCCCCTGATCTTTGCTTCTTCTCGCCTCTGTAGACATGCGAATGCGGTTGCTGAAGCACAACAAACATAACATTGTGGCTTCTCTTAATTTGTTACCCAAAACTCAGCATGATTTGTGCTCTTTCTGGATGGACTTGTGTTACCACACGGTGAGTACCTTGTTCCTCTGTAGGTCATACCCAGAAAGCTGGAGATATGTAGGATCCTGAGCTCATAGCTGATACCATCTTCCATTTCAGGATATGATGCTCTGTTTTTCTGTCAATGGGTTGTTCAAGGAAGGTGAGTGTCTATAGAATTTCCTCTCTATGTCCCCTCTGCTTCCTCCCCTAGATAGGCACCCCTGAGAAGTCTTCCAGATTCTGTCATTCTGCACCCTTCCTTCCTTCCTTCCTCCTCCATGTTCTACTGCCTTCAAACCATCCTAATATGACTTGGGTTCATGCCTTTCTGCCCCATAAGCTCACAGATAAGGGACACAGGCTATGGAGTTTGTTGAGTCTCATTACAATTCCATACTGTGTAGCTTTGGACTAGTTTCCTAACATCTCCAGTTCTCTGTTTGTAAAACATGACTAATGAAATTCATCTCTGTAACAGATGTGAAAAAGACCCATCAAACACTGGAAGTGATTATTCACAGGGTCTAAAATGTGGTAGGGGGCACATTAAATAGGAGTCAATTATTACTGTTGTTGCCCTCCCCATTCCTGCCATACCCTCCTGACTCTGAGCCAACAACTGACTAATCCTGGCCCCTTCAGCATAAGAACCTGACTTGGGAATGCTGTGTGAGTATGTAAATAAGATGCTATTCTAAGAAAGCATTGTTGTTTTTTGTCCTTGAAGTGGAAGGAAAATTTCAAGGCTGTATCCGTGCCTTCACGAGGATCTTCATCACTACCCATCACAGCAATTCAAGGTCAGTGCAGTGTGGCTTCTGGAAATTCTTGTCCCTGCCCAAAGCCAGCAATGTGCCAATATGATGTTGCAGTTCTCAGGGTATTCTCAATATTTAGAAAGCCAACAAGTAGATCCAACAATTTTGCTTGCTGGTTGAGAGTGTGGACTTTGGGGTCAGAATACTATGCTCTTTCATGATATGATATTTACATGCTATATCACTGGCCAAGACATTAGGCTTGTCTCTAGTTCAAGGTCTTCCTTTGTTGTGTGGGGTAAATACATTGGGGTTAAATTCACAAATCTAGTCAAGCTAGTCTTTGAAAGATGAACTTTCTATGGGGTGGATAGAAGCAGGCAAGGATGGAATGTGGAAACAGTGTGGTTAGTGACTGGCAGTTATTGTAGGATTGGCATTGGTAGTGTAGGCATGTCCATTTCTTTACTTGTCTGACTGTCTATTTTCCTCCAGAATATGCATCATGAATGATGAGCTGATTGTGAGGAATGCCAGCCCCAAAGAAATCCAGAATGCCTTTAACTCATTGCCAACAGCCAACGTTTCTTCCAAGTCTCCCCTCTCTGAACAGCAGCAAGAAATGGTGAAGTCTTTCTCCATGCAGTCTAAGATGAAACCTAATTGGTCTCAGAAGTGAGTACTGGGTGTGCAAAGAAATGAGTGGGGTGGGAGAGGAAGTGAATAATGGTGCTTTGCAGGCAATTTGAAAAAACAATTAGGATGTTTACTTCCCCTCCCCAAAGTGGGCTCAGGAAAAGTATGTCCTAATCTATACTGATATCTTTAAAGGATTTTAAAACACTATAATAATTCATGTGGTATATCTTGTATATGGAAAAATCATAAGGAATCTGCTAAGAAACTAGAAGTGAAAAAATTCACCAAGTTTTTAGGATATAAGATTAATATATACAATAATTATTTGCATTTCTGTGTATTAACATTAAATATCGCAAAGTTAAATTGAGCAAACAGTTCCATTTATAGAAGAATAAAGAGTAACAAATACCAAAAAACTATAGTGAGGGGCAGGTGAGTATAATATAGGAACAAAGTTTTCCCAGCAATATCTACTCACATATACAAATTTAACAGCTTTCATACACAAAGTGACCAGGACAAGAGCTCTGGATATCAGGTGAAAAACCGTCATGTCTGCCTTTACTGTAACAAAATGATGAAAAAAAGCATCACAAAAGGCAGGGAATAAAGAGCCTATGTGTCTTAGTTACTGTTCTATTGCTGTAGACATCATGACCAAGGCAACTCATAAAACAAAACATTGAATTGGGGTCTTGCTTACAGCTTTAGAAGGTTAGTCCATGATCATCATGGCAGGAGGCAGACAGGCATGGTGCTTAGCTGAGAGCTTTATATCCTGATCCGCAGGTTAAAGAGAGAAGCTTTTGAAGCTCACTCCCAGTGACACACTTCCTCCAAAAAGGGCAAACCTCCTAATCCTTTTCAAAACAGTTCCACTCCCTGGTGACTAGCATTAAAATGCATGAGCTTATGGGAGCCACTTTCATTCAAACCACCACACCATGTCATATATGCCATCCATAGAACTACCTCTCACTTGGGTTAAGGAAAGTCCAGAACTGAAATTTGAAAACCAGTCCCATGGCTTGCTCAGCCTGCTTTCTTATAGAACCCAGGACCACCAGCCCAGGGATGGCACCACCCACAGTGGGCTACGCCCTCCCTACCAATCACTAATTAAGAAAATGCCCCACAGACTTGCCTGCAGCCCAGTCCTGTGGAGACATTTTCTTAATTGAGCTTCCCTCCTCTCAGATGACTTTAGTTTGTGGCACATTGACTATCCAGCACACAGTATTTCATGATACTTTTTTTCACTCTTCCATTCTTAAACTTTCTGGGCTGTGTTCTGGGCATGGGAAAGGGACAGAGAGTTGATGTTGGGGCCCTGTTTAAGGTTGAGTGATCGTCCATCCCTTATTCCATCATTTTAACCAGACAAGCCTAAACCATTACCCTTTGCCCCAGGCTGAGAGCCATAATAGACAGAGTTTAAAAATGCTTAAAAGGTAGTTGGACAGCATGCAAGGAAAATAACAGTAATGTATTCTCCCCTTGGGCCTATGTTTTCTCCAACCATAAACTTTTGGCTAGGTTTATAGTATCAAATATGTATTCCCTCGCATGAAGTGTACCTCAAATCCAATCACAAAGCAGTTGTTTGTCCCCCCTATAGCCACTATTGTGCAGCAGGCATATCTTATCTGGCAGGCTGAGCTTGGAGAACATATGGTCTACAGCTAGGTGAGACCATTGACTGCTTCTCTCCTCCCACAGTCTACATTGCACCTTCTGGCAGTATGAATGCTAGCCAGTGGGGAGGGAGTTTCCTGTTGCAATCCACCTTCATTTCTCTGTGTGTTGTAACCAAAATATATGGTGTCTTCAGTAGTAGGTCCTTACCATCTGTTTATGGTGTGCAACCAAGAGCAATGATTGTAGGCTCTATTATTATTCTTTATTTACTGAAAATATAATTTTTTCCATAGAATATATTCTGAACATGGTTTCCCCTCCCCCAACACTTCCCAGATCTTCCCCACTTCCCCAACCACTCAAGTATGCACTATTTCTGTCTCTCTCTCCTTAGAATACAAATAGGCATCTAAACAATAATAGTAATGATAATAATAAAAAGCCAGAATAGGACAGAACAACAGAAAAAAAAGAGTCAAAGTTTGAAAAAGCACAAACACATATGGATGCAGAGACACACAGAGAAATCCTGCAAAAACATAAACTGGAAACCATAATATACTATATATGCAAAGGACCTGTAAAGTTAAAAAAAAAAGAAATAAAAATAGAGGCCCTGACAAAGCATTATGAGACAAAGAAACTCCAAAAATGCCACCAAGTTTGTTTTGTGTTGGCTACCTACTGCTGGGCATGGTATGGGGGGGCCATCCCACTCCCACTTTTCCCGAGTACTGTTGAGTAGGAGCAGCAGGAAATATTATAAGTATAGAGGGGAGAGAAACAGATAGAAAATACAGGATAGCCTCAGGAAGGCCTGGATCCTAATCCATCAGGCCCTGACTGTCTCTGCCCTAGGGTTTTTAAAGGAATGCCAAGGGGTGGAGCAAAAGACCTCCCCCCAGCATAGCCAAGTTCAGACCATCTCATACACCTGGTACTTGGGCCTATGGTCCAATCATCCTCTTTATGCAGACCTGCTGGGTAAAGCTATTAGGAAACCTAAATGGGCTCCAACAGCATGGAGCTTGGCCTTAAGAGTGGTTTGTATACTCAGTGAGACTCCTTTGGAGAAAACTAATTTCTCATTTGCTAGTGATTGTCAAATGAAGATGCATCTGGGTTAGGGATGTGGGCTTGTGTCCATTTCCCTCTTAGCACTGGGAACCCATCAGGCCTAGACCTGTGCAGGCCCTGTGTGCACTGCCAGTCTCTGTGAGTTCAAACGTGTATTGGTCCTGCTGTGTTTAGAAGGCCTTGTTTCCAGGGTATCTTCTATCCCCTCTGGCTCTTACAATCTTTCCACTTCCTCTTTCACAGGGTTCCCTGAGCCCCTAAGGGAGGAATTTGATGAATACCTCCCATTTAGGGCTGAGTGTTCCAAGGTCTCTCCTTCTGCACATTGTCCAGTTGTGGGTCTCTGTAATTATTTCTTCTGCTGCAGGAGGAGGCTTCTCTGATGATAGCTGAGCACGACACTGATGTATGAGTATAGCAGAATGTTTTTAGGTAGTCTATATCCTTTTGAGTGCCTCCAAGATGTCTCTGGTGAAAACTCATAGGAGGTATTGTGCACCTGGCACCTATGACTTCAGGGAGGAGTTACCTGTTGTGTGACACTATTCCTGAGGAGCTGTAAACAAATATCTACTCACCCCAGACAGGGAATTGATGACAGACCAAAGTACTGATACCACCAAAGTCCAAGTTGGTAAAACTGAGTTTTATTGGCATTATTTAAACAGGAATGTGGGTGAGGGGTTACTCGGCATGAAAGATTCAAAGACAGCTGCATCACCAAAACCTATGGCAGCATAGGTGACAGACAGTTCACAAAAGCAGAAAACCTAGAGTGTACTGCACAATCTGTAAGCTGCTCAAGAGGCTGAAGCATGTCCATATAAGTCTGAGCTTCTTCTAGGCAGCCTGGCTCATTTCTGCTTCTTCCAGGCTACTGGGTAGACAGAGTGTGTTCCTAGACTGAGTATCATCTAGGCAGCTCAGCTGGTCGGAAAGTGTCTCTTAGCAGTCCTTACTGCTTGGGAACCAAGGGGGCTGGTGAATCTATTGAATTGTTTATGAAATGTTTCACATTTTTAAAAATTACTTATTTTTTGAGATTATAATATAATTACATCATTTCCTCCTTCCCTTTCTTCCCTCCCAACCATCTCATACACCACTCCTTGCTCTCTTTCAAATTCATAACATGCTTTTTGAAAAAGCATGTTATGAATTTGAAAAATGGTTGGTGTTGCTATGCATGCGTGCGAGAGCGTGAGTGTGTGTGTGTATTCCCAAATACATAAATACAACCTGCTCATTCTGTATAGTGTTACTTGAATGTTTATTTTCCCAGGCTGACCATTTGGTATTTCATAGCCAGTTGGTGTGCTTTTCCCTGGAGAAGACTATTACTCCCTTTCTCAGCATTCCTTAGTTGTCTACACCTAAGGATCAGAGATCATTGCAGAAGAGGGGGCAGAAAGATTTTAAGAGCAAACAGAATGGGGAGTTTGTTGTGTAAGATTGTGTCTGGAATGTCAAACGCTACAGCCATAAAGTCTCACCAACATGACTGCCTAAACATGAGCTGAACAAGGACAACAATAGACGTGCTAGCATGGACTTGAGGTGGTGGGGTCCACAAGGTCACCTTCTCTTAAAACATCCCATTGTTTTGTTTTCCTTATAACATTCTATGTCTTAATGAGCTCCCCTCCAAAATGGAAGGTTTTAATCTTGTAGGAAACTACCTCACAACACTATCCATGAAGTGTGTCTCCATTCCCAGTGGTTTATATTTGTGGGTTTTTTTATTATTATTAATTTTTTTATTAAAAGATTTTCTTATTTTACATACCAGCCACAGAACCCCCTCTCCTCCCTCCTCCCTCCTCCCTCCTCCTGCCCCCCCAGCCT
>LZPO01116966.1:202928-297746 GCA_001675575.1 Neotoma lepida
GAACAAGGTAGATGGCTCCTGAAGCTCGTCACCCAAGTTTGACCTCTGGTCTCCATCCATGCACATCTGTACCTGTATGTGCACCTGTACAAACATGCACAAAAAATAAATACTACATTTAAGGGCCTACAGTCTTGTCAGCTAGATGATGAAATTGACTGTGGTCCAGGCAAAGAGGTCACACTATGAACAAATGTAATGCTCCAAGGGGCCGTAGCTAGAATCTGATAACTAGCAGTAGGTGTCAGTATGTTCCTCTTCCCTGAAGGCATTAAGAACCAGTCAGAGTTCAGTAATATTAAATCCAGCATGGGTACCAGTACTTGAAGCACTGTTTTTAGATATTAATCTGCCCAACATAGATAGAATTCTGATTGTCCAAAAGAATCATGTTCACCTGTACCAACAGGCAATTCAAACAAGAAAAAGGATTGGCCATTGACATGTGTATAATTGCTTGCATGAACAAACATTAAAGAAATGTAATCAAAAGCATCAAGTCATATAGGTGTATAAGCAAGATATAGGACATGTATTCAACTTGACTTTTAAAGAACACATATTTATTTGCATATGAATAGACATATGTTGTGTTTTAAAATATTAACAAGCCCACACATAGTTGGAGAACATTTTCACATTTATGGAGTGGTTATCTTGAGGCAGTACATAGTAAGAAAGAATACACAAGTCAATGAATACCTCTATTAATTTTTCTAGTGTTTTCAAGGGTTGGAGCTCTTAATTAGCAAAATCATTAGGATAAAACTATGATAATGTAAGACAAACCTATTGTGGCTTATTTATAAAACTAATATGGCAAGGGGCTGGGAAGACAGCCCAGTGGTTCAATGAGTAAGAGCTCTTGCTGTTCAAGCATAAGGACCCACATAAAAAGCCAGGTATGTCTGTGTATACCTGTAACACCAGTATTGGGGGAGGGGAAGAGACAGGCAGAACCACAGCATTTCAAAGTAGAGACAGGTGGGTTCTGAGACATCACAGGTGAGCCCACCTAGCCAGATCAGCCAGTTTCTGGTTAGTGAGAGATCTTGTCTCAAGACAATAGATCTGTAGAGTGATAGAGAAAAACACCACTGTTCCGCTCTGGTCTCTGCATACACCACACACCACATACCACACAAAATGAATGCTTCAAAAATATTTCTGTAATTAAGTTATGTTAAATATACTGTAATGTGAAAAGGACTTTACATAAAATATTATATTTCTAATCATACGCCTTTCTTACCTGTTCGAGAGGGAAACACAAGGAAATAGTCTATCGTGTGATTTAATATCCCTAGACACTGTGTGAATGAGCACTTCATCTGCTACATGACATGCTGAAAGTGTCTCCTGTGGAATTCCAGGGTGGTGGATGTTTTCTCTTCCCCTCTCTCCCTCCTTTTTAATGACTCCTGCTAGTGACAGCCATGGTGCAATTCTGAATTTGGTCACCAGAGGGCGCAAACAGCCAATCTTGCAAGAAAAAAATATTCTTTTGTTAAAAGGAGCAAATCTGAGTATGTGGAATAAAATAATGACTTATTTCTTAACTAAAAATTAACTACCTGAATTCACTATATAATTTTTAAGTTCTGAAGAGACCGAGTCTCCAACTTTAGCTGCCATCAAAATCACCTGGGAGGTCTGTTAAGCCTGATGTAACCACCAGGTTGTAGGTTCTCCACTGGTTCAGCAGTGGAGATGGAGCCCAAGAATTAGCATTTTCTAGCAAGCTCCTAGATGATTCTGACACTGCTGGTCTGGGAACCATACTTTGAGAGTTACACCCTTTCTGAGGTCCTTGGAGAGCTATGCTGTGCTGACAGTCTTGGTGGAGACAGGCAACGTAGGCTCGAGGTGATGAGGTTATGGGGTGTAATGGAATCACAGGATCAAGGATCTAAAATGTACAGACCTTGTTCAGTGACCTGGCCCAGCACTGGCTGATATTTAACATCCACTCTTTTCACTTGATCCCCTAACCTAGTACTACTTATCAGTTAAAACACAAACCTGACATGATGGTGCATGGCAATAAAGAAAAATATAGTTCACCAGCAGTCCTGGTTAACATCTCATGCTTAACATTTGACATATTGTGCTATGCTATCTTTCCTGTACTTTGGTATATACACAGAAAAGTAGATAGTTCTATTTCTGAGGACGTGATTTCTCCACAGGCATCAGTACACAGGTTACTGGATTCAGTCTTATGTCTTGTAGATCTGCTGTTAGGATTGGTTCCCCTCTGCTGCTCCTTTGTTTAAATGAAATCTTATACTTCTTTAGAGTTTTTTTCTTTCCTCTTACAAAACATCATACAAGGCAAAAATAACAAGGAGAAGAAAGTATATGAAATGGCAGGAAATAGTGTGTGGGTTGTCTGTTCTCCCAAGCCCTTAAGGTAACTTATCCTACAAGACCAGAAAGTTGCCATGGCTAATACAACAAGAACGTCTGCACACCTTTACCTCCCTGTTGCTACAGTTCCTCTGCACATGATCTTCTGCTCTCGATCTCACGGTTACTTTCTGTTACACCTATCTCAGCTTCAAGAAAAAGGATGCCGAATGGAGATAGTACCACTCAAGTCTCCCGTGATTTCTCACTTCCCCCAGACAACCCTGTGAAGCACAACAC
Organism: Neotoma lepida; assembly: GCA_001675575.1. Taxonomy (NCBI): domain Eukaryota; kingdom Metazoa; phylum Chordata; class Mammalia; order Rodentia; family Cricetidae; genus Neotoma; species Neotoma lepida. The sequence goes on from LZPO01116966.1 coordinate 205,578, forward strand.
TCAGGTTCCATTTTACTGATAATTGGTCCTAAGCTTGTAAAGGATAATCCTTATTTCAATGTGTGATGACTAATATTGGTTGTTACTTTGACTACATCTGGAATCAACTCAAATCTAAGCAGCTGGGCATGCGTGTGAGGGATATTTTTTTTAATTGGATCAAGTGGGAAGACTCACCCCAAATTTGGCCAGACCTTCTGGTGGCAGCCCACATAAAAGGACATGGAAGAGGGATACTTTTGCTTTTTGCCTGCTTGCTCTCACTCTCACTGGCAACTTTATCTGTCCTGCTGCTGAGGCATCCCTTCACTTCTGTTAGAACCTACTTCTTCAGGATTCCAATGTAGACTGCAGCCCAGCAGCTCTCTTGGAATTCCTTGGGAATCTAGCACTAGATCGGGACTCCTTGAGGCATCCAGTCTCATGGACTGAACAACTACTGGATTCTTGCTTGACTTTTCTGTCAGGAGACAGCCTTTGTTGGACTACCTGGAATACAGCCTGTAAACTACTCTAATAAATCCATATTCTAGTCATTTTATTCACTCTTTCAGTTCTGTTCTGTGGGTGTCTCTGTGGCCACTATGGCCAGCAGAGTAAGAACCTTAGGAGCCAAAGGCAGTTTGGTTCAACACAACTAAATAGCTGCTGGTGTTGGTTTAAACTTTGAAAGTCTGACCCCAGGTGGTTTATTTTAGGCATATTTAAGCACAGCACAATTTGGTGAAATTTTTGCTAGTGATAATTAATCTCATGTGCAACTCAATCCCATATGTACAATAATGCTTAAGATGTGACTTCATCAAAACTCTTTATAAAGTACACATGATATCATTCATAAAGATGGGTTCTATAGATTGACTGCATGTGACATCTTCCATTAAGATAGGATCTGTAAAGTAACAAACACATGATACTGGTTTAGGGAGGATCCAGTGTGCTTTGGGCTGCACAGATAGTGCAAAGGGCCACCAAGCTAGTCACCATGTTCGGTCCCAGCCTTCTGGGAGGATAACAGCCTTCTGGGCAAGCAGACACGAAAATTCTCACTTTCTGATGTGGTGGACAATCCAAGTACAAGTTTTTGTTTCAGATAGTGGGAAAACGGCATGGGAAAAGAAAGCTCTCACACTTGGCTAAGCTAGCCTTGTACCTGGGGAGCTTTATACTGCATTTCCTCTAATCGTGATAATAAACATACAAGGCAAGTAATAAAGTTCCTTAATTAGATACGAGAAAATCTAAAACAGAAAGTAAGATGGCTACCCCTTCCCCCAGAGCTAAACCTATGGAAAACAGGCCAGGGACTGTGAAACACAGTCTTTTCCTACTGTGTTGTTTTCCTGGTATTTGGATGGAATTTAGGGAAAATCTTCCCATCAAGTAGCAATCTCTCCCTCCTATAATTCTTCAAAACTTTTACAATCAACTGGATTGATTTCTTCATCATAAAAATTGGTGACAAAAATCTAAAAGATATATGAAAAATAGAAGGACATTATTCAAATATTCCTCAGAAAGCACTTCATGTATAAAGGGAGAGAAAAGAAAACAAAAATTTTAAGTCTCATAGAAAACTATAAGAATGCTAGTATACTCATGATACTAGATGAACAAAATGATACTAGATGAACAAAACTGAGAGTAAATTAAACTGTGAATAATTTTATTCTCAAAACAATAAATTGCATGTAAGGTTTAGTGTTGCCACATCTTTACAAAACTATACATATGTATTCTCATGTATAGTATTTTGCAGAAAACAATGTCTTTTATGAAGAAAAATCATTTTATAGAACATGCCTCAGCAGGGGAAGAGGAAGTAGGCAAGATATTTTCATTTTTCACATATCTTTATTGTTTGACATTTTTCAGTTACAGATATATATTACCTTTGCCTAAAACTACAACTACAATATGATCCAGCTCTACCACTCCTAGATATATACCCAAAGGATTCCAAGTCTTACCACAGAAATACTTGCATGCCCATGTTTACTGCTTCACTGTCCAAAGTAGCTAAGAAATAGAAGCATCCTAGAAACTCACAAATAGATGAAGGGATAAAGAAAACATGAATACATATACACACTGCCATTTTATTTAGCCATGAAGGAAACTGAAGTGATGGCTTTTGCAAGAACATGGATGCAACCAGGAATCATTTTGTTAAGCAAAAATAAGCAAGACTCAGAAAGACAAATACCATTGTTGTTTCCCATATATGAGCCCCAGATTTAAATTAACATACATATACATATATTGGGATTGTCAGCCATGAAATTAGAAAGGGGATCATAGAAGGGAAGAAATCTCAAAGAAGTGGGGATGAAAGAGAAGGTCATGGAATCCATATGATATGAAAGCAGAGGAGAGGCATTTGCAGGAGAGGGGAACAGCAAGAGGAAAGTAGGGGAGATGAGAGAGGGGCAAATACAAACTGTGTATGACAATGCCATAATGAAAACCATTAGTTTGAATGCTACTTTAAAATTTTAATTTAAAAATGTACTGGATTTGTGGTTTAGGGAAGTGAGATACAGGAGGGAAGATTTTGTTATGATCTTATTCAATTTTTAAAAGATTTTTTTAAAATGTGTGTCAGTTTTGCCTGTATGCAAGTGAAGGGAACCACTTGGGTAGAGTATGCATGGAGGCCAGAAGAGGGCAACAGACGTCTTGGAATTGGAGTTAGAGATGCCTCTGAGCTTCCACATGAATGATGGGAATTACACCTGGAAGAGCAATAAAGGTTCTTAACGTCTGAGCCATCTCTCTAGCTTTCATCCAATTCCATACACATCTACTGTTGTGGTAAAGAAATTCATAGTACCTCAGCTAAGGGAGGAGGAGAAGAAGGAAAAGCTAGCCCACCAAATACTTACTATGCACACTCACACTGGCCCCATTCTCTTCATCTGAAACAGAGGTGGAATTTCCTTCCTTCCAGGAGCTTAGAGATCCAGGCAGCAACCTCTCCTGCAGAAGTGGCTGGCTGTGCCATTCGGGCTTCTAGAAAACTGGTGAGTCAGGCCCAGACCCCTTCTTCCCAAACCTTTTCAGAGCAGACACTCAGAGATGTAGTTTTAGATTTGACCAGCAGGTGGCAATGATCTCAATAGTCAGCCTTTGCTGCAATAGAAAACCATAATCTTGGAAATAGATATATGTATGTATGAAATGAATAACACTAAATCATTTGAAATTTTTCATATGGACAGAGAAGACTGAATGTATACATGATGTTTCATTTGTTAATAAATAATGGCTCCCCGGGGCCGAATCTCTCACCTTCATGCAATGTGTGTTCAAGGACCCATTTGCCCCTTCTACTTTTCCTCTTTGAAGCACAAAGGTCCATTTCCAGATGCCTACAGACATGGTAACACAGAAAATGGTAACTACATTTTTTTTCCATTTATATAAAGTGAGTGTGTGTTTCCCTAATACTAGACTGAGGAGAGAAGAATCAGATGACATAACTCATCACATAATAAAAAGAAATGGCACAAGTGTCCTTTCTTTTGGGAAACATCAGCAGGAAACATCTGCTTTAAAAACAGCACAAAAGCTCATCATTAAGTAAATGTTCGTGGACGGCATTTCTTGCATGTATATTTTCAAACATTCTTTAGTAGTTGTGGTATTTATTTTCTGTCACCCCCCAACACACACACACACACTTCTTTATTTTTTAGACAGGGGCCCACGAAGCCCAGGATTGCCTCCATCCACCAAGCTCTGGGATTACAGGAATGTACTACCAGGCCCAGCTGGGAAAATTTCTTAAAGGCTTAGTGTTTTCGGAGCACATTGTGTAGTTCCTCTGATAATCCCTTTAAAATCACTCTAGGCAGGAGTTTTGCTGCTTAGCAATAATCTCTTTCTGTGTGTTAATATAGTACTCATTTGTACATATAATCAATGTTAGATACATGCATATATAATTATAAAGATACAATATACAGTCTATGAAAACACTGTGCTGAGAAAGAACTGTACAAAGCAAAATGGCCACAGTCAAGATTGGCTCTACTTGCAGTGAAGGGAGCATCCTGCTGCCACTGGATAAACAAGCTATCACTGTCCCTTGTCTCCTCACCCCATAATCACACATACGCCCAGACCCTCATGACACAGAGTGACTGGATGGAGGCCAAAGTGGATTATACTGTCTGAGAAATTGGGTATTCTCAACAGGACCACAGTGCAGATGAAGATGGAGCTTGTGAGCAAAACCTGACCAGTTAGAGATAGAGCCCTTCAGGATTCGCAGCATCTGAATGCATAGTGAGAGAATGTGGGCACCATTGTGCTAAAAGGTAATCGAATCAAAATTCTCGATCTTTCTCTCAGTGTACAACCTCATCTTTTATAAACGACAGAGTCAATTGTGTTTCCATGCACACACTCTCACCTCTTCACTTTAAAATAACAGCTTGTACTCATGCCTTCTGCCAAATCATTTCTCTTCCCAGTGTGTGAAAATGGATTGTCTCAACAGGGAACACAGATTCCTTTCTCTTCAGGCATATTTATTTTGAGAACTTAGTGGAGAGTATTTATACTGGGACTAGGAATTTTATCAAATATTTCTTGAACAGGAAACCAGGCAACCTAACATTCTCAATCTGTATGGTTTGAATATATATAATCCATAAGCAAAAATACTGTTCTATATGAAAATAGTCTTGAGTTGGTGATTGCATTAAATTTAAATATTGAGCTTGGAGAAAATCAACTAGAAATCATGTTTTCTGTATGCTTAATTTTCACAAAATGATCTTTGCATTGATAGATATTTTTCATAGTCAAGTGATAAATTTCTTTTAGTGTAAGCACTGTCCACATATTAAAACGTCAGAGTTTATAAACAAGGTTAAAAGTAGCCCTAGTCTTTGACATTAATAAGGTTGTAAAGGTAGTATTTATTCAAGACTCAGCAAAGACTATTCCTGACTTTGTAGATCTCACACATCCTCTTAACATTTCCTTCTTTGCTATGTAAAGTTAGAGCTGAGATTTGCACAAATAAAAGGTTACTTATTCCTAATCCATGTTTGGAATTCTTGATTTCCTGATCTATAGAATACAGATTATCACTCCTTACCAATGGGAAGTATCCAACAGAATCCAAGAAACTGAGAATCTCTGTACAATGCAAGAAAGTGACAGTAGATTGGCATGTCAAAATAGCTGTTGTCATTTTAAGAAGACTCTTGGGGGCTGACCATAGTGTGTCCATTTTTTTCTTATTAACTTCCATTATAGCTTGTGCAGTAAAACACTTCCCATTGCTTATGTATGGACAACATCGGTAAGGTAGGCCCTCTTCAGGCCTCTACTCTTAATCTGATTCCCCCTTTTTTATACTTACAGTTCTAATTGTACTTTTGGTTACATGGAACTGATTATGAAATATGAATCATGTCTATCTTTGGATTTTTAACCTATCTGCCTTCCGTCTTAAATTTCTTCAATAAATACTGGGTTACAACAGAAAATAAAAAGTGTTGATTTGGAGGAACACATTTTTGTCCCCATGGGTTTTGTTTTTTAGATAGTAGGTAATATCTAAAAATTGGAGAATATCATATATAAATACAATTTCCTGGCACATCTTGGCTTAACCTGCATACCCTCAAGCATAAGACTGACTTGAACTGAGTAGCAGTGTCTACCTGTTCACACGATTGTGGCCATTGTCAGTTGAAGGACACCTTGACTGACACACACTCTTGCTATTACTGCTGCTGCTTTTCTTATCATCAAGAAAAATATAAAATACCACCAAACATAATGATCTCTGTTTGATCACTAGAACCAACATGGTAGGAGAAGAGACTCTTCTCCCACAAGCGGTCTTCTGACCTTCACACACACACATGCGCACATGCACACAAATAAAAATGCAAAAATTAAGTATTTTTAAACATTCTCCATCTTTATTCTGTATTTTAAATTTAGGTTAAATTTAATTTGTATGTGTGTGTGCATGTGTGTGTGTGCACGGGCCACAGTGCATGTGTGGAGGCCTGAGGACATCTTGAGGAGTCAGTCCACTCCTTCCACCATGTAAACCACCAGGGATTTAGCTTAGGTTGTCAGGCTTGCACAGCAAATGTCTTTACCTCCTGAGCTGTCTCGTGGCCTCCTATCTCTATTCTTCCACCGCTATACTCCCCTACTGTTTTTATAATGCTGGGAAGTCCCTTTTAAAATTACTTTCTTTGCTAGGCCTGAGGGAGCAGTTCTCTAATCTCAGCTACTAAAGAGGCTGAGGCAGGAGGGTTACAAGTTCAAGGCCTGCCTGGGCTGCAGAGTGAGTTCAGAGTCAACTTAGGCAGTTAGTTTAGTGAGATCCTGTCTCAAAATAAGAAGAAGAGAGTTGGGGATATAGCTTTGTGCTAGAACACTTGCTTAGCATGTGTGAAGATCCATTCTCAATACAACATAACACAACACAATTCACTACCACATCAGTCATAACATACCAAAACCTAAGTGAAATTCCTTCACACTGCATTCTTGGGGACATGCATGCTCCTGATTTTCACTATCTGTATGGTTGAGCTGGTTTTGATGTTCTTCGGGTTGTCTTGACTTGTTGCTTGTGCTCTTTTATGGCACACTTAAGGTCTCTTTTCAGGTCTCATACTCATTATGTGTCACTCATTATGTGTTTCTAAGTCACTCATGCCTTTCAGCTTCCAGTACCATGACTTCCAAGTATCTCCTTATGGCCTTTCCCCAGCCCTCCAAAGGAACCTCAGTGTCTGTCCTACTCTTCCACAAGCAAGCTTTACTTTGCTTTAAACTCTCCCTGAGCATTCCTTCTCATACAGGACAATCTTTAGCTACTCCTCAAATTTTAAAAAAAAATTCTCTAATAAAAAATGTAAGTAGGTGAGGTAGTAGAGATGTTAGTTTGGTCTAATCATTCCATACTGTGTATATATACAAATGTATCTTGAAATATCACCTTCTACCCAATAAATATAGACAATTAATATTTTTCAATTAAGAATAATTTTTATGTGGAAATATATAAAATATGAAAACTCTCTGCTTCCATTATCAACTCAGTTGCCATGAGCACCACACAGTCCTTCTGAGAACATGATACATTGAAACCTGTAATGAAACACACACCTTTAATCTCATCTTTTGGGAGGCAGAGTCAGGAGGATCGCTGTAAGCAAAATGTTATTTACAGTCATTTTATTGCTATATTCATCATCTTACACCAGTTAGAATGGCCAAGATCAATAAAGCAAATGACAGCTGTCATTGCTGGTGGGAGTACAAACTTGTACATCCACTATGGAAATCAGTATGCTGGTTCCTAAGGAAGCTGGGAATTGATCTCCCTCAAGATGCAGCTCTACCACTCTTGGGTATATACCCAAAGGACACTTCATCCTATCAAAGGACACTTGCTCAGCCATGTGCATTGCTGCTCTATTGTAGTCCTAAGAGTCAGAAATTGGAAACAGTCTAGATGTCTATCAATGGATGAATGAATAAAGAAAATGTGGTATATTTACACACTGGAATGTTACTTAGTTGTTCAAAAAACGAAGTCATGAAATTGGCAGGAAAATGGATGAAGCTAGAACAAATCATCTCAAATGAGGTAACCTAGACCCCAAAAGACAAATATGGTATGTCTTAGTCAGCATTCTATTGCTGTGAAGAAACACCATGACCATGGCAACTCTTATAAAAGAAAGCATTTAATTGGTGTTTGCTTACAGTTTCAGAGGGTTAGTCCGTTATCAGCACGGCTGGGAACATGGTGGCATGCAGGCACACATGGTGCTGGAGTTCTCCATGTAGATCCACAGGCAGCAGGAAGAGAGAGATACTGGAGATACTGGAGATACTGGAATTGACTTGAGCTTTTTGAAACCCCACAACCTACCAAAAGTGAAACACTTCCTCCAACAAGGTCATGCCTACTCCAACAAGGCCACACCTCCTAATCTTTTCAAATAGTGCCACCCCTGGTGACTAAGCGGTCAAGTATATGAGCCTATGGGGGGGGGTCATTCTTATTCAAATCACCACATGGTATCTACTCACTTATATGTGGATGTTTGTAAGAAGAACTTCTAACCAGTCTTATTAATAAACACACGGAACAAGAAATAAGGGTGAAAATCTGACAGAGATCAGAGGAATTAGGAGCAAGCCACCACTCACCAACGCTGCCTCTACTTCCAGGAGCAAAGCGGAGCAAAGAGAGAGACTTCCGATCTAACCTGGCTTTTTCCTCCCAAGCTACATCACTTCCTGTCTTGTCTGCATGGATCTTCAGAACTCTAAGGTTGATGCTGGGATTAAAGGCGTGTGCCACCACCTCCTACTGCTAGTTCCCCATGTGACCTTGGAGTCACAGAGAACCAAATGGATTAAGGGCGTGTGCTAACTTGCATGGATATTGTTTACTACTGGTGGCTGGCGGCCCCATTTTTCCTCTGACCCTCAGATAAATTTTATTAGGAAACACAGATAAATTATCACCACAGATGTTAGCTGTTAAGCCTGTGATAAGTGGGCTACAGTCTGCATAGCCACAGAGGTTAGGTATAGTGTAAGGGACTTGGGGGGAGGGGGGAAGGATCTCCTTACAAAGAGAAAATAGAATAAATAATTATGGATGGTTGGGGTGGGAAGACTAGAATAGAAGGTTCAAACAAGGAAGGGGAGAAAAGATGGGGAGAGACAGATAAAACTAAGGGCCATCTGAGAGGTTCTATGGAAACAAATATAGTAGAAACTTCTTAAAACATATACATATATGAAAGAAATCTAAACAGTCACCAAATAACGGGGAAGATGAAGTCCCAATTAGACATCTGTCACTACCAAATTTAGCCTTCAGTACCAGGAATGGGTTCCATTTTATTGAGCTGTTAGCCAAAGGGGCTCAATGGAAACTCCCCCAAACATCTCAGGCTATTGCTAAGGTTATTGCTGTCCACAAACTGTCTTAGGCCCTGTCTTAGTTAAGGTTTCTAATGCTGTGATGAAACACCATGACCAAAAAGCAAGTTGAGGAGGAAAGGGTTTATTAGACTCACACTTTCATGTTGCTGTTCATCATTGAAGGAAAGTCAGGACAAGAACTCAAGCAGGGCAGGATTCTAGAGGCAGGAACTGATGCAGAAGCCATGGAGGAGTAGCTGCTTACTGGTTTGTTCCCTGATGGCTTGCTCAGCCTTTCTTATAAAACCCAGGAACTGCCCAGGGTTGGCCCCACCCACATGGGCTGGGCCTCCCCACAACAATCACTAACTAAGAAAATACATTATAGGCTTGCCTATAGCCTGATCTTATTGAGGCATTTTCTCAAGTGAGACTTCCTCCTCTCCAGTGACTCTAGCTTGTGTCAAGTTGACATAAAACTAGCCAGTACAGGCCTTATTGCTGACGACAACACTTACATATCCCATTGAACTCAAAGAAGTTGAGCTGGTGCCTAACTAGAGGCTTCACCACTAGAGACATCAGTTCATGGTACTGAAAGACACTCCACACATACTGTCAGAGGAGAAAGATAATCATCACCCCAGCAACAAATCCTGCCACCTACAATGGTGACCTATCTGCAAGATTCACTGGTGTAATTGTTTCACAAAAGTTGTGGGAGTAAGCAGTCACTATCTGGTTGGATTTAAAACCCACTCCATGAGATGGAACCCATGCCTGAAACTGCGTGGGTGGCCTAGAAGCCAAGACTAGATAGGCCAAGGACCTAAGAGAAAACAATTACTATTGTTCTGCTAAAGAAATGTAGCAATAAAATAACTCCTGAGGATACTTTTTTTTGAGATTGTAATTTAATTACGGTCCTTCTCTCCTTTCCTTCTCCTCCCTCCAAACCTTTCATAGACTCCACCCTGCTATCCTTCAAACTCATAGCCTCTTTTTTTTTTCATTAGTTGTTATCACATGCGCAATATTTTCCTCAAATCCTGAGAAAGGTATGCCAACTGTATTTCTATTGAACTAGCTCATTTTAGAGAGAGAGATAGATTGGTGTGGGAAGGCTTTGCCTTGTTTCAGAAACAGTTTGCTTTATGCCCTTATAAGAATTATACCAGAAATATTCAACATAACTCTAAGTGCCTAAAAGCACAGGGAATGGATTTAATGGATTTGGATTGCAGGTAACAGAAGCAACTCCTGATGTTTTCTCTGTTAGTAATTTTGACTTGTGGCCTACAGAAAAGCATTAACTTAAGTGCTAAATGCTGCTCTCAGAATCGTAGGTGGTTTGCTTGACTGTATTTCTTGTTTGTCCTTGCTCACACACAGCAATTTTAAAGAGGTCTTTTTGCTTATTTGGGTTTTTAAGTTTCATTTGGTTTTTAATGGGCACATAATAATTGTTCGTATTTTGAGGGTGTAGTGTGACATTTCTAAACATGTGTACAATGTGCAGTGATCAGATTGGGATAATTGGCATGCATTGCCTCAGATATTTAGCATTTGTTTGTTAGGAGAACATTTAGGGCCTCTTCTTCTTGTTTTGAAGTATACAGTGATACTATTAACTATAGTCACCCTGCTGTGATATAGAATACTAAAAATTATTCCTCTTATCTAGCAGAAATTTTTTACCTGTCAACTAATGTTTCCCTATTATCACCTCCCCACACAGCTTTTAAGAGAGCAGAGCTCTGATGGAAACCTACCATTTTGGATTCCAATTTCATGCTTCTAATGTCACTGGCCTCCAGATTACACCATTTCTCATACTCTATACTTTATTTCTTATTTGTTTGTTATTACCTTTCACTAATCTCACAGCAACATGAGCTATAGAATGGAAAGGACTTTATTTGTTTCATGGCTATGTACTCAAGCCATAGAGTTACTGCAGTTTTTAAAAATATAGTTATAGCATTCCTTCCCTTCTCTTTCCTCTATGCAATCCTTCCCGTATACCCCCCCCTGCTTTCTCTCAAATCCATGGCCTCTATTTCTTTAACATTTTACACATATATGTATACATTCCAAAATATGTAAATACAACCTGCTCAGTCCATATAATGTTGCTTGTATGTAGGTTTTCAGGGCTGACCACGCAATATTGGCTAATCGATTTGGAGGTTCCTCCCTGCAGAAGACTATTTCTCCCACTCTCAGCATTCTTTAGCTGCCTGGAGTTCTTTTTGTGGGGTTGAGGCCCCTTGAAATTGACACCTTCCATGTTAGCATGTCTATTGGTGTTGCCATTGCTCAGACTTGCTTAAACAGCTACCTGCACCACTATTAATGCCCCTCCACCTTCACAATGCATGAGTACCCTTAAGTCTCCTATGTGCCTTTCTTTCTCTGTGTGCGACTGTCTGTAGGGGAGGCATAAACTGAATATCTTAATGTGGTGATGGGAGTTTAGTTTCAATGAATGGAACCAACCTTACTATTCCTTCCTTCTATTCCTTTAACTGTTAGGAGGTTTGGAAAACTTTTCACAAGATTGCCATTTCTTTGTCTTCCAATATTCAGGTTGTATTCATTATCAGTTGCTTTATTTTCATGTATTTTTCTCTCCCTCTGTTTTCCATGGGGATGAATATTGAATACACTAGTTTCCATTGGACTTGAGTCAGAAGAAGCAGTACATTCATTTTACAAATGCTTAGTATCTTTATTGTGCTAGACACTGCTCAAGAGCAACAGAAGGAAACAGATGGAATTCACATCATCCTGAAGCTTGTGTTCTACTGCCTACTTTCTTTAAATACTGAAGAGTTCCTCATGGGAACGTATTGTCTACTAAATGACAGGTATAATGGTAAACAAAATGAATAAAAATTCTTGCCCTACTATAGCAGCCCTAGGGATCAATTTGAAAACTCTGCCATGGTGGGCACAAGAACTCCTTGTATTAAGATGTCAGGAATCAAAACTAGTTTTCTCAAAAATTACATTTTGTAACCATTTATTGATATGTAATTCACAACCATACATTTTATAATACACCTCTTTAAAGCGTAAAAATCCAAGGTTTTTAATATAGTCGCAAAAATGTGCAACCATAACTACACAGTTTATTTTGAACACTTTCATGACCACAAAGAGACACTCATGCCCTTTAGCTATCTCTCGCATCCTCCTCTACAAACATAAGCAGCCACTTATCTATTCTATGTTTATTTTAAATACGTATTATGCATATAGATGTTTTGCCTGCATGTATGCCTGTATGCTATGTGCATACCTGGTATCCACAGAGGCCAGAAGAAGGTGTCAGATTCCCTGAGCCTGGATTTAGAGATGGTTGCGAGCTGCCATGTGGGTGCTGGGCATTAAAACTGGGTCCTTTGGAAGAGCAGCCAGTGCTCTTAATCACTGAACCATCTCTCTAGCCCCTGTCTCTATATTCACTGAGGACATTTCATATCAATAGAACCATGCAGTAATAGTTTCAGGACTTCATCATGGTATTGTATACATCAGTAATTTTATAGCTGAATCACATTCTATTCAGTAGCTATATCACGTTTTGTTTGTATATTTATCCACTGCTTGACATTTGGTTGTTTCCACCTGCAGGCTAAAATTATGAATAATGTTGTATAAATATTCATGAACAACCTTTGGCTTAAACAACTGTTTTCAACTCTCTGTATAAACCCAGAGGTAGAATTATAGGCAAAATATTTATTTTTTTTTAAATAAAGCAGAGTTTACGTGTGTGAAATTATAAGCACAGAAAGACAAATGCCTCATGATCTCACACATCTGAGGAATCTAAAAAAGCTCATCTGTAGACATTCAGAGTAGAGTTGTGGCAATCAGAGAATTTTACACAGAGGCAGGGGAGAATGGTGAGTAGAACAATGACCAATGGTTGTAGTATGACACATAGGAGGAAGAATTCTGGGCATTCTGTAATACAGAAGGACAATTGCAATACTGTAGTTAATAATATCATAGTTTATATTTCACAATAACTAGAACAGAGGATTCGAAATGCTCTTGTGATAAACAAATAATATTTGAGGTGATAAGTATGCTAAAATTCATTTTATTCTTAAAAATATATACATTTTAAATATCACACTTTGCCCCAAAATATGCATAATTATTATTATGTGTCAGCTAAAAGTGACAGAGTGTTTCAAAACAACATATGATAAAATACAAAGCTTCCATTTGAACTTTAAACCTCTCATTGCCTCCCATTCCTCATCTCAAAGGTAAAGCTAATAATCGAAATAACAGCAATAATACCACATCTTTATTAATGTTCATGTAAAGAAATAGATATATTAATACATGGGAAGCATTGAGAGCAATACATGGATAAGAATGAAAACTGTGTCACTTCAATCATAGAAAACATAAAGCATGGAGGAGGTCCAGGGAGTGCTGAGGAGTGATGTGGACTTTTTCTTTTTGTTTTTTTGTTTGTTTGTTTGTTTGTTTTGGTTTTGGTTTTGGTTTTTCGAGACAGGGTTTCTCTGTGTAGCTTTAGCGCCTTTCCTGGAACTCACTTGGTAGCCCAGGCTGGCCTTGAACTCACAGAGATCCGCCTGCCTCTGCCTCCCGAGTGCTGGGATTAAAGGCGTGCGCCACCACCGCCTGGCGACTTTATAAGTTCTTCCTGTCAGGGTGACACTGAGGAAAGACCATATATATTATATGTTAGAGCAGAGGCCAGCACCAGGAAACTGACTGAATGAAAGGCCCGTGATTTGTGATTGATCTGGGATCTAAACATCAAGCTTCTACCAAGTAAACACATAATTGACATTTCTTTCTCAAACATGTGGAAATTGCTTCTTTAATGCCAAAATAAAGGGTGAAATCAGATTAATGATGTGAGTAAAGGTGCTTGCACCCAAGACTGATGACCTCAGTTTGATTCCTAGGAATGGGAAAAGGAGAGAACTCTCGCCTCCACAGGGACACAGTGGCAAACACACATACACACACACACACTAAATAAAGATAAATCAGATAAATAAATAAAGATTGTAAAATGGCGAAATCACAGAGACAGACCAGCACATAGGACAGAAAGCTTCAAAGATGAATTCTCTTTCTTGAAATATTTTATCATCTCATTCTTATTATACAGTACTCTCTCTATGCTAACTTCTTTCTCCTTCTCATCACTCTTAGAAATAGCTTTACTTTCCATACTTGATTCTAAAATCCACAATCATACACACGTCTCTATAATGAGTCTTTCTCTGTCCCACCAGCTAGTTCCCAAATAATGACATGAAGACTTATATTAATCATGAAGGCTCAGCTTATAGCTTAGGCTTGTTCCTACCCAGCTCTTATATCTTAAATTAACCCATTTTTTAAAATCTACATTCTACCACATGGCTTTTTACCTTTCTTTCATTCTGTACCTCTGATTTGTTCTGTGCCTCCTGAAGTCTCCTGCATGCCTAAATTCCTCTTCCTCTCTTTCTTTCTGCCCAGAAGTCCCGCATATATCTCCTGTCTAACTCTTGGCCATTCAGCTCTTTATTAAACCAATCAGAAGGCACCTTGGCAAAGACACATATTTACAATGTAAACAAATTTTCCACAACACTTACCAGACAAAATCCTCCATTCATGAATGTTATAGGCAAAGCTATATGTTTTCTTTTTGACAGTAATCATAAAGTTATAAATACACGTAATTAGTGACAACTTTTATAGTACATTAGATTATGAATTTAGCTAGAAACATTAAAGGGAAGTGCAAAAGAAACTTTATCTATTAAAATCCAGATAATAACTCTAAGGAAATGTGAATTATTTGAAAAATTTCCAGAATATTTTACAGGCAGAGAAATTATATGCATAATATGTAAATAAATCAGAATGTTTCAAAATGTATTGAAACTTTACAGTGATGCCACAATAATCTTGCATTATAATGAAACATAGGAAAAAGAGAAGAAAACTATAATATACATAAATTAAAATGCATGGTACACACTCATGGTCTCACAGGAGCTGTGGTTACCTGCAGAAAATCATGGAAACTAAAATTCTGACCAAAAAACAGGGTAGAGAAGATAAAGAATCTCCAGGTCCCTTACTGATGAGCCACGGGCTGGGTATAAGCAGTGGCAAGGAAGAATCATTCTCTAGTGAGGATATGGTCACTGGTAGGTTTCCCATGTTCCACTGGATATTCCCACATTCATGCACATATGGATAACACTAACTAGACTTAATGGGCCATCAAAAATTAAAAAGACATGAAATTAGAAGCTGGGCAGACGCATGTTGAAGAGGAGATGGGAGGAGCTGAACAAAGGAAATGGGGTATTTCCACTTTCTACATGCATGAAATTCTCAAGAATAAAGAAAAAATTTAAAAGAATATACATGTAAATACATCATGAGATGTAATGATTCAACATTTGAAATACAAATTTATGTGATAACTTATGTAACAGTATAAACACAGGAATATATGCAGAAAATATGAGCTGAATTACCACATATTGCCATCTTCCTACATAACAGGATAAAAGACAACACAGATTTTTTTTTCTAGTGAGTAATTATTTCTCTGTTGCAGTTATTTTTGAAACAAAAATATTAATTTTGAAATCCAAAGGAAAACCATATAATTTTACAATATTGTTGTGCATTATTAATTGGATTTGATGATAGAAAACTTGGGCAAAGTGCATGTCTGCACATAAGCGTGTACATATTCTCTATATACATGTATATGTAGTTGGCATTTTCTTTGGGCCACCAACCAGCTCCCAAATAATGACACAGAGACTTATTATTAATTATGAAAGCTCAGCCTTTAGCTTAGGCTTGTCCCATTAGCACTTATAACTTAAATTAATCTGTTTCTATTCATCTACATTTTGCCTTCAGGCTTTTTACCTTTCTTTCATTCTTTATGTCCTACTTTCCTGATTGCTCCATGACTGATTGGCTGGTCCCTGGTGTCTCCTTTTCTTTCTCCTTTTTCTTTCCTGAGCCTAAATTTTTCCTCCTATTTACTCTCCCTGCCTGGAA
Organism: Neotoma lepida; assembly: GCA_001675575.1. Taxonomy (NCBI): domain Eukaryota; kingdom Metazoa; phylum Chordata; class Mammalia; order Rodentia; family Cricetidae; genus Neotoma; species Neotoma lepida. The sequence goes on from LZPO01116966.1 coordinate 221,592, forward strand.
GTTCCACCTATACCTCCTCCCTCGACATTGGCTGTTCAGCTTTTTATTAGACCAATCAGGTGCCTTAGACAGGCAAGGTAAAACAGCAACACATCTTTATGCAATTAAACAAATGCAACACATCTTTACATAGTTAAACAAATATTCCACAACATAAACAAATGCAACACATCTTTGCATAGTTAAACAAATACTCAGCAACATGTATACTCACTTTTGAAGCGACAAGGAAATTTTAGCAGTCTTTATTTAGATTGAGACATTCGTATATGTGTCTCACTGATTGGCCTGCTATCTCACACATACTCAAATTATTCAACACAGAGGCTCCCATTATCATGGAAAACTTCCTAGCACACAGTTTAAAATAATTTAATATCTATAGGCTCTGAGTCACTTCATTTACCATAAAAATTTCCAGAAAAATCCTTCTAGTGGTGGGAGGACAGTATTTTCCAAGGCTTTTTGCTAAATGATGAACCAGTAGTCATTCCAGATGTGGTCACTAGATGGTACTGATCTACAACTTCTGCCTTTCTTCAATAAAAAATATTATTTATGGCAGTGAAAGAAATGCCTTATTGAGAGTTGTTTTGCATTACAAGATGTGCAAGAATGTATAAAACAAAATGATGATTAAATTTTTTATTTAATGGTTTTCTTCTTTTCTCTAATTCCACAGTTGTAAGTCCTGGTGACAAAGGTAACACTCTGCTGTGACAGCTGACTTGGGGTCAGAGCAGAGAGGAGAATGAGTTTGGGCATTTGCTACAATTGTGAAGTTTCACAGGACAAGTATAGAAGAAGACTTTCTAGACACACCCAACTGCAGGGTAGTGGGTTTCCATACAGGATTTCCCCAAGGATGAAAAGGGTCGTGGAGCATTTCCTGCCTATTGGATCTGGCTAACATCTCTAAATAACTCCTTCCACTCTTCCTTGACTGAAGTTCTTAGTCCTCAAGTCTCAGCTGAAACATCATTTCCTGGGGGACATCTTCCCAGCACACTCCAATGACCCTCGGAACTTCAAAGCTCTAACAGTAACTCCACCAGCTTCACCAAAGAGTTCAGTGAATGGAAGCTGCTATTCTTCATGCCTGTGGCCTCACACAATGGAAGATTCTGAAACTTTCAAGTATCTGAAGGTTGGCCCTAGGCTTCAGCTCTTCTACTTTTGAGAGGAATTACTGGGTCACAGATCAGGTAAGCAATGGACATCCAGATTTAGTCCATACAAGACAGCTGGGAATGTTTGTCGGGGAAGCTGTTGGAAGTGAAGAAGACTGTGGGTTGATGCCTTCTCTTCTGTGGGAGATTGAAATGCCAATCTCTTCTTTGCAGCAGAGAGTTTGGCAGAGCAAAGCTCATCGAAACTTTCCAGAGATAGAATACCAAGCTTGAGCATGCTAAACACTTTAATTTGTAGCAGATACTTTCAAAAATATTTCCAAGATATTGAAGTTTGAAGATAGAAAAACCATTAAAAACAAGAAAAGATTTTAAGTAAACTGCAGGTATAACAAGACACTGAGTTATAGTTGAAATTATGTAACATTTAATTCCTTTCACTCACTGCACTGTCAGCATACTGCTTTTCTTTTCACAGATTAGATAGAAGATAGATAGATAGATAGATAGATAGATAGATAGATAGATAGATAGACAGACAGACAGATAGATAGGTAGAGATAGTTTCACATCAAAGCATGGCTGATTAAGTCATCTCTATAATCTCAAAGACGTCTTATATTTAAGCCCACCAAAGAATGTGAGAGAAAGAATTTCTTAGATGGAAAAGCATGCTCTCGGTCATTGGCAAAGCCCAGACCAAATGCCAAATTTCTGACTCTAAAATCCTAAATCTTCCCACTGCTTCACTCTGCATTGCCTTGATTGTGGGACATACTTTTATGGTCTTTGTTTTTTAATAATAATAGACATTGACTTTCAGTTTAAACAACACTGAAAAGGCCTTCACAGATGGAGTAGTAAATGCAATTAACTAGCAACCCCACAGCCCCGTGACAAACACAGTTAATTTTTAAGTCACATTTCCAATGCTTGGAAACTCTTTACTACTTTCAATATATTGTGATGATTTGGGGCAACTCTGTCTTTATTTGTACTATTGTAAATCATACTACATTACATTCTACATTTCATTGGGAGCATGCTTTTCCTTGAAAGGAATTCCTTCTCTGAGAGGGTTGGCAATCATTCCATCAAGGATGGAGAGTGGCTCATGAGGCAATAAATGGTTGCTAGAGGAAGGGCTGTCATTTTCTTCAATGGTGTGGCCATCAGTAAATTGCCCATGCTCTTGTAAATAATGTCCCACTTATCCTCGTGTAAGTAAAGTGAAGTAAACTCAGTAGATCACAAACATAAAACATAAAGATAGGAGTGTGTATTACTTTCTTCTCCTGCTTCTGTGATAAAGTATCCTGGCAAAAACAAGGGAGAAAGAGTTTATTTGGCTCACAATTCCAGGTTCTATTCCATTACAACAGGAAAGTCATGACAACAGGACCTGAATCACTTAGTCACATTACAAGCACAGTTCACATCAGAGACCAATGAATTAATTCATGCATGCCAATGCTCAGCTCACTTTCTCTACTCTTATACAGGCAATGATCTCCAGCCTAGGGAATGGTGCCACCCACAATAAGCAGTTCTTTCCACTTTAATTAATGTAATAATGTCACCTCTTCACAGATACACCCACAGGCTAACCTAATCTAGACTATCTCTCATTGAGACTCACATTCCAGGCGGTTCTTGATTGTATCAAATTGACAACTAAAACTATCACAGAGGGTAGAAAAAACATTTCAGCAGAAGACAGAGGTGTATGAGAGAGGGAGAAAATGACAAAAAGTCATTATATGTATGTATGTGAAATTGTCAAATAAAATAAATAAACAAATAAGGGAAATTTTAAACTATAGGGACAAAAGCAAGATGAGACTGCCAGACTGGGGTGGGGAATGGGGGGTGGGGGTGGGGTGTTGGTAACTGACAACAAGAGAACACAACAGAACTTGAGTTGTGACAGAATGTTTTTGTCTCTGTTTATGGTACTGGTTTGCCAGCTGTACTCACTTCTCAAACTTATATATCCCAAAAGCCTGAGTTTGGATAAATGCAGCACATTTAAGACCAATTCAGAGTTGAAGAGTCTGGTACAACACACAGGAGAATACTTATCAGAAGCCACAGGAAATATTTAAAAATAGCTAAGGCAGAAAATGTTCACATTTGGTCATTTCCTTTCACTCCTGTGCAAACTCTCTAAGTGTGCAAAACCAACATAAAAAATGGTACTTTCCATATATTCCAATAATAAACCTGCTGTGAAAGAAAATAAGAAAATGATGTCATTTACAACAGCCTCAAAACAAAACACCTAGGAATAGACTTAACCATGTGGTGATATTTTGTTTGTGCTTTAACAAATAAATCTTACCTGAAGATCAGAGGGCAGAGCTAGCCACTAGTGAGCCGTAAAGGCCAGGCAGTGGTGGCACACACCTTTAATCCCAGCCCTGGGGAATCTCGTGCTTTTAATCCCAGCACTAAGGAGGTTGAGACAGGAAGTGATATGGCTGGGCAGAGAAAGGAATGTAAAGTGGGAAGAGACAGGAGTTGGGCCGTTTTTGGCTGAGGATTTTGTAGAGATAAGAACTAGTGGCTGGCTGCTCTGCTTCTCTGACCTTTCAGCTTTCACCTTGATATCTGACTCTGGGTTTTTATTATAAAGACCAACTAGGATTCATGCTATATAACCAGCTTGATGAAAGACCTCTACAATAAAACTCTAAAACACTCAAGAGAAAAAATGAAGAATATATTAAAATATGGAAAGACCTCCCATGCTCAAGAATTGGCAAAATTAGTAATTTGAAAATGGCTGTCATATTGAAAATGATGTACAAGTTCATAACAATACCAAACAAAATCTCTATGGCATAGCTCATAGAACTGGAGGAAACAATCCTAAAATTCATTTTGACAAACAAAAGACTCCAAAGAGTCAAGGGAATCATTCACAGAGAGGTCACTGCTGGAGGTATCCCAATGCCTGATCTCAAACTGTACTACAGAGGCATAGTAACAAAAACAGCAAGGTAGTGACACAACAAAGGACATTTAGACCAAGAGAATAGGACAAAGGACCAAAAAATAAACCTACCTAGCTACAGCCACCTCATCTCATTTTCTTTTTACAAAGTTATAAAAAAAAATACATAGGGGAAAATATCTTCTATCTTTCACTTTATACAAAAAATACTTAAAATGAGTCAAAGAATTTAATATAAGATTTTAAACCTTAAAATTTTTAAGTGGAAAACATACAGAAAACAATTCAAGATATAGGTGTAAACAAGGACTTTCGGAAATACTCCAGTAATTCGGAAAATAATAACAAGGATTGGCAAATGGGACTGCATCCAACTGAAAAGCTTCTGCAAAGAAATCAGAACAATTAACAGAGCCAAGGCCAACCTACAGAATGGGATAAATTCTTTGCTACCTACACATCTGACAGAATAAATGAATATCTACAGTGTCCACAGAACTATAAAAATCAACAAGTAAACTAATTAGATGTGCAAATAACTATCATATGAAGAAGTGTTGAACACACACGCAACTATCAATAAAATTCAAACTGAAGCTACATAAAGATTCCAACTCACCCTAGTCAGAATATCTATCACTAAGAAAACAAATAAGAGAGAATTCTTGTGTGTGTATGTGTGGGGGGACTTACACAGCTGTTAGGAATTAGTCCAGTCACTATGAAAACCGGTATAGAAGCTCCTGTAAACACTGAAGTTAGAACTGCTATATGATTCGGCTATATCATTCCTGGGAGTATATGTCCAAAGAAAATACGTGAGCATACTACAAAATGTCTGCACATTCATGTTTATTATAGCAGCATCTGTAGTAGTCAAGTTATGAAATCATTGACCTAAGTGTCTGTCAGTAGAGGAACGGGTAAGGAAAATGTGGTGTGTATACACAATGGAGTTCTGTTTGGCCATGAAGGATGACATTATGGCACTTGCAGTGAAACTGATGCAACTGGAAATGACATTAAATGAAATACACCAAGCTGAAAAATGCAAATATTGCTTGTTCCCTGTCATATGTAGATTGCAGATTTATATAAGTGTGTACAAAATAAATTTTATATAATGCAAAAGCAGAACTTATCAGCTCTATTTGAGAAAGGGAAGGAGAGTTACAGAAGGGGAGGAAAAAGAGACTAGAAGAGTATGGTGGCCTATGGTCAAAGCAATGATGTACTTGAATGAAAATATCTTTCTGAAACCCATCACTATGTATGATGAGTATGCTTCAATAAAAATAAATAAGAGCTGGGCGGTGGTGGCGCAGGCCTTTAATCCCAGCACTCGGGAGGCAGAGGCAGGCGGATCTCTGTGAGTTCGAGGCCAGCCTGGGCTACCGAGTGAGTTCCAGGAAAGCTACACAGAGAAACCCTGTCTCGAAAAACCAATATATATATATATAAAATAAATAAATAAATAAAACTACTTTTCATGACATTTAATATAAATAAAGCATGTGGTAAAGCAAATTCTTAATGATAATGATTAAAATATTAGTAAATTAATGTTCCAGAGGAATGGAAGTAATATAAAGGATTCAAGAGGGAAAGAAATTTTATAAAAATGTCAGAAAGGTAAAAACCAGAAGATTCACCAAAAAAGCAGGAAAATAAAAGTACAAGATAGTAAAAAGGATTTAAATACATAAGAAATCATACTATTTATGAACTAATTTATCTAGATTTTTTTAAAGCAGTGTGTAATTGACTTAAGTCCAGTTACATGCAATTTACATGAGTCTCAACTAAAAATCAGTAACACACAGAGAAAAACCCACATATATGTAGTAAGCAAGATTTACAACTGAAATATAACAGCATAGAAATGTTTAAAGTAAAGAGCAGAAAAAGACATGCTGGGAAAATTTGTGGAAATCTACTGTAGCTATATATTTTTATCAGAAAAAAATGGCCTTTAAGGCAAAAGACATTATTAAGGATAATGTGGCTCAGAACAGAATGCTGAAAAGTATAATTCTCTAGAAAAGTATCTCAGTTTTATGCTTTTATACCTCCAAAAAACACAGCTTCAACATCTACAGCAAAAAATCAACAAATTACAAAAAGAAATTGACAAATGTACCATTACAGTAAGAGTTCTTAACATTCCTCTCTCAGTAATTGATAGATCAAGTAGGCAAGAAAAATCAGTAAAGATACAGAAGGTTTGAAAAACAAAACTAACAAGCTTGATTTAATGGATGGGATTCTACAATGAAAATTGGAGAAATAAAATGCTCCTCAAGTACCTTGCAAATGAAGTGGTTATAAAAATTGGCATTGCAGTAGTCCCTAAGACAAGAGTTAAAATATTCACCAGCTAATTCTAAGTAAGCAGTCAGCCTTCTGTCTACAGATTCCAGAAACCTAACCACCACAGATGAAAATATTCAAAATAAAGTTGCATCTATATTGAGCACATACAGACTTCTTATTTTTATTCCCTTAATAGTTGATGCAGTGCATCAACTGTTTACATCATGTTTGCATTATATCAAATATCGTAAATAGTCTAAAGATGATTTAAAGTAAACAAGAACAAATTACCTGTAGATACCAAGAGAAAAAACACACCTATAAAATTAATAGATTCTGAGAGACAGCCTAAAAACAATACCTCGACGGAGGTAGTAGAACCCGTGGGTGAGAAAACACAGGTTATTTAACAGTTGACATTGAAACAAAGCCTTCCCATTTATTTTTCCCATCTAGCATTTTGCTCCATCTTCCTTTCTGGAGGTATGTATTGTAAACCACCTCACTTTAGCCTATTTAACCATATATGCAGAAGACAAATACAGTGCTCCATGTCTGTACATCAGGACATATGACCAGCAATTGTGTCAGGCAGTATGTACAAGTCCATCATGACTAAGAACACAACAACAACGAGTCTTTTACATTTTTACTTCACTCGTGACTTGTTAGCTTGTAACAGAATAAGTAATATTTTATCATTAAAGTAATGGTACAAAAGAAAATGAGGGGGAAAAGTCTAAACTTTCAGCCTTTTGAATTTTACCTTTCTTGTGTCCTCTCACAGCCTCTTTTCAGCTATAATTTTAAAAGTCAACCAAACCATTTATTGCCGGAGACGGCATATAAAAAGTCTGATGTGCTGCCAGTGGAGTCTGTGCTGGTGGTACCTGACAATGAGGACATCGATCCCTCTGGGCCTGCCCTCCAGATATTCCACTGAGCCTGCCTTCTGTGGGCCAGGGAACAACCCTTGTGTCCCGAGGGCGGACTTTATGGCGTTTGCATGTCATGTTCTCATCGCAACCGTCACTGATTCTTATAATCTTCCTACTCTGTTTGTTCTTTATGCTTTTCTTTCCCTCTCCTGTGGTGGTTTCTATGAAATTAGACATTAACTTCATTGGAAATGATAGAGATTGTGACAATGGCAGGAGTTAAAGCTGTTATGTAAGTGATGGGGAAAATCCTGAAGTCTGAGGAAGCTCTTCAGGCATGGAACAATTGTACAGAATGCAAAGTTCAAAATTATAATGTGTGGGACAGAAGACAAAAGTTGTTCAGAACTAGTTAGAAGACAACTTGACGAACTGCAGGGTGATGAAGGTGGCTTGAGCTGAAAGGAAGCTGGCAGTCTGGTACCTTAAACCATTGCTTGTGATTCTGTGCTTTCTGAGAAACTGCAAGTAGATGGCCTCTGGGGTGATAACCTCAGATGGTTTGATAATTATTAACCTGTGCAGAATAAGCTGGTGTGCTTTGGCTTTCTGCCTGGGAACTTTTATGTGCAGTCAAGGGGCACGGGGTACACTTTGCTGATTTCCAAAAAGAACTTTCGAAATTATTGTGAAAAGCCCAATCGCCTGTTGAATTTTCTCATCCCCTATCTCCTTGTAATATTACAATAAAAGACTGGGGTTGACTCAGATCAAAAAAAGAAGAAGACGCACTTCTCCAGATCTGACAAGACTCATCAGCTTGCACCAAATTGTGTGTCTGAGTCCCTTCTTGCGCCTGACAGACATCCCTGCCCTTCAAGACCCTCAAAACTGCTGAGGCTGGTCCCTGGAAACTTATTTTCTACTTTTTGATGAAAAAAAAGTCCATGTCATTGATAGGCTTACCCTTTACAAGGTTTTGCTTGAGTTATTTCTAACAGCCCAACACTTTCCATTTCTGCGTGTATGTGTTCTACATTAAAAGTACTCCACATATGGCAATGTGGATTATATTAAGTAGATGAATGGAGGGGTAAATCCCGTTACTTAGCAATCATACTTCAGGCATCTTCCAAAGAAAACAACTTCTGCCACCCCATCTAACCACAATGACTTCTTGCCCAGACCAAAACATAAGAAGAGACTTTTTCATTGCTCTGTAAAGAATACGTAGGACAGATTGAGAGTAACATGAAACTGAGTGTCAAACAAGGAGTGATTTTAGATGAAAAGGATCTTTGGATGGCTCCAAGTGATGCTGATGATAGATTCTATTTGTTCATACTTAGGAAAATGTGTCAGATAGATATGCAATGACTGTCCCAAAGTCACACACATACTATACAGAAGGAAAAAAATAATTTCTAATTTTCAGAAAAGAATATTTTTCTACTCTACCACACCATAGGACAAAAGGGACTTAATACTGAGGTTTTGTATTTGAGTAAGGACATAGAGCCTTGTATACTAAAGAAATAGGTCCTAATCTCAGTTTTTTCATGTTATGAACAAGCTATTACTAACCACTGTACATAGTTCATAGATTCTAAGACATGATTTAAAAAAAATATAATACCTCAGTCATAGGTATCTTACCACTACAGTAGCAAAAATTTTGTCTTTGTTAGTAATGCCTAAAATAACATATTTCTTAAGAATGATGGCATATGAATTTCAATGAAGCAAGGTTCTTCACCTTTCAGAGTCTCAGTTTCCTCATGTATGGAATGGAACTGAAAACCGCCCCTTCAGAACTTTTGGGAGGTTAAAAGGACATAAAATATTAATACTGCAGTAATCCCAGTGCCTGACATGTAGAGAACAGTACCCAGAGTTGGGAAGCATGGTAGCTATGCACTGAGCCTTGGCAGTGCATTTGGCCCCTTAAGACCAGGGAACACGACTCAAGGCTTCATCAGTCGTGCTTCACTGACCCTCATTTCTCATGTCCCTTGATTCTTCTGTTTCAGCTACATTGTAAACTGAAGGCCTCACAATACATTGTTGTATGCAAATTGTCCTGCCGAACAAATGGTTGGAAGAGAATTTGTAAGAGGAAAGAGCTACATTCAGGGATATGAGTACTGTGGGGAAAGAAAAACTGTCACCAGTTACGAATGGGACTGCAAACTGGCACTGAACATTTTCAGTCTGTATTTGGCAACGTGATATGCCTTGGCTGAGGGGTTTTTTTTTTCTTTTCAGAATTTGTCTTATGGAAAATCACATAAAATTTCCAAAACAACATACATAATCACAGTGATTATACTAGTGTTTCAAATACAAAATTCTTACAAGGTAAATTCTTCAGGACAGAATGACTGGATCAAAGATTCACAGGCTCAAAAAAAAAAACATTTTTCTATTGAACAAAGTCTTGGCATTTTTCTCATGGCATGAAATGTTAGTTACAAATAAGAACAAAAGATCCATATGTGTTACTTCTCAATAAAATATATTTTAATAAATTCTATGCTACTGCTAAACATATGAAACAGAAATTTCAAGCTGTGATTCTTATAACATTGAAATTTATAATTATTCATATTGTGAGAGTAAAAAAGATTTTTAAAAATTTTCAGAGGTAGCAGGCTATGGTGGTACATGTCTTTAATCCCTCCCAGCATGTGGGAGACACAGGCAAAAAGATCTCTGTGAGTTCAAGGCCAACTTAATCTAAACAGTTTGTTCCAGGTCAGTCAGCACTACTTAGTAATACCCTTTCTCAAAAAAAGAGTTTTCTTTTTTTTTTAAGTAACTCTTGTTCACGTGGGATAGTAAAAGTACAGACCAAGTGTCTGGAGAGACTGCTTGGTGCTTAAGGGCATTTGTTCCTTTTGCAGAGGACCTAAATTCTGTTCTCAGTATCCACATGGCACCTAACAGGCATCTGTAATTCTAATGCAGGGGCTCAGCCACCCTCTTCTGGACTCTAAAGGTACTGCATGCATGCAATGAGTGCACATCCATGCAGACGTACTATTCCTACATATAAAATAAAAAGAAACAAATGTACAGACCTGTATTTTAAAAACAAAAACATAAGTAATCTCCAATCACATTCATTGATAAGCAGTTTTCATACTTGGTTGCATCCAACACAAACAGAAGCAATCACACATATGCACATATATGTATAATTGCATATGCATTTTATGTAACTAGAACAATACTGGATGCCTATCTGATATCATGTATTGACACTTGACCTCCACATTCTTTTGTTAGTAAACAATTTGCATGTGACCCTAAATCAATTCTTACTCTATATGAATCTCCAAGTAATAATAAGTGCTGTATTTATTTATGAAATACACAATGTTTTTATGCACTTGGCTCTGTTATTTTTTCAATTACATCCCATCAATATATATGTCAACCATTTTTACTTATTTTAGCATGAAAAATAGAAGACTTTCTTATGGGTTTTAATACATACTTAGTTTGGGTTGACAATCCTGTTACCCCGGCTTCTCCATCACTTCCCTGACATAATCTGTGTTTGAACTCTTCCACTCAAGGTATTTCCTATCCACTTTCCTATATAACCCTTCCCACCTGTCTCCCTTAATGCCTCTTTTTTCCCCTCATGTGGTCTTTCTTCTCATTTCAGGGCATCTACATTTACTCACTCCCACATAAATATGCATACACAAAAATTAAAAGCAATCAATTCAATACTACATCTTCACAGAACCTTGTTATCTAAGGTTAGACATTTCATCCCTCCCAGCCTGAGGCCATTTGTTCTTTCTGCTCGAAAGGATTAATATTAAAGGATAATATTTATTGAGCACTTAGAGCTAGATATTTTACTATATCCCTTAAATGCATTTTCTCATTTAATTTTGAAGTATAATTTAATCAGGATTTTTGCCATTATAGCAGCCATTTGAAAGATTATTAATGGATATGAAAGAAGTTAAGAAATTTACCAAAGATTATGCAACTAGAAAATGGTAGCATCCAAGGCCAAACTCCCCTAACCAGTTGTATTGTATGTGGCTTAGTCTAAGAGGTGAGGCCAGCATACAGGCAGTGACTCATCCAAATCCTATGCTCTGTTATAGTTTGTTTCTCTCTTCTATTTCCTCTTTCTAGGGCTTATTAAAAATGGTTTTCTATAGTTCTTGAATTAGAGAGTAGAGTGGCAAGCTGGAGAGACAGCTCACTGTTCTTCCAGGGGACCCGAGTTTGATTCTGTGCACCCATATCAAGCAGGTGACACTTCCATTAACTCTAGCCCTAGGGGATCTACACCCTCTTCTGGCTTCCAAGGGCACAACATTTGTAAAGCATATATCCACTTATAGCCATACACAAATGCACACAACTTTAAAATAATAATTTGATAATTTTTTAAAAGAAGAAAGGAGAACGATCCAGGAAGAAAGTCATATATGGCAAATAGTGTGTTTTATTTTTCAAATTTTTTCCAAATTTCTCAGACAACTTATTCCACAACTTGAAGATGGCAACTAAACTAATACATTGTATAGATTTGTGTTTCATTTCTTGTTACTTTTCCATTCCACTGCTGACAGTTTGGCTCTTTTTTTATGTCAATTTTTTTTTATAATGGAAAGTAGTCATGGGTGGGAGAGCAAAAATTTGTTAAAGTCATACTACATGCTTAATTTTCTATTTCCTTCACACAACTCTGTGGGAATGGTATCAATTTTCCTTATTTTACAATGGTCAGATTCAGGATCACAGACAGTGAGTCAGTTTTCCAAAGTACACTGGTAGAAAGAAGGACAGGCTAGCAAGATGGCTTAGCAGGTAAAGGCACCTGCTGCCAAAAGCCTGACAACCGGAGTTCAATCCCCAAGACCCATATGGTAGAAGGAGAGAACAGACTTCTGCAAGTTTTTCTCTGACCTCCAATTTCATGCAAGAAGGAGAAGAAATCAATACATGTAATAGTAGTAGTAATAATAGTAACAACAACAACAACAACAACAATGATAATGACAATAACAAGTCATTTCTCCAGTCTCTCACTTTCCCTGGAGGATAATGAGCACCCCCTACCTTTTAGAAGATTACCTTCTAGGGCTTGAGTTAGGACCACTTTAGCTCACTTACTATTTGTAGGCCCATGGATCCTCATTAATAGCTCTGTCAGGTGATAAAGAAGACAAAAGAGAGGAAACATCACTTTTTGTGCCAGGAGACCTGTATGTAGGGCCATGTGAAGACATTGATCCTGAAGTGGTGAGTGAGGTCAGATGACAGCTTGGAATTTGAAAATCTGGGAAGGTCCTCTTGAAAGTAGAAGTGAATGTCAAAGTCACTCTGTATCATAGGAATTTTGTCTCACCCCCTTTAACCATGAAAACAAATATTCAAGGAAGTGATTAATAGTTTCTTCCTGACCTACAGATTAATCTTCTAAAACCAGATCACCAACAATGTAAATTACACATCAGGGACGCCAAGCATGGACTTGTTCTAAGAGAATTTCCCACTGTGTCCTGTGGCCTCATGAGCTTTGAATGCACTTTGTCTAATCTCCCAATAGGCCTGCAATTACTCCACCCTAGTGCATTCTTCAAACATTTAGAATTAATAACCACAGACATTTGTCTTAATAATAAAAGCCAACATTCGGTTAAAACACTTGTACAGGATATTTTTTATTTATGGTATCTTAGCTTAAGTTAGGTAGTTGTTAACAATTATTTAGGGCTGTATTTTCAATAACTGTATCAGTTATAGTGGTAGGAAAATGATCAAGAATTCTAAAAAAATAGGTATTTTGTCAAGATTTAGTATCATGGTCAAAATTAGTGTAATAACCATAACATATAAAGTCAAGGTAAAAATCTGACTCATTCTGTAATTGCCTGAATACATCATACAATAAAGCTATGGAAAAAAACTAAAGAAAAGGGGGATTATTTGCATATATTGCAAACATGAAGGTGAACATATAGTTTGATATTCTTCCAATGTAGGCCCATTATTGAACAGTGCATCTTCCAGTTTCAAACGGTCAGTGAGCCACCAACTATATGGTCATTTTTTATAGTGAGACTTGTTTTTAATCACCAAAAAGTAGATAAAAGGTAACTTTTGGTTTTTATCATGTTTTACTCTGAATACACCTATGAAACAATATCCCAAACACTATAACAAAAGAAACACAAATAAAAGTTTCAACATTTCATAAGTCAAAAAGAAAAGAGTAGATTACTGTGTCATTGCTGAAGACTTTCTAAGAGGTGAAGTAGTGGCCTTCTGGATTAGCCAGCTGAGCTTTATGCTTTGGTCTGGCTCCTGGATTTTTACTACTTGATCGACTTTGGCAAAGATGCCTTTACTTGAGTGTATGCATGCATGCGTACATGAGTGTGTGTGTGTGTGTGTGTGTGTGTGTGTGTGTGTGTGTGTGTGTTCATGTGTGTGGATGCATATGTGTGTGCAAGTGTCTGTGCACATGTGTATGCTTGAGTGTGGATGCCAGAGGACAACATTGAGTGTGGTGCCTCAAGTGATGTCCACCTTTTATTTGGGAGGAGGATTGGCAAGGTCTTTTACTGGCCTAGAACTCCCCAAGTAAACTAGCCTGGCTAGCCATCAAGCCCAAGAGATCTACCTGTCTCTGCTTCCCCAGCCTCCGCAGTGCTGTGATTACAAGCACACCCCACCCCATCTGGCTTTTTTTTAAACATGAGTTTTGGGGTTTAACAGCTTGCAAAACAACACTTTACTGACCAAGCCATTGCCACAGCTCAATTACTTGATTCTTGCTTGCTTGCTTGTTTCTTCCTTTTTATATTGCTAAAGCTTTAAGTTGGTGTAGAAAATAATAGATTTCATTATGACATTTTCATGCATGTATATCATTGTACCTTGTTCATATTCATCGCTCCACCCCAGTACCTTCCTCTGTCCTTTCTACCCACTCTGTCTAATCCCCTCCCTTCCCCCTAATCAAGCTAGGTTTTCTGACCTATAGTTTTCCTGAACTTCATGGTCACCTTTATTATAAGTTTTGACAGTAGATATAGCAGACAAGAATCCACAAACCTTGCTGAAGAATCAGTTAGTTACAAATAAATTGAACAGGGCCCGGTGTGGTAGCATATACCTTTAATCCCAGCACTTATTCGAGGAGGCAGAGACAGGTGGATCTCTGTGAGTTCAAGGTCAAGCAGGGCTATATAGTAAGACTTTGTGTCAAACAAACAAACAAACAAAAATTAAATTGAACACATACTTTTGACATTAATTATTATTAATTATTAATTTTTTTATTCATTTATTTTTTTTCAAAAGCCCTTTCACCTAAACACGGTGGTTGGTTTCTAGGATTATCTTATTCTTAGGGGTATGATTTGTACAATTTACATATTCTATTTTCTTTTGTTGTTGTTGTTCAATGTCTCCTTCGAATAGGATTTGAATAAGAACTTTTCTCTACTTCAAGTCAGAGATCTTTTCCCAAGCACACAAGAACCTAGGAGTTTTATTTTATTTCCTTTTTTTTTTTACATTAACCAAGAATCATTTTTCTTTGTTCTTTTACAAAACAAGATACTCATAAAAAAGGTCAGTAGTTTGACTGGAGAAACCATTACTTCTGTATTAGTTATTTTTCTATTGCTGTGAGAAAACACCATGAGCAAAGCAACTTGTAGAAGGAAGGGTTTATTTGGGGTCCACAGTTCCAGAGGATTAAGAGTCCATCACAATTAAGGAAGGGAAGTGTGGCAGAAAGCACTAGGTATGGCAGCAGGAACAGCTGAGAGCTCATATTTGGATCATAAACAGAAAAGAAAGAGAGTGAAGGAGGTGGGGGGAATGGTAGGAGGACTTTGAAAGCTCAAAGCCCACCCCAGTGACACACTTCCTCCAGCAAAGCCACGCCCCTTAAACCTCCCCACACAGTCCTACCAACTGAGAACCAAGCACTCAAATGTCTGGACATTCTACCTACTGACCCCCTTAGTCTTGTGGCCATATCATGATGCAAAAGTCTTTCACAGTCTCTACACTGTTTACAAGTCCAGTTTCTTCTGAGATTAAGTCCAGGTTTTGTCTACCATTGGGATGTATTGTACCTCTAAAGCATAACTACACTCTGAATTACACTTTAAAAGTAATGCTAATTCTTAGGATAATTTTTATGATATCAAAAAGTGTGTTTGGGCTTTTACAACTTAATTATATTTTAATTTGGCTTAAGACATACTGAGCAAGCTCAATATATTTTTGAAATTATAGAGACTTATATACTTAATGAGAACCTTATGACATTTTTCTACAGAGCTTTGTTGCTTAATTTTGCTTTAGTTCATGCATTAACTTTGATCCATAAAGAATCAAAAGGTAAAAACTATAAATCCTCCATAATTTACTTTAGAACTAATACATGCTTATTATAATAAGCAAAATGAATGTCATTTAGTCATTTTCTGTTGCTAGGGTATATTTGTCATTTGCATTTGGAATAGCTCTAGCTTATATATGAGTTCACCTCCTTTGTGCCTATGAAATGTGTATGAATCCTCGTTAAGCTTTCATGAATAAACCGTGGTGCCCAGTTTGATATGTGTGTACCTGACTGCTTGAGTGTGTGTGTGTGTGTGTGTGTGTGTGTGTGTGTGTGTTTATGTGTCCCTAGAATGCTTCTCCATGCCTCTCTATACCCTATTCATTGATATTCTTTGGGTTTCCACTACCCTTCATTAAATTTACATTGTTGGTAAAGCCCAAAATTAGGCATTGAGGTTGATGAATTTTATTGTTTCCATACTCTTGTGCACATCTTTAATGCTTTCCTTAGGGTACATTTCAAGACATGGAATTGCTACCTCAAATGGTACACACATGTTTAATTTAATTCCCCTCCTGCTACCCAGAAAAGTTGTACCAATTTAAAGTCCATAGACTGGAATTAAGTGAGAAAAAAGCCCCAGGGAAGTGAGGAGTATGGCTGTACTGTGTCCTGTTAGAAAGTGCAGCCCTTAGATACCAGTGAGCAAAAACATAGAGCCACAAAAATAACCATGAATACATCTCAAAGTGGTCAGGAGTGAAAGGCAATAGTAAACCTAACTACATTATAAAGCAGCATGGGGATAATTAACAAAACAACCTTAGGATTAGGAGTCACCAGCCCTGCAGCATAGTCATAATTTGATGAAGAGCACATAAAACTGATATAAAACCCCTTTATCCACACCATTATGACAAATCAACTATAACTCCAAATCAACACCACATTTAACCAAAATCCATACCAATTTTTCACCTTCCCATCTCCTCAAAAGAGCAGTATTGCTCTGCCAGCAGATCACAGGGGTATTCTCATTCCTGGGATACTCGTTGCTAAGAATTCCTTGATAAACATCCTTGAACTTTGCAAGATGTTACAGAGGCTTCTTCTGAAAGTTGTACACCCATCCTGAAAAGCGTAAGTAGTTACTCTCCTAGTTTCGGGACCAAGGTAAAGAGAGAAGAAAATAAATGGTTAGGTAGGTATTATTGATTCTGAGGCTGGTCTTGGCCTCACTTGGCCCCTAAGCAAAACCACTGAATTGTATAAGACTTATGTAAGGACTGACCCAGTACAGATGCAGAAAACAAACAGTTCCAAATACTCTGCCTGCTTTAGATTCTGCAAAGAGAGTTATTTATTTTCTTATTTCAGTTTTTCTTTCTCTTTTTTAGCAGACAGAGTTTGGCACAGCAAAGCCTCTCTAAAAACACTATGACTCAGCCAGTTGCTGTAGAAATAAGGCTGGAAAAGCAGGTTTGTACCATTAAATTACAAGAGAATTTAATGGGTAGATATAGGCATTGCATGATGCTATTTGGTTGTAAAAACTATACTTTCACATTACTTCAGATACTCCTAAAGTAATTCAGTTGTTTATACCTGCCATGAACATTTTTCATATGTTAACTACTACATATTGTCTTATAATTTATAATTTAAAATAATGGTCAATATTTAAAAGGAGGAAAAGTACCATGATAAGCCGGGTTTCACATTTAGTTTGCTCTAACTTTTTTTTTTCCAAGTAAAATTTCAGTGAAAATGCCATGTTTCATTCTGGTTTTGATAGATACACTAGACATCTCCACTCAGGACTCCACTCAGCACATAAGTGAATTCTAGCCTGGCTATCTTTAGGACTTTGAAGATATAACAGCAACAATTTATCTCAGACACAGTCATCAGTACTCCAGTGCTTGAACTGCTGTTCAAAGCCATTATCTTAACTGCAATGGAGCGGAGACACAAAAAGTTATAGGAAAGATCACTGAACTCATGCATCCGAGGATATAAAAAAGAAAGTGGCAACACCATGATGATCAACCAATCCCTTTATTTTGGTGGTTAAGGAAACAGGAGCTGAGATTAGTGATGGCTGAAGATAGAGTTGATTTATAGATAAGGAAAAATGATTTATCAAAATGGGAAGCAGCACTTTGAATCTCTCTTAACAATAGACAAATATTTTCAACTGCTCCTTAAATAAACACCCAAGTTGCCTTTAATGTTGCACCACCACACCTATCTAGTCTCATACATATTCTCCTGTTTGGTGATATGAAAATATCTGTGAGATACCCAGCCTGGAGTCTCTGCTGACTCACTGAGCATGTATATTTTTGATATGACTAAGCACTTCCATATTGCTCACTAGATTAAGCTCTTGTCAAGTCTGCGCAGGCCCCCACAGCTCTAGAAACACAAGGCGTTAGTTAGCATTCTACTTTTTGTCTATAATGTAATGTTTCCTTGGAAAGTAGAAATTTTGAATAAAACAGACTTAAAATGCATCAAATTTAATTTGGTGGTATTTCTAGGGGGTTCTTAAACTATCATTTAATAGTTAGCTAGCCATGTGTTTTCAAGCCAGGATCATGACAACCTTTTGTTTTGTTTATTTTTTTTCTACAGTGGAAAAAAAAGAATAAAACTTTGTTTTTAAATGAAGAAATGTACCAAGTGAATCACCATCATTTCCTGAATAATCCATGGTACTTGCTGATAAGAAATGTCAAATTTATCACTTTCTAAAAGCTTCTTGGGACTGAGTTTTGAATCTGTTCCACTAAACCATATATCAGATTTTCTGCCAATCTTATCTTGTTTTAATATTGTTGCTTCATAAAACATTTTCATAGCTAAAAATCATTGCTCTCCCCCTTATTTCCTCTCAGATGGTCCAGAGTAACAACAGCAACAACAAACGTAGCTAATATTGAGTATTTGCTGTGTATCTAATATTTTCCCCACATTATCATATTTAAGTCTTAACTACAATATTCTTTTCCCTATTTGAAAAGACAAGAAACTTCAGGCACAGAACACTTAACTGGTTTGATATGGAATCCAGCCTCAAGCCTGGATGTTACTGCAGTAAGCCTGTGCTAACCACTGTTATCTGAAGATGGACTGTATGGAATACTTAAAACTAGAACATTTTGACCAACAGTAATTACACTTTTTTGTTCGACCTAACACCAAGTTTCCCCTCCACAGCTCTTCTTTGATCTCCCCAACTCACCATCCTTCCACCTCTATGCATTTCTTTGTCTCTCTCTTTAGAAAACAGACAAATAAAAAATGGAAAGCAGCAGAATAAAACAAAATAAACAAACAAAAAGGCAAAGAAAAGAAGCCCTAGAAACACACACACAACAACAAACGAATAAATAAATAATTAAATAAAAACACAAAATCGAAAACCATGATATACAAGCAAAAGACCAGTAATGGAGAAATGCCCAAACAAGAACAATATGAAACAACAAAAGAAACCTCCAAAAATGCCATGGAGATCATTTAGAGTTGGCCATCTACTGCTGGGCATGGGACTTGCCCTTAAGTGTAGTTTGTATCCACAATGAGACTCGACTGGAGAGAATTAATTTTTCATTTATGAGTGGTTATCAACTGGAGATAGCTTCTGGGTTATGGATGGGAGCTTGTGTCCACTTCTCTCAGCACTGGAACCCCATCTGACACAGACCTGTGCAGGCCCTGTGCATACTGCTGCAGTCTCTATGAATTCACATGTGTGTCTGTCCTGCTGTGTCTAGAAGGCCCTGTTCCCTTGGTGTCCTCCATCCCTGCTGGCTCTTAACAATCTTTCTGCTCCTTCTTCTTCAGGGTTCCCTGAGCCCTAAGGGGAGAGGTTTAATCAAGACATCCCATTTAGGACCAAGTGTTCCAAGCTTTCTCACTCTTTGCACATTGTCCAGTTTGGGGTTTGTTATTTATTTCTTACCCTTGATAGAAAACTATTTCTGTCTGATGATCCACTAGGAAATACAAAGGGGACCAATGGGTGAGAGGATAAGTATCACCAAGGAACAAATACACACACACACACACACACACACACACACACACGAATAAATGTGTCATAATAAAATAAAAATATATCTTTAATGGGAAATGGAAGTCAGGGGAAATGAGTATAATGCTTATTTAGTCTACTACATGCTAGACAATAGTAATGATCCTCCCAGTTTCACCCCCAGTAGCTATCTATCATGGGTACTAAAATAAATTTTTCCAAGATGAAAGAATGTAACTTTTTTTATTTACAAAACAAGCATTTTTATAAAACACTGTATACAGAATTATGCCAATTCTAGTGTGGGTTTTTTGTTTGTTTTGAGATAAAATCTTGCTAATGTAGCCCTGGCTGACCTGGAAGTCATTATGTAGTTCAAGCTGACCTTGAACTTATGATCCTTCTTCCTTTTCTTCTGAATGCTGGGATTATAGGTATGTGCCCAGCCCAGACTAATCTGTTTTAAATAATATGAATGAGAAGAGGAAGACAGTTATTCAGTTTTATTTGCTTATTTGATAACTAACAAATATACATTTCTTTCTTTTTCATTTATCCAACAAATAGTTGCTGTATACCACACAAGTGCAAGGAATATCCAGAGTAAATTATATCTCAACCAGTATCTTTTTCTTCTAATCACCAGATCCTGCTATTCAACTACAACATAATAGACATTGATATATATGACCAGGCAACTCATGTTACAATCTTACAGTCGGTGAATTTTGAAGGCTTACCATTTAAATGTTCCATGTGCTGGAGCAGAGGAACAGAACAGAGTTTGGACATTATGTAGGCACAGGTTAAAATTTCTCATCTGACACTTACTTTATCTAAGGTGTATAAACTTGCCGCATTTACTTAGCATCTCTAAGACTTAATTTCCTGATCTGTACAACGAGATTGTGATCTAGGTTTCCAAGGGAAGGCAATGAATATAGTACCTCCAAACATTCTGTCTGAAAAGTCAGTGCTTGTTCGTGTTTACTCACTGTTCTAACTAGGTTTCTGTTGCTGTGATACACCAACCATGACCAAAAGCAACTTGGGGAAGCAAGGGTTTATTTCACCTCACAGCTTATAATCCATCACTAACAGGGCAGGAACTCAAGGCAGGAACCTGAAGGCAGAAGCTGAAGCAGAGACCATGGAGGAGTGCTGCTTATAGGCTTGCTCAGCCTGCTTTCTTCTAGACCCCAAGACCACCTGCCCAGGCATGACACCACCCACAGTGCACTGGGCACTTCCATATCAATTATCAATCAAAGAAATGCATCGAAGGCCTGCCTACAAGCCAAGCTGATAGAGGCATTTACTCAGTTGAGGTTCCCTATTCTCAGATAACTAGTTCGTGTCAGGTTAACAAAAAACTAACTAACACACCCACTCTATCTCCCCTCTCCCTTAGTGGAAAATACTCTAATCCAAAAGCATTAACTATATCATACAGAACATTCAGAAATGTAACAGAAAATAAAAATCCAATATATCTTGACATTATGAATATGACCCAATGAAATTTATGTGTAATAGGAGGAGTTAGCTAGAAGAATTCATAGTGCTTTATCTAACACATTCAGACTTTCTATATTAGAATGATGTATATGTATTCCTTGGATGATTCTAGTGTTCTTTGAACTGCAGAATGCTAAGATAAGAAACATAACACATAATGATGGTCTTCAGGAGAGATACAAGAGCAAGGTTCAGGAATCCTGTCCAGACTCCAGTTCCTAAGTAATACATAATGCAGGACAAAGCACTTGAAAGTTTTCAGAAATGTTGAAGAGATTAAGTGCATTTTTTCTTAGAAAATAAGTAAAATCTCTGTTGTGTTCAAGAAATCAATTTTATAAGATATAGGTTTTGAGCTAATGGTTGGTAAAGGTGCTTGCTGCCAAGTCTGATGACCTGAGTTCAATCCCTGGGACCTACATGGTGGAAAGAGAAAAGTGACTCCGAAATGTCATCTGCTACTTGCACATATCCACTGTGGCCTGCTCATGCCTACATTTGTATCACAGCACACATACAGTAAATAAATAAGTGTAACAAACATTTTTAAGAAAGACAGGCTTTGAAAAAGTAGCCTACTGTGACCACTCCTTTACATAATTGACACATTCAAGTAACTCAGCAAGCCTCTAGGATTGAGACTATTCTGAAAGAGAGTTGGTTGTAAGGCAGCAATGTTTGGTTACTATGCATTACATATGCATACACAAATATATGCATCGTTAATATCTCTACTTCTGTTTACAAGAATTATGTGCATATATTTCTGTTACTTTATTCCTTCCCTTCTGATTTTTTTTAATCTCAAGGTATAGACCCTCCTCAAAAAATTTAAGCTTGGTTTGTGGGTAAATGTCTAAAATCATACCTGAATTGAATTGTTTGTCAGTTTTGCATGTACTGACCCTGATGTTAAGGCTTTTGTAACAGGGAACAGATCTGCTGAATGTTAATGGACAATGGACGATATTGTGACTGTCTGGAACAACTGTACATTCCATTCCAGAGATGTAATCATGACAACAAGGTGTCCAAATAGCCAATACTCCAAGGTCTTATCCCCATTCAAATGGTATGGCATATTTTTCTCAGTCTAGGACTTCTTTTCTTTCTGTTTTGTAACAAATTGAATTTTGGAAGCAGCTGATGTGCAAGTTTTTTTCATTGGATTTGGTAGTGAGTTTCTATTGGCAATTCTGGAACATTACACCACCACTCAAATCAGCAATTCTCAACTTGTGGGCCACACTCCCTTCGGCAAACCTCTATTTCCAAAAATATTTACATTATGATTCATAACACTAGCAAAATTGTGGTTATGAAATAGCAAAGAAAATAATTTTATGGTTGGAGGGTCACCATAACATGAAGAACTATACTAAAGGGTCGCAGCATTAGGAAGGTTGAGAACGACTGCCTTAGATGTTGATTAAATTCTCCATCTGGAATGAAAGCAGTCAATACATGATGTGAAATAATCATGGAGAAAGAAGCCATTTGATTCCTGGTTTCTATTTCAAACACAAGAACTATTCTTTCCATATTTCAAAAAAAAATTCAAAGGCATCATCTGCAAGCATTAGGCTCCAAAGTCATTTACCTATGCAATACCATCTCCAGGTAACACCTCACTTTGTTTTCAGAATTTTGAAATGCAATAGCCAACTGGCATCTGCTGTTTCTGAGTGGTCT
Organism: Neotoma lepida; assembly: GCA_001675575.1. Taxonomy (NCBI): domain Eukaryota; kingdom Metazoa; phylum Chordata; class Mammalia; order Rodentia; family Cricetidae; genus Neotoma; species Neotoma lepida. The sequence goes on from LZPO01116966.1 coordinate 244,465, forward strand.
TTTAATAAGATAGGCTCTTTCATGAGGTAAGCAAGTGTTTAGGTTTTACCAGATGAGAGCCTTTGTAAACAGGCTTTCCCATTGCCTACCAAGGCAAGAACAGGCAATATTTGGTTATCTTCTGTTATATAATAAACCACTCTAAGCATGGAGGCTGAAAACATCAACAGTTTGTTACAGTTCCTGTCATGATAGTGTTATTGCCTGGGTGTTTTGTTTTGTTTTTGCTTTAGGTGGTATCAGTTGAGGTTGTGGGATGGTCAAAATATCAAAATCACTTTTTGAACATAACCAGAAGGTGAAATAGACTGCTGACTATAAACTCAGCTGAAGCTGACATCAGGAAGATTCATTTCACCCATGTGGGCCCCTGAACAACTACTTTCTTAGGTTCCAAAAACAAACATTCCAAGAGGCAAGTAAAAGCCTGGAATGCTCCATTACTTCTGCTTCATTTTGTTGCTCTCAAACAAACACTAGACCAATCCAAATTCCAGGAAAAGGGAAATAAATTTCTTTTCTTGGTGAAATGGAAGCAAAACTACATTCAAAGGACATGTGAAGTGGGAGAATTGTTGCCGCCACCCTTGAAACACATTCCATTATACCACAGGCACTAATAGGAAGCACTTTATCTGCCAGTGCCCTAGAAAGACTCTCACGATTCACTTCAAATTTCTGTCTTTTCTCCCCACCCCAAAGTTGTCGAGCTTTCCTTTCTGTTACATATGTGTGTTCTGCTGAGGACACACATTATTTATTTTATGTAGAAGTCATCTCTGTAATGGAAGGAAAGGAATCTCTTTGGCTGAGGTAATAATAACATTCTTAGAAACCTTAGCCCATGCCAGACATTTTGCATAGATTGCTTATATTCTCCTTGAAAACAAATCCTTTAAGAAAGGCATCATAGTTCCTCTTCCCTGTACCATAAAGGCTGTACTGACATAAGGAGATTTGGTAATGGGTTCCCAGCACGGCAATGTGGCTCGGTCCAGGTTTCAGAAGCACCAAAATACACTCCCCTTCAAAAATGACAGGTTCAGTAAGAGTGTTCAGACCAAGCAAATTAATGCAAAACGTCATGATGGAGTATGTCAGCAATGAAAAGAAGTTCTTGAACGGTGTGCAAAATACAGCAAATACAAACCACTGTCAAAGCCTAAGAAGTGTGTTAAATGTTCACAAAAGACAGTGAAGGACTCTTTCATATAATGTGTAGACCATGTCCCTGTGAACTGGAAGTCTGTGCAAAATGTGAAAAGAAAGAAGTTATCATTATTCCTTTCAATAAAGCACCAGAAACTTCAGCAAATTCTGAAAATCAAGGTTCTAACCATAGGGGAAAGTGCAAAAGGAAGGAAGATGGTGATGAGGATTTGGATGTTGAGACTGACTCAGATGAGGAGGTGGAGACACTCAAGTGGCCTGATGGCACGGCACGGAGTCAGCAGCAGAGGGCTCAACAGACACATGACATCCTCACGAGGGAGTCAGAAAGGCTGTTCAAAAGAAGTAGAACTGGCTCACCAGCAACAGAAATTATTTGTAACATTTGAATAACAAACCTTCAGGTTTTCATGGTAAAACTTAAGCTGCATATACAGAATATGTGTGAGAACCCTTCCTGTGGCATGTTGTATAAGCTATAGAAATTGTTTAGAAAAATATATTAGCTAATGTCAAACTATCCAGTGTTGAGAATTGGTGATTATATCAGAACTATCTCATGGAAAACTAAGATGATTAGCTCACTGCAAGTACATTTCTATAGCCTAAACTCAGGTGTGTGACTTCCTTAGCAAAAGCCCCCTTACATCTTATGAAACAAGTTTATTTACACACACACACACACACACACACACACACACACACACACACGTAAATCATGTGTAGTGATTTTCCTTCAAAAATATTTGTATATACTTCATCCCATCGTCTTTACCTTTTCCCAGTTTGGGAATATATACTCAGAATAAGTGTGTGGACTATATCATTAATAACTAGAAAGGAAAATCCAACATTGCAGTATCAGAAGCTCCTGTGAGGTTCTCCCTCATAAGCTTATCCTTCCCAGAATTCCATTGTTCTGAATTTATCGTTGCCAGTGTTTCTACTTGTAGACAGTGTAGGTTAGCTTCATGTGATTATTGAAATCTGTGTCCTTGTGTTTAAAATCCCAAAGCCACAGAAAAGTAGCCAGGGGGCACAATGACCTTTTCCACAGTCTGTACCAGATTCCCAATTTTACTGTTTTACTATGTTTTCTTTCTGTCAATCTCCATGTATGTCTACATGACACATATGTAGATGTACATATGTGTGTATATTTTTGCTGAACCATTGAAATAAATGTGAAACCCTGAAAAAAATGAAAGGTACCATAATTCTAAGTTTCAATTATCAATCTCAGATTTATAAGTGAATAATTTTTCTATTGTCAAGGAACTAATGGAAGAGAGTAAAAGGATTCTAACTCGTGTACTCACCATCTTAATCTATTAGATATAATTTCAGAATTCAAGGACTAGTTGTTTTACACTTACTGGCCATGCTGCCCAGATTACAAAATGAAGATGATGATGATGATGATGATGATGATGATGATGATGATAATGGTGACAATGATGATGACGACAAAGATGATGACAACAATGCCAATAGAAAATATAAACATATGCTACCAGAACTAAAGAAGAGGAATAGAAGAATTACAAAGAGAACATTTTATTTTATATCCTTTTATAGTACCCAGACTGTGACAGGCGAAGATAAGTTACAGATTCATACCATACCATGTAACATATAAATGTGAGACCAGGGATTCAAAGCTGCATTGAAAATGACTGCTCTACTCTTCACACAAACCCTGCATTTCCCTGGTTTTGAGTTTTATAGACTTGTAGCCATTTTATCAGTTCACCTTCAAGTATAAGTGAATATACTCAGGATAGTAGTAAATACCATTGTACTTTCTCCATATTTTATGTTGAATTTTGTATATAAACAAAATATTAATATATCGTATGTGAGAAAAATCGCCAAAATTAAATAAAAGGCAATAAAATTCTAAAAGAAAATATTTCAAGATACATTATAAAAGTGGTTACAGAAGGGTTTCAAAAATAATTAATTTTTTCCACATTTTAAAATTACATGTGTGTCTGTCTGTCTGTCTGAGCATGTGCATGTATGTGTGGGATATTTGGAGATCAGAGTACAACTTGCAAAAGTCAGTTCTCTCTCAGTACAGTGTGGGTTCTAGGAATGGAATTCAGGTCATCAGACTTAGCAGCAAGTTACTTTACCTGGTGAGCTTTCTTTTCAGTTCAAAAAATAGTTAATGTATTTCATTTATAAAGGCTCTTAAGAATCAAGAGTGTGCTACAGTGATGGTTCAGTGAGGAAAAGTGCTTGCCGTGAAGCCTGATAGCCCAGATTTGACCCCTAGAACTCACATGAAGGTAAGAACATATACAAAATTGCCCTCTGAATCATTCACCCACATACCTCTCTGTCTCTCTGTCTCTCTTTCCATTTCTGTCTCTGTCTCTCTCTCTCTCACACACATACATGATTTAAAAAATAGTGTACTGGACCTTTAAAAAAATAAACATTATGTGCATAGAAACAAGTGTTATTACAATAAATGTAAGAAATGATTAAATAATTAATTTTTAAATCAAGTGATTTTTGGAGGAAAGGGGGAATATAGAAACATACACTTTCTAAGTTACACATGTCTGTATTATGTGCATTTTTATAGGAAGTGTGTGCTTGTATCACATGTGAGAGAGTTCTGACAACCACTAGGAATCTTAGGAATAGTTTCTTTACTGCATAGACTTCTAAAATGTGCTTTGTAACATCTTAATTATCCTTTCCACCTTCCCTCTTGTCCTCTTTTGTCTGAAATGTTTATTTCATTTCTAGCTCTGATCAATGCTCATTTTTTCTCCAATAAATAATAATGATATTTACAAAAGTGTGGTAAACATGAAGTTTGAAGTTAGATGTTTGAGTTCTCATCTAAACCTCAACTATGTAATTTGGAACCCCCCATCATGACCATGGGACTATAGGCATTCTTGCTCACCTAACTTTTTTGTCCTACTGAGAATGCAAGAAAACTGGGTTGAGCTGTTCCTCTGGCGGCCGCCGTCAGGTGAGCCAAGATGGGTGCATACAAATACATCTAGGAGCTATGGAGGAAGAAGCAGTCCCACGTGATGCGCTTTCTTCTGAGGATCCGCTGCTAGCAGTACTGCCAGCTTTCTGTGCTGCACAGGGCTCCCCGCCCCACCCAGCCTGATAAAGTGAGAAGGATGGGATACAAGGCCAAGCAAGATTATGTCATATAGAGGATTCATGTCCGCTGTGGTGGCCGCAAACACCCAGTTCCTAAGGATGCAACTTACGGCAAGCCTGTCCATCATGGTGTTAACCAGCTAAAGTTTGCCCGAAGCATTCAGTCTGTTGCTGAGGAGAGAGCTGGACACCATTGTGGAGCTCTGAGAGTTCTGAACTCTTACTGGGTTGGCGAAGATTCCACATACAAATTTTTTGAGGTTTTCCTCATTGATCCATTCCATAAAGCTATCAGAAGAAACCCTGACACCCAGTGGATCACCAACCCAGTCCACAAGCACAGAGAGATGCGTGGGCTAACATCTGCTGGCCGCAAGCGCCATGGCCTTGGAAAGGGCCACAAGTTTCACCATACTATTGGTGTCTCTCGCCATGCAGCCTGGAGAAGGCGCAATACTCTGCAGCTCCACCGTTACCGCTAATACGTAATGTTTGTAAAATTCATACCCAATAAACAATTTAGGACCGTCAAAAAAATAGAAAAGAAAAGAAAACTGGGTTGAATTCTAGTTCTGAGGGACCAGGAAAATTTAATGGAACTGCCTCAGACTTTTTAGGACCAAGATATAAAATGAAGCCATCTTTATCCTGCTTTACATACTGCATTAGTTACTTTTTTATTTATGTGATAAAACAGCACAACCAATGTAACTTATAGAAGAAAGGGTTTATTTGGACTTATAGTTCCAGAATGATAAGAGTCCATCTCCATCATGGTGTAGAAGTGTAGCAACAGGCACCCATAGTGACTAGAATAGCTGAGGGCTCACATCTCAAGCCCAAAACAGGAAACAGAGAAAGCAAAATGGGAATGGTGTGTGGCTTTGAAATCTAAAAGTCCACCCCAAGTGGCACATCCTCCAGCAAGGCCACACTTGCTAAACCTACCCAAACCATGACACCAAATAGAGACCAAGTATTCAAACATCTTTTCCTATAGAGAATATCCTCATTCTAATTACCACACTCACATTAAGATGATATATAGATTTCTTGCGAGGCTGTGGTATCTCAGATATTCAGACAAGAGGAACATTATAGGGTAAAAGGTATATGTGAGACAACATGGGACACATCAAGGTAATAACATATATTGTCATATACAATATCCTTATAAAATCTTTATTTCCTATCAAAGAAAATACATTTCTCATCTAGGTGTCACTCCCATAAAAATGGTTGGAAGCATAATCCCCATATTCAAACCCTCAAGTGGGTGTTGTCTTCTCTGGAGTATTATTTTATTAGGTGGATAAAGGTGGTCACTGGGTAGATTTGTCACCTCCCTCATTTAAGGGTAGCTACTTATCCTTACAGGCCTAGCTGTTTACAGACCAATCATTCTTACCAAACCTATCCACCTATGATTCAATGCTACAATACAATCCTCCACCCCTGGAATTTAAATTCCAGTCTAAATTGACTTAGTGCAGGCTGACCTGATTTAGCAAACCCTAAGGTGTCTAGATTTACCATCAATTGACAAGATTAGATTTTCCACAACCAAAAGAATGTGGCTCTATATGGATTCTAAAATGAGCTATGTGAAAACAGAAAGATTTGTTCATTAGCTGAGTTTAATATCCTGAAAATCTTTACCCAGCGAAATTATTAAAAACTATTCTTACAAGATTGTGAAACAGTATGTACACTGTTGTCCTAAATAATTTGACACATGTTTAGAAAAAATATAAGATATAAGTATAAATGGATGTATATAGAAAAACATAAGAAAGATATCTTCTTAATTTTATTTCTTGGTGACTCACAATGTATAATAAATTACTCTAACAGTTTACTCACTCAAAAATAATAATTGAACATTTTTATGTGTTAGACACTGAAAATTCAATTACTATGGCTTCAACATACAACTTATTTCTATTAAATATCACGTTCGTATAGAATACTGCCTCCTCCAAATAGTCATTTGAGGGAGATATGGATAACTGGTTGTCTATGAGTTCACCTAGACCTTACTCAAAAATTCAAGACCAAATGGGGTCTGACTCCTAAATGCTCATCACCCAAGAAGGAGGCCATGGGAGAGAATAACAAGAGCTTGAGCTCAGAAGGCAAAGACAGCTGGGGTAGAATTCCTACTCTGCCTCTTATTCACTCTATGGTTCGAAAATTCAATCAACTTGATGGAGCCTTACAAAGTATACTTAGTAAGGTGATGAGAATTAAAAAGATTCTGATATCTCCTTACAGGATGTTTAAATATTTAAGGAGAAAATGTGACTAACAAAGGTTCTGACCAATATTTATCAAACAGCAAAGCTTTCTTCTTAACCCCTTTGTTCTGTGACAGAGGAGGTATTATCACAGTGCAATTGCCAAAAAATATATGGCTAAAAAACATCTGGAACTAATGAAAGAACAGACAATGCTTATTCATCTTATGTAGAAAACAGTGCATTCATGTTTATATTTTGCTAAATCATACTAAATTGCTGATATTTAACAATATTTTACCCAAACATCACTGCAATGTCACAGAAATCTAATAAATGCTAACTTAGAAAGGGATGAAGTATAATTTTCATTGTTTCCTATTGACATGGAATTTTTTTCTCTTCACCTTTTGGACTTCAATGTAGGTAGGCTAGCACATAATGTGGACATCTTGGCTATATTTTAAAAGGATTTATTTTACTTTTAATTAAATGTATGTGTGTGTGCCTGTGTATGGGTATGTGCATGTGAGTGCAAGTGCTCTCAGACGTAAGGGAGCATTGGATCCCCTGGAGTTAGAGCTAACACACAAGCCTCCTGACATAAGTGCTGGCAACTGAACTAGGGTCTTCCACAAGAGCAGTAAATACTTTTAACTGATGAGCCATCTCTCCAGCCCCCTCTGCTGTCTTTTGAGTCTTGGAAAGACTATGGAAGCATAAATCACACTGATTTGTCTGGTAGCACAGACCTATAATCCCAACTACTCAGAAGGCTAAGGGGGAAGAATGACAAGTTCTCGGTCTGTCTGTGCTACACAGTAAGTTCAGTGGCAGCCTAGTCAACTTAATGGATCCTATACTTAGCATTAAGATAGTTACTAGGTACAAGGCCCTGGGATAGCACTTACTATAGGATTTTGGATGGATTATTTACTTGTTTATAGCCTGTACTAACCACTGGAGTGCACTAGCTGTCCTAGAGTCCTGTAAGGACCTATGAGATGCCAGCTGAGAAGATCTATTAAGGCCAAAAAGTTATTTTAAAATAATTTGCAGAAATAACAGAAGACTGCATAGTAGGCACAAATGACAATTATTTGTGAAATCTCAAAAACTACTGGCAAAAGGTCCATCAAAATGGTTCATCAGGGAAGGGTACTTGCCACCAAGCTTGATGACCTGAGTTCTATCCAGGAAACCATTTAGTGGAGAAACTGAACTCACACAAGTTGTCCTCAGACTTCTCTTATGCATGCTGTCATATACACATGTGCATGTGTGTGCATGCATGTGCATACACACACACACAGGAACATGCACACACACATATACAAACACAGGAACATGCCATGCACACACACACACACACAGAGAGAAACATGCACATGCACATACACACACACAGGAACACTCACATGCACACACATGTACACACACACACACACACACACATAAATATGATGTAAAACATTAACAAAAACTGTTGGTGAAATACAAATGATACACAGCTATCCATGGATTCTGATATCTATAGAACTAAGGAAATTCACACAATTGGCAGCTGCTATATGCTTCAACCTATGTGCTGTCTCTTTTAATGCTTTTCTATTGTAATTCTTCCTATGGGGATTCTTATATTTTGTTAATCAAATCCCACATTATATATGTAGTAGAGTCCCAAATTCACACATGGCCTTGGTGTTTTCTTGTGCTATTTCCACTCCAGAGAACTCATTGCTCTCTGCTCTGGATTGTAGAAGGCTGAAGAAAGAAAGCTAAGCACTACCATGCAGGCATTAACTCGCTGATTTCTGCTCTTGATTGCAGGTGTAATGAGACAAACTGCCTCAAGTCCTGGCCATCTTGATTTCCCCACAATGATGGGTTGTAACCTCAGACTGTGAACCAAATAAGTCCTTTCTCCCTTGATTTGCTTTTGTCAGAGTGTTTTATCACAGCACTGGGAGATGAAACTAAGACAGTGTTCCAGGGGGAGGCCTGGCCAGCTTGAGAACTGAAATTAGATCAATGGAGCTGCAGACGGTGGAAAAAACTCACAGGTCTCAGGTGAGCTCACCATTCTAAAACACGATTGCATGACTCAAATACCAAAACAACACACTTGGAAGTCAAAATAGTCAATTTTATGTAAATCTTGATATTCTTCACTCAGTTCTACACCATAAGTCAGTGCTAGTTAAATGGAAAATTGAACAGCAACAGAATAAAGTATGGGTCCAGTAACCAGTGGGAGTTCACTGTTGCTCTCCTCTAACTGAAATTATAGGTGAACTATCTTAAAAATCGTGGACTACGTTGTTGTCCTTCACCCAACTTCCCTGGGTTAATAATGGGTTTTGAGATGAAAAATTCTGTCAGTGTGAGAGCTGCTTGTTCCTACAGCTGTCCACAAGTGTACTCTTTGGAGCTTTCTCCCTTTCTCTCTTTCTCTTCTCCACTTCCTTCCCTGAAGCAGTTCGTATCTTTGTTTCTTGGCTGCTATTTTTCAAGGTTTCTCTTATTTTCTATTTCAAGTTTTTGTAAAGGAAATGAAGACAATAATTTCAGTAGACACGGCCAATCCTACTTGATCTGGTTGGCTTGGTCATTCTATGTAGCATGCTGTTGATGTCAACAACCTTTCCCGACTCAGGAGTGGCCCCATATAGTAAATGTTGAGATACATCATGATGACATAATAGGGCATCTGGCAGGTGACACATAGAGTCCTAGAGATGCAGGTTAAGGAATAAAATAGAGTGACAGAGACAAAATTATAGAGTTCCCAGGTAGCCAGCATTTGAATTCTGCCTCTCCACTTAAAGGATGAGTTGTTTATTCATATTTTATTACGTATGGAACCCCCTGCTACCCATTCATTATCTATCTATCTATGCCTATATTATTTCAAGCCCTGACAGAATATATTATTCAGCAGTTTTTGCTATAGAGTCCATTGCCATTTCTCTAATGAATTTAAATTGGTGCACTGTCCTTGTATATTGAGATTATTTTCTTAACAAATAAAAGAAACAATCCAAAATATAAAATATCCCCTGATAAAAAGAAGCATTTGGATTCTCTCTTTGTTTTTCCAAGCTGGCTTCACAAATATCTCAGAACAGTCCTGGGAGTCAGAGACATCACATACGGACATTAAGCTCCAGATCCACCACCTGTCTCTTCCTATGACTCATAATACAAACATAGACCCTCCATGTGGCCTCTGTCCTAGAACTTTAAAATATAACCCACAGCTGTGTCTTCCCTTCTGCTTGGCCTCTGTGGATGAGAGGCCCTTTCACGCAGTGGGACAGAATCTCAGTAGTGTCACATGCTTTTTCAATCCTGAGCATCTTTATAACCAGGTGCTTTTTTTCTACCTCTAGTAGTACAGTCTACAATACAATTTATCCTAGACCCTTACAAAATGGATGGGGTCAGGGACTTCGAGCTTCCATTAGAAAGGCCGTGGTCTCAGTCATCCATACCTCTGATTAACAGTCAGCCGTTTCTCTCAGGCTTCTACTGTTTTTGTTCACTGGCTTTAATGGTATTCCTTAGTGAAAATTGGGGCTGTGTTCTTCTCTCATACATGTTATCTTTAGGAAAACTATAACACATAAAAAATGAAGACGAAGACCTCTAGCTCCCAGCTTTGTAAAACAGCAGAAGACCTAATATAAAATCTGTCAGACTGGCAAGGGAAAGGAGCCTTCTGGAGGAAGTATATTAAGTTTTCCTCACCACCTTTGATCATCTAACTGAGGAGTTGACAAAATTCTTTTATGAAATGGCCATTTGTGGAGGCCTTATGTAGTCTCTGCCTTAGCTATTCAGCTTTGTAGCTGCGGTGAAAAGGCAGTGAGTTGGAGTGCATACAAAAAAATGTGTGAAAATATTTCAATAAGACTTCATTGCCAGAGAGAGAGCACATGTGGTGATTTGGCCCACAGTGCTTAAGACAAACCTTTAGTCTAGCCAAGGGTACAATCCACACAAAATATGAAATCTTGAGGAATGGAAGTGGATTTGATGCTCATGGACCTGCATATCCAAATAAACAGTATACAAATAAATATTGGTTGAGCTATGAGGGTTTTCATCTTCAATTCAGTGCCCCTCATTCGCTGACTCATATTTAATATGGCTTTTTACCACTGGTATTACTCAAAACTTCTCAATGAAGTGGGTGCTAATTTTCCATACTGACCTATAAATCTTTACAATACCTCTTGGAATCATAAACTCTTTGCAAGAGTGAAAGGGTTCAGGACACTAAAATGTAACAAAAAAATGAACTTAAAGTTTTCATTTTCTAATGCTTTGAAGGGCTCCTATAACTCTTTGGAGCAAGGTGGTGGTGGCACAGGCCTTTAATCCCAGCACTCGGGAGGCAGAACCAGGCGGATCTCTGTGAGTCTGAGGCCAGCCTGGTCTACAGAGTGAGTTCCAGGAAAGGCACCAAAACCAAAAACTACACAGAGAAACCCTGTCTTGAAAAACCAGTGAAAGAAAAAATAATAACTCTTTGGATAGTGATGGCATTTTCAAAATGTTATAGAACAACTGTCTATTTTGCTGATTCTACAAAATGCAAACATTTATAACCTTGGATTGGTTTTCTAGTTGGCAGTGAATTTTACTCCTGTAGTCTGGGGGGGGGCTACCCACCACCCCCACAGTTCCCCAGAGTGCTCTTGAGTAGGAGTAGCAAGAAATATTAGTTAGAAGGATAGAGGGGAGAGATAAAGATAGAAAATACAAGATAGCCTCAAGAGGGCCTGGAACCTATTCCATCAGGCCCAGACTGTCTCTGCCCTAGGGTATTTATAGGAATGCCAAGGGGTGGAGCAAAAGACCTTCCCCCAGCACAGCCAAGTGCAGACCATCCCAGATACCTGCACTCAGGCCTGTTGTTCAATCATCCTCTCCATGTAGACCTGCTGAGTAAAGCCACTAGGAAACCTGAAAATGGGCTCCCACAGTAGTCCATTATCAGTGTCAGAATAGAATCTTGAACTTTGAGTGTCAGATCAAACAAAACCGACAAAAATCATTGATAATGTTTTATTCTAGTTCCTCTGATATTAATTTAATCATGTTACTATAATTTACTCTCAAGTTAGGGAATTCTCCTTTTGTCTTTTAAGTTAATTGCTGACACACACATGTGCATAGAGGTGACACACACATGTGCATAGAGGTGACACACACGTGTGCATAGAGGTGACACACACATGTGCATAGAGGTAACACACACATGTGCATAGAGTGTGAGTTTTACTTGCTTGCATTTCCTTTTTCTTCAAAGACAGGTCAGAGTTCAGTCTAACAATAGTGCAGAGGGAACTTTTCTCTCTACATGACATCTTCTTAATCAGGTCTTTTCTCCTCCAATACCCACTCATTAGATGGGCTAGATGGGTACATTTAGCCCATCTTTGATCACCTTGACCCCATTTTTCGGAGATGGGCATAGATTCTGGGGTTTGGATTTTCATATACTATGAAAACTCACGAAGGGGAACCTTCAGCTCTCCTTTTGTCTTGTCCATGAAAGAATCTGGGAAGGCATTGTTTGCACCTAGTGACTGGTCCTGTTTATCCAATGACTCCACTGAGCCTAAATACATAGGACTTTACAACAAAGTTCCAACTACTGTCTCTCTACCAGGCTTCTTCTGATACTCCAGTTGTTGTTGTTTTGACTTTTGTACAGGCCTGATTTTATCCAAAAGAATACTGTGAAGTATAGTGCCCCTCTATGGCCAGCTTCTCTCCCAGGTACCCTTCCCTCCGAGGCCAGACATCCAGTGTATTTAAACAGGCTTGGGTCATTTTACAGCTCATTTCTCTCCTCTTGTATCTTTCTCAAGTTCTGCCTCCTCATGACTCATACTTATGCCATCAATTTCTCAGTTTTCATCCAAAAATATCTTCCTATGTTTTCTCTGGGACTTCTGACGTCTGTTTTTATCCCTAGGCTCCTAATGAATCTTCTGGACATGGCTGAGATTTTGCTCAATAAATTCAAGTGCCTTTCATCACTGCCACTATAGGAATCTTGCTGGTTCTTAGCTGGAGAAGCAGGACAGAGATTCTGCAGCAATGCGTGCACTGTTTATTTTTCATCTTTAGTCCTACAGTTGGATAGTGATCAGTTGCTAGTAGATTTCTATTTAATTATCAGCTTATATCCCCATTTCTAAATAACTTGGAGGGGTACTATAGTTCCTAGGAATTTATTTTTCACTGTTATCGGTCTTCTTTTTAAAAAGTAATAACTGATGGCAAACATATAACCACTTTCCTTAAGCTGTTTAGAAAATGGTCAGTTGGTAGAGTGCTGGCCGGGCAAGCATGAGCAGCTGAGTTTAATCCCCGGAACCCATATTTTAAAGCTGAGCATGATGGTATGCTCTTGTAATTCTAGCCCCAGAGAGATAAAGCAGAGACAGGCAGCTCCTTGGGGCTCCCTGGCTAGCCATCCCAGTCTGCTTGATTTGGGGACCAGTGAGAGACCCTGTTGCAAGGGAAAGGTGGAAGGCACTTAAAGATGACACCCAAGATAAGGTTTCCCTCTGGTCTCCACACAGAAGGTGAACATGCACACATAAATACACACAAGCACACACACACAAGCACACACACATAAACACACACACACACACACACACACACACACACACACATACATATAGCAAATGGTCATCAGAGACAGTTTGGGCAATTATCACTAAGCTTTCCAGGTAGAGTTTTTAATTGCCATTCTCTGTTCTCACCCAAGTCCTTTGTCATGTGTTCCCTGTCATTCTGCATGCTATTTTTCTCTTGCATAGGTCCTTTCTCTCACAAGAAAGCAGGGCATTTTGACAAGACTGATTTAATGCATCTGTTGTGTAAAAGCTGCTCCAGATGTCAGTGTTGAATGTCAGAAGACTGTTTTTCATTACTGAGCTATGTACATAGCAGCCATCCGTAACCCTCACCCTATCCTTGACCCTTTCTTCCAGAGAACAGACCAGCTTTTCTCTTAACATTTTCCACTTTCAATGCCTGTGGTTAGTAAGTCGCTACTTTTCAAGGACTCTTTATCCAGGCAGCTTCACAGTGGAAAATCTTACGTGCAGTTTCCTCCACCACTTGCATCTTGATGAGACCACGTGCACTGCTCCTGCATCTGATTTCCATAGTCTGGAGAATTTGTACTTCTGGATCTCTTATTTCATTTTTGGCAGCAATGTGAATTTTTGAAAATGTCTTTCAGTACACTTTACATTCTCACCAAGGTATGGTGTAACTCTTTTAACATGTCACATATAATTTAGCTGGAAACACATTATCATCTAGAGTGAATAGAACCAAAAATGAACTTGCAGTAGGCTGAGTGTGTTGCACATTAGAAAACATAGGATTTGTATTTAAAAACTTTAATGACTTCTGCCAGGCAGTGGTGGCGCACGCCTTTAATCCCAGCACTGGGGAGGCAGAGGCAGGCGGATCTCTGTGAGTTTGAGGCCAGCCTGGTCTATAGAGCGAGATCCAGGACAAGCTCCAAAGATACACAGAGAAACCCTATCTCAAAACAAACAAACAAACAAACAAACTGTAATGACTTCTGATGACACTATATCATCACATTTCAAATTGGTATTATACAATAGCATCTTTCATTAAAGACAATTTAGGAAACCTAAACACAAAAAAGGATAAAATCTCTCATTCCTATTTCAAGTTGAAAACAGTAAATATCATTGTTATATATGACATACTAATATATCATGTAATAATACAAATACAATAATATATAACATAATTTATGTTTCACAACTGGGCATAGTGGTGAATGTCTTTAATCTTAGTGCTCAAGAGGCTGAGGCCAGCCTGGTCTACAGAGCAAGTTCTAGGACAGCCAGGACTACATAGACAAATCCTGTGTTCAAAAGAAAAACATACAATAAACTTATATATTTCACTAATTTGGGGGTGTTTGTGTAGATCTAAATAGATATTACTTTACAAAACAATGACAACTTGGTTGTGAAAAGCTTTCCCTACTTAGGATATCTTGAGCACATTATTTTTAATTAATGAAAATTTCTTTATGGTACTTTAGATGCTGGGGTATTTCATTGTTTTAAAGCACTGTACTGAAATAGATCTGTCCTTCCTTATATGGAAAGATTTGATCATTCCTGGTTTTTCACTATTTTTTCTAATATTTCACTATCCCAGCTTTCCAGTGCTATATTTACTACTACAATTAGTTTTTATGCACATGTATTTTTGGTTAAAAATGGTATTCTTAAGGATAAATTTCTACAAGCACAATTTCTGAGTCATATAGTGTAAATATATTTGAATGTAGCATATCATGCCAATCTGTCTTCCAGATAAAAATATGCAGTGTTTTTACATGCCTTCCACACAACACAAAAATGTCTTGCCAATATTTTGCCAAATCCTTCATGGTGCTGAGAGTCAATTATATTTCTCATCTTTGTCTGTCTGATAACTATGAAAAGTAATTTTATTTTTATTTATGCTTTTTGAGTTATTAATGTCATTGTACAGCTCTTTATTGATTTTTTTCTCTAAATGTTTTGTTCAAAGTGCAGTTCTTATACAGGATGAGATTTTATGCAGCTGTAAAGAAAACTGAGAAGTAGCTGGAGGAAGTGACTGCTGCTATACAGCAGCGTGCTTTATGGACCATGTGCTGCTATGTGCATCTGCAATACTTGAAATGCAAATGTAAGGAGACTTGGCCCTCTAAGTGCTAGGCTAGATTAAGTTCTGGATGAGGATGAATTTTCAACAAATTGGAGTAAGTATGTAGTCGGCCGTTTGGGCTGGAAAGCCATATGGTTCATCTAGTTCATCACATGGCTGGTAGACAGAAACTGAACTCTTGGACACTGAATCAGATAAGGCAGAATGAATTTCCCTACATACTTCTCAGAATGGAGTTCCAATCGCCAAAGAGAGGATGTGGTGGCATCTTTTGCTGATGTTGGGTGGGTAGTCGTACAGGAAGAAGAGTGCTCAACAAGACTCATGACAGTGGTTAGGTCCAAGCCTTCCCTCGACGAAGGCTTTCCTTGCTTTGAGAAGCTCACACAGGCATGTTTCCTTAACAAATTTGTTTCAGGAAGAAGCTCTTCTGAAGACAGTAACACTGGCGAGGAAGCCTCACAGAAAATCTCTACACTTGAAAATGAACTTGCTGCCCTCAAAGCTCAAATTGCCAAAATTATGACCCTACAGGAGCAACAGAGTCAGAGGACAGGCAATTTGGACTCTACCACACTGATTACCTTAGTACCACCTCCACCCTTATGACCCCTGCTTCCACCACCACCTCTCCCTCTATTGGGGCTCCACCAAAATGTGTTTCCTGATTATGCAATTAAAAAGTGAAGAGAGCAAAAACTCAAATATGCCAGAAATCTTAACAACACAGTGTAAAGCCTCCATCAGCAAGAGGTCAGAACAAAATTAAAAGCACAGGCCAGTGGATGCTACTGACCCTGCTGCCCTCGTGGCAGACGCTCCGAAAAAAAAGTTTGCTTATCAGCATCCAAGCAACCTGTTATTAGAGCAAAATATTTGAGCTGGAAATACTTTGAGCAGGACTTACATATGTTCTCACACTGTTTTGGAGCAGACTTTACATAGCAAGCATATGATGTTCACTGTTGAATCTCAGTATTGCTTTCTGTTAGAGGGAAAGTAGGGGGCCAAGAAGGCTGCTTACACCTCGCTGCTACTCAAGGCTGAAAAAGCAAATACACTTTTCAAGTAGTGACAGATCAAATTATTGAATTAAATCACTACTTAAGTAGAAGCCAGAACGTTTCATCTTTCTTTTCAGCTTAATAAATGGCCTGATAAAGATGACTTGTTGCTAAGTTAACACTACTTCCGGTAATGTCAGCATAATGGAGTTTAATTTTTTTCATATTGGTCAAAATATTCTTTATAATGAAACATTACTGAATAGTGGGATAAATTTCCTGTAAGTTATTTATCATTAGTCAGAATGATGAATTACATTATGCAGTATAAAACTTAGGTATAATGGTGCATATGTATGAATGTGTCATTATAAAACCCATTACTCTCTATGCTAACTTTAAAATCAATTTAAAAAATAGGATATTAGGGAGATAGCTCACTCAGCAGAGTCCTTCTTGCAAGCTTGAGGACCTGAGGTCAATCACCCACCACCTACATAAATGAGGCAGATGTGATGGTGTACACTTTTAATCTCAGTTCTGGGGGGGGGGGTAGATTCAAATAGAAAAAAAATCTAGGACTTGGAAGGACTTGTTTTAAACAATCATTTAATTGCTTAACAAATTTTCATGATTTTCTGTTTCTGATATACTTAACTCTAGTTAATGTCAGATCCCTGGAGCTCACTGGCCTGGGAGCCTAGCCTACTTGGCAAGCTCCAGGCCAGTGAGAAACCCTGTTTCAAAAAACAAGATTGAGAGTGACGAGGATTGAAACCCCAAGCTGTCTTCAGGCCTCCACATGCATAAGTGGGCATGTGCACCTGCATACATGCACAAAGTTCTGCAAACACAAGAACATGAATACACATGCAGGCATGCACATACAAAGAGAAGAAAATAAAGAAATTAAATAAAATATCTCTTTTGCTGTTATGATCAACTTTCTAGTGCAGGTTGTAGGAATCTTCATGCTTTAAATATATTAAGCCTCTGCCTTTACTATATGCAAATGTTTTATTAGTATGTGTCAGTTATACGTGAGTTTCAGGATGACATTTTCATACATGTATATAATGTATTTTAGTCATATTTTCCTATACTACTCTCCCTTGCTCCCTTCCCACTCCCATTATTCTCTTTCTTCTTCTTAACCAGACCCCTTCTACTTTCAAGTCTTTTACTTGTGACCCAGTGAGTTTCATTAGAAGTGTTTACCTGAGCATAGGTGACAGCTTGTTTACTGGAGGATGGACACCTTACCAGTAGCTACACCACTGAAGAAATAGTCTTATCCTCCCTTGTCAACCATCACTTGTATATCTTCAAGCAGCCCTCTGTCTTCTACAACAGGGTGTTGACAGGCCTTCTATATTTTTTAATTTAATTTATTTTTTCTTCGATAATTTCATGCATGTATATAATATATTTCGATCACTTTCACCCCCATTAACTTTCCCCTATCACTCCCACATAACCCCTTTTTCTTCCCAAAAGGTCCTCATAGTATTGCCATATCTTTTTGTTTTGCTTTGGGCGTGGACAACCACTAAATTTAATTAGGTTTGCTCAAATAAACATGGACGGGTTTTTATTTACTAGAGCATACAGAACTTGCCAGTGTCTGTACCACTGAAAAAAATGACTCTTCCTTCCCTAGCAATCACTAACTGCCAACAGCTCCTCCTGGAGGAGTGGGGCTTCATCCATGATGGAATGTTTACAAAGCCCACCTTAGGCAGGCCTTAAGCAGGTAACTATAACTGCTTAAGTTCATGACTGTAACGGCCATGCCATGCCATGCCATGCCTGAAAGTCAGTATTCTACAATATTGTCCCCTCTTCCTCTGGCTCTTACATTCTTTTCTCTTGGTCTTTTTGATGTTCCCTAGGACCCAGAAAGACTGATACAGATATCCCGCTCATGACCTGGGATTCAACTGTCATCTATTCTTAATATTTTGACTAGTTATGAATCCCTATAGTAGCTTCCACACACTGCCAAAAGAAGCTTCTCTTAACAGAGCTAACAGCAGCACTAATCTATTGAGAACAGACATAAATATTCAAAAAGGAATTTAACAAGCATATTGTGTTCAACTAATAAAAAAACAGTAGCTTCCTTTACTAGGGCCTATGACGTCATCAGTCACAGGCTTTTGACCAGATTTACAGTGCAAGATATGAATCTCTTCCTATGAAAATGGTCTCAGAGCCAAGCAGAACACAGTTGTTTACTTAACAGCAGACTTGTCACTGTAGCACCAGTAGGTTCATCTTGCATGAGTGGTGCTGTTGTTAAACGCAGGGGTCTGAATAAGGCTGTTGTTGACCTCTCTTCCCCAGAAGCCTGTTTAGCACTTTCTGGAACTTAGAGGACAAGGTTGCAAGGAAGATGATTCATGCTCCAATCCACTGTCATTTCTCTATGTCTGACTACCAAAGTGTCTTCAGTAAATATGGTCTCACTGTGTACTTCTGGTAGGTAATCAATAGCAATGGCAATTGTCTGTATTGTTTGGGGGCCTCAGGGGCCTCATTAAACCAAAAACCTATAGTAAGGCAGCCTACCTGTAGCACTAGAGCCTTCATTTAATAACCCAAGCCTTCTGAAAGTGGCATTATTCACCCACACTAAGTACCGCCATTGAAATTTCCTCTTGAATTTCATTTTGTATTTGTTTCTCAAGTATTAGGTTTCCTTATGGCTTTTTCATACACCATTGCTTTTGGTTAACTCTTCCTCTTCTTCACTGCCTCCCTCTTCTGTCTTTCCCACTTTAACCTTTCAACCCACAGTATTCGTCCTTCCATTTTTGTATCATATACCTTCTACTATCCACTCTCATTGGCCCCTTTCTAGTTTCCTGGACTCCATATGTGCTCACTCCCACCTAGATTACCTATGTTTACATGTTTATAAGCTAGGATTTACATATGAGAGACAACATGCAGTATTTGTCTTTCTGGCCCTGGATTATCTTAGTTAAGATAATATTTTCCAGTTCCGTTTTTCTACAGATACCATGATTTCATTTTTCTTTATAAATGAATAATATTCCATCATGTATATGTAGCACATTTCCCTTATCCATTCATCAGTTGATAGTTATCTAGGTTGTAGGAAATAGAACCACAATGAACATGGATGTGCCGGTATCTCTCCTGTAGGCTATAAAGGCCTTTGGGTATATGCCCAGGAGTGGTGCAGCTGGGTCACATGAAAGTTTATTTTCAGTTTTCAGAAATCTCTACACTGATTTCCATAGTGGCTAAAATAGAAATGCTTCATTACTGTTTTTCATATGTTTTCAATGGTAGTTTAAGCAAAATAGAAACTTTTATTTCAGACTACAAAACAAATTCATTGAAAAATATTTAGTGGTACACTGGCATGTATATAGCAGCAATATTATCAAGATAAGTTATATTTATATAAGCTATATATAATATGTATTTATATAAGTTATAGTTGTACAGACTTTGTAGCACTTCAATAATCCCTATATGAAAGTGCAATTAGGGGCTGGTGAGATGGCGCACTGGTTGAAGGCACTTGATGATAAGCCTGATGGCTTGTGTTCAGTCCCAGGGACCTGGCTCCTACAAGTTGTCCTATGATCTCTGCACATACGTTGTGGCACCTGAGTGCCCTTCCCAACAAATAAATAGAAATATAATTTTTAAACATTGAAAGTGCAACTAGATTCAAACATTTTTGTGAGCAGAGTGAGAACCTCTGATATCTGCATTAACTTCTGGACAGTTATTGAGATTTGGATTCATATTTGACATTAATTTGCTGTTCAGTTATCTCCTGGCTGGGTTATCTAGATGAAATACCCTGCTTTTATAAGTTTTAGTGTCTTGATCAACATAATGGGAGTAAAAATGCCTATTTCAAAAGTTGCGAGGACAATAAATTATTGAATGAAGGTGCCCCCCACACGTTAGGGCCTTGGCAAACTTAGCTAGCTTCCTTCGTTCATGGTACCTTTTCTTCTTTTCTAAGGCCCTGGACCGATTTGAAAACTGGAGTCCATCCACTTAATATGGAGCAAAGATCCAGGTTTCTTAGCACAAATGGCAGAATTGCAAGTCCACAATCTATATCAAAAGACGATTCTTCATTTGTCAACAAATATTATGCATCTATGGTATGGTGGGCATGATTTTCGGTGCTAGAAATACAGCACTGGAGTGAAAGGGAAGATCACACACTGGTTTGTGAGCCTCCATTCTAGTTTGGAAAGTATGAAGTAAATGCATAGTTATTTAATATGTTACAGAATGAGCCACATTACTGTGGTAGTCAAGTGAATGAGTTATGGTTTGGGGGCACAAATTTTTTCAGAAACAATCATAGCACACTAGAAAAACCATAATCTAATAAACACATGGAGTCATATGATAACAGTGTGCAGATAGCTGAACTCAATAAAGAATATCGATGTCTCTTATTTTTACTCTTCTTAAAAGCAGTTTTATTTTTCTATTTTAAATTGCATGTTTGAGGGGGTGCACACATGTGAATGCAGGTGCCAGTGGAATCCAGATAAGGGCATTGGATGGCCTGAAGCTCGAATTATAAGTTGTTGTGAGCTGCCCGGTGTGGGTGCTGGGAACTGAATGTGGATGCTCTGCTACAACAGGAAGTGTTCTTAACTTCTGAGCCATCTCCTCAGCTCCTTATTTTTACTATTATTCTGGGTATATTTAGCTACTGTTATATTAATTTACTCCATGCATACCATACACAAAGCAGTGAAGATACATAGATGGGAACAAAATAGACATTTCTGTATGCTGTTATTCAACTTTGAAGTTGGGTACAAAAAGGAAAATAAACATTTAAAAATAAAAGCAATAGGCAATGGAGAGGTGTCTCAGACGTTAAGAGCACTTTTTGCTGTTGCAGAAGACCTGGGTACAGTTCTCAGCACCCATATGGTGCTTCACAACCATCCATAACTCCAGATGCAGGGGATATGACACCATCTTCTGACCTATGTAGATACCAAGCATGCATGTGGTGCACATACATATATGCAGACAAGACACCCATACATATAAAATAAAATAAATAAATCTAAAATATTAAACACAAAAACTAGACATAATAAATACTCTGAAAAATACAAAACAGGGAAAGAACAAAAAGAAATTTGTGGTTAGTTTGACTACAAATATCAGTTAACTGCTTTCTAAGAGTGAGATTTCAGTTAAAACCTGAATGTCAAATGAGTATCTGGAAGAAGAGAGAAAACAGAAGGAAAAAGTATATAAAAACCATAAGGTCTGGAAGAAAGAAAGGCCTGTGGGCTTGTGTGTAGAGAAAATAATGAAAAGGAATAAATCAAAACAGTAGTTATTAGTGGGAGGGGTAGCATTAATTATTTCATTTCTATAAATTCTTGTCTAAACTTGGTCATGATTACTATGTTTTATAGATAATAGCAGATTACTTTCATAATTGCAAAACTCAAAAATGTATTAATAAGATATGGGAAATGTAATCTGAAAGAAAAAGCAAAAACTCTGAAGTCAGACCCACGTTATAAATTTAGCTATGCTAATTTCTGACTGTTGACTCAGAACAAGTCACCTAAACCCTCTTTGAGTATTTTGCAACATAAAAAATGGGATAATAGTCTTGGTAGTATACAAACGATCTTAGCATAGCACTCTGACTAGAATGCTAACTCTAGTACCTACTAATGTAGTCATATATAACTTTTTCCATCTCCTCTGTGGTGGTTTGAATGAGAATGTCCCACATAGGTTTACGTATTTGAACACTTGGTCCCCAGTTGGTTGTACTCTTTGGGGAAGCTTAGGAGGTGTGGCTTTCACATAGGAAGCCACTGGAGGAACATAATCATTCCCAGCTTTCTTTTTCCTTCCTGTTTGTGTTTCAAGCTGTAAGCTTTCAGATTCCAGCTTTAGCCATCGTGTCTCATGATCACCCTCTGGGACCACAAGTTCCAAGTACACCAGTCTCTCTATAAGCTGCTTTTGTCATGGTGTTTTATCTCAGCAATAGAAAAGTAACTAATACAGTCTCAAAGACTTAGTTTCTTCATCCATAAAAATAAGTATAATAACATCAACCCCCCCAGGATTGTCCAATGTTATATGAGACAGTAGATAAAAAATGACATCACAAAAGCACTGCAGCCACACACTAAAAGACAGATAAATTTGATTAACTATAAATGAGGGAATGGGCAAGATTTTCTTCAAACTTTAATTTCTTACCCAAACTTACATATAACCACCTATTTCTACAGAACTAAAAATTACTGTTTTGTAGTATTAAGATATTTTAATTCTAGCTCTGCAATTTCATTTCAGAGATGCTCACACAAGGTATATTAAAGTTTACTATGACGTTGTAAAAGCATACTTTTATAAACAGAAAGCACTACAGGAGAACCCCATGAATTATAATAAACTCTTGTTATGGAAAAATGTTGATGCACTTAAGAGAAATGAGGAAGAACCATGTAGACTAACTAGAAAGCAATCTAAGACATTAAAGAAAAAATAAGCTGTGAATAATTATATTTTTTCACTAAAAATACCATTACATACTATATGTTAATTTTGCCATAGAAAAAAATTCTGAAAGAATGAACACACATATATTAACAAATCTGTTGTTTAGGAGATCCAATTATAGCAATATTCCATCCCTGTTGTAGTGTTTTAAGTGGGAAATGTTCCTCATAGGCTAAGGTATTTAAATGTTTGGTCCTCAGATGCTGGCACTGTTTGGGGATGTTTAGGAGGTGCAGCTTTGCTGGAGGAAGTATGCCAGTAAGGGAAGGCTTTGAGAATTCATAGCCTTGCCATCCTCAAGTTTCCTCTCACTCTGCTGTTGAACACGTGCTCTCTCTCAGCTTCCTACTCTGCTGCCATGCCTGCAGCTTGTTGCTATGCTTCCCTACCATGATGAACTATTGATTACTCTTCTGGAACTGGAAGGCAAAATAAACTCTTCCTTCTGTAAGCTGCTTTTAATTGTGATATTTTATTACAGCAACAGAAAAGTAACTAATTCAGAATATTGTATGTTTCTAAAGTATGCGTATTATTTTGAAGTATCATTATGTGTTTTAATTACCTTTCATATTTGATTAATAATCAAGGTGTTTTCCCCCGTGCTCTCATTTTTGTCCTTTTACAAAAGCATTTTCATGGCTAGCAAGATGGCTCAATGGATAAAGACACCTGCTGCCAAACCTGAAGACTTGAGTTCGATTCCTAGGACCCACATGGTGGAAGGAGAGAGCTAATTCCTGCAAGTTGTCCTCTGACCTCCATGTGTTTCTTCCACACAGAATAAATAAAATAATAGGAATATTTCCACAGACTTACTTAAATTTGACAAAGTAAAATGAGTCATATGCTAGAGCACAATATTTTAGACATGATGAAATAAATGCAAATGAATTATTGTTTAATATGTTTAATTTGTAAAGGATAAGTGAATTCTTTGAACATCTACATTACAAAGAGTTGAATTTATTTATTTTTCTGAAAGAAAACGAACTTTCCTTACATCTTCTATTTTTCTCTGAAAATCCAAATGAACAATCTATTAAGTGCTTAGATTTTAAGCAAGATTTTTTTCATTTCTCTTCTAACATTTGGAGAGTTAGAAGGTAACTAAATGCTAGGAAGAAATCATTTAAGTGTAAAGATAAGGCAGTACTATTTGATGCAGCAACAATTAGGTCATTTATGACCTTGGTGTTGGTAATTTTATAGGACAGCTGGTGATAAAAAGCAGATGGCCAAGAAGGGCTGACGAGCAAGAGGAATTAGAGATTACATGCAAGTCTTGCTCGTGGCTTGTCTGGAAGAGCAGATGAGGAACAGGGCAGCAGCTGGAGGAGGGGTGAGGGAAATGGAGAGTTGGTTTGTTTCACTGCAGTTTTGCCTTTTTAATGAGAGCAAATTGGTTATATTAAAGTTTAATATGAAAAGAGCTGAAACAGAGTTGAAACTACATTAAGGGGGAGACAGGATAATTTAGGGAATAAGGTCATAGAGGAGGTAGGAGAGAGAGGGATCCAAATCAAACATGAAGAGTTTATTACTAAGGATAAAAAGGTAGACAGGTCACAGTTTTGAGAAAAGTGGAGAAAGTCTGATTTAATCAACCCAACAATTATCTTTAAAAAGGCAATAGTAAAGCACCGAAAAAACACTGGGTGCTACCAAATTTTGAGACCAAATACTGTGGCTATGTGATTTTTTTAAGTCACATTCAGAAACAATAATAGAGCAAATCTGATTGATTTATTAGTTGATAGTGTTTTTACAGATGGTTTTTAAACAAGAACAAGGAGGTAAAGTATTTGGAGAAATTGGCTTACCAATGGAGAGGGCTGACATGAGCATAAAACAGAGCACAGCGAATTTAAATCCTAAAAGTATCCCAGATGTGCCTACAGAAAAGGATAAAATAGATATATTAGGATATTAGTATTTAGCAGCTTTAAAGAACTCTAGAGGCTGGAGAGGTGGCTCACCAGTTAAGAGCACTGGCTACCCTTCCAGAGGACTCGGGTTCAATTCCCAACAGCCACATGGCAGCTCAAAACTGTCTCTAACTCCAATTCTAGGGGATCTGATGCCCTCACAACAATGCACATAAAAGTAAATAAATTATTTTAAAAAGAAACTCCAAATATTAAACACAAAAATCATCCTATGAATAAATGGACCCATTAATAGAAAATTCTCAAAGGAATAAACATATACTGTAAATAAATACTTGAAAAAGTGTCCAACATACTTTTGATATTTCATTTCACCCCAATCAAAATGGCTATCAAAGTAAATAATAATAGCAAATGTTGCCAAGGATATAGGGAAAGAGGACACTTTTGGGAAGAGTCTATTGGAAAGAATGCAAACTGGAATAGCCACTATAAATGTCAGTATGGAGGTTCCTCATAATTCATCTATACCATTTCTGAGCACAGACCTAAAAGGCTAAGTTAACATACCACAGAACCAGTCTAGGTGCTCACCAATGGCTAAATAAATGAGAAAATGTGCCATCACACAATTGAGTTGTATTCATTGGTGAAGAAAAATGAAATCATGACATTTGTACAGGGGGGACATGAATGGAACTGGAGATAATTGTGTTAAATGAAATAAGTCAAATTCAGAAAGGAATTATGTGGAACCTAGATGTGAACACATACACACACACACACACACACACACACACACACACACACACACACGGTGGTTAGCTTTAATTGTCAACTTCACACAACCTAGAATCACCTGGAAAGAGTCTCAATGAGGGATTGTCTCCACTGGGTTGGCCTGTGGCATGTCTGTGGGGGATTATCTTTAATTGGCATGGGAAGATCCAGCCTACTTTGGTTGGCACCATTCCCTAGGCAGACAGTCCTGAACCAGTCCTGAACTATGTAAGAGTGGAGTGATGGAGCTGAGCACAAGCTAGCAAGCAAACGAACATGCATGACTTGATTTCTCTCTGCTCTTTACTGTGGATTTGATATGACTAGAAGCTTCGAGTACCTGCTATATTGACTTCTCTATAATAATAGACTGTAACCAGGAACTATGAGCTAAAATAAACACTTTCTCCCTGAGTTGATTGTTTTGAGGCTATTTTATCACAATGACAGATCTGAAACTAGCTGTGTTTGTGTGTGTGTGTGTGTGTGTGTGTGTGTGTGTGTGAGAGAGAGAGAGAGAGAGAGAGAGAGAGAGAGAGAGAGACTAGGACAAGGAGATGAAAAGATGATTATAAGGGAAAGGAAGAAGTCTAAAGGGAAGAGGGAGGGAGGGAAGGAGGAGAGGAAGAACCTATGAGTGAGTAATGGAATATAAACGTTATGAAAACAGAGGGAGGGTCTGGAGAGATGGCTCAGTGGTTGAGAGCACTGGCTGCTCATCCAGAGGACCTGGGTTCAAATCCCAGCACCCACACAGCAGCTCACAACTGTCTGTAATTCCAGTTCCAGGGGATCTGATACCTCACTCAGACATACATGTAGACAAAGCACCAATGTACATAAAATACAAATAAATAAAGTTTAAAAGAAGAAAACAGAGGGAGAAGTACTTGTGGAGAAAAGGGGGACCATTAAGACGGGGAAAACAGACATGAGGGACATAAGTGGTGAGAAGACAATAAGAACAAGATTAAATTTGATATATGTATTAAAACATCACAATGAAAACCATTTCTTTGTATGCTAACAGAAATATTTTTCAGTTTATTTTATTTCATGTGTATGAATGTTTTGCCTACATGTATGTATGTGCAACATGTATGTGCCAGGTACCATGAGAGTTCAGAAGAGGGCACCAAAAGCCCTGGAACTGCAGTTAAAGATGATTGTGAGCCACGATGTGGGGACTGGAAATAGACCCTAGTTCCTCTGAAATAGCAACAAGTGCTCTTAACTGCTGAGCTATTTCTCTAGTCATTGCCCCCAATTTAATTATTTTTTTAAAAAATATTAAAATGGTAATTAAAAAAGGTGAAATAGTACAAAAGGGCAAAGGTTAAATAAAATATTTGTAGTTCTATGAATCAAAGAGCAAAGCAAGTCTAAATTCTAAGAATGTGTGAAATAGACTTTCTGTGTAAAAATATGGATAGTAATATAGTTTAAATGGCGTTTCACATGCTGATATAATAAATAGGAATTACTTTTTAAAAAGCAATCAAACTCTTTTAAAAACCCAGTGAGGAGGCCTTTGCAGTGATTTGGTTAAGAACGGTTGTTCTTTCACACTAATGTGATAGTAATGAAGGCTGAGAGGAGCAAGCAGAGTCATGAGATAGAATCAGTGAGCCTTGGAATAAACTGCATATGAAGGTGACTGTGAGATAGGAGTCATAATTTCCAGCTTATAAAAATAGATGAAACTGCCAGCTCTTCACTGAGATAAGGAAGGAGGGGGACAGGTTGAAGAATAGGAGAAAGCAGAGATGATGAATTGGGTTTGGGAACATCTTGAGTTTGAGACAATGTTAAGGTGTAAAATAGACTGTTTAATATCAAGTCTGAAACTCAGAGGAATCTGGAAGTTTGGGCAATAAAAGTAAGATGTTTGGTTTTAACATACATGTGTGCTCTCAACCTAGAATTAATGAAAACTCACTTGGAAATTGATTCTACAAAATCATAGCAATTCCACTTAAAATTTGTTTTAAGAAGATATTACATGGTGTGTGTGTGTGTGTGTGTGTGTAAAACTAAGAATTTCATCTCTTTAGATCCCTAACTTCCTTATTTTGACATGTACTTGAATTTAAGGAAGGGTTAATCACTACACATTAAGAGCAGCAAGGCATCATAAAAAGTAAAAGAAAGTTCTAGGCAGTTGCATATATGACAAAACCACAATCATCACCACAGCCAACACCAGCAAAAATGAGAGAAGAGAGAAGCTAAATTCCATCTCACAGTTTACATGACTGATTTTAATGGGCGAAGGGGCTGTCTGTGGTATGAAGGAAAAACCAAAGTCTGTTTTTCCAACTGTTCTACATAGCACAGAATACTTTAGTGAGTTCTTGTTAACAAAATGTCTGAAGATTTTCCCACCCAAAACCAGTCTGTTGTACAACAGACACCCCACCTGAGTGTCCTCAAATTCAATACACTCCTGACTAGAGGTAGCATCAGATGCCAGAGGTTGAGGCTTTAGTCCCACACCATTACCCTCACTTCAGAAACTCAAGTACAGACCATGGCTTGTGACTGACCACTTACAAATTGGAGGTTATGACAATCTCCTTGGCAATTAATTTACTAAAGTGGCTCACAGAACTCAGAGAAACACTTAATTACGCTTACTAGTCATTTATAAAAAAACAATGCAAACGACACAGATGTCACAGATGGTCAGATGGACGATGTGATGGTTATCTTGACAGCCAATTTGATTGGATTGAAAAACAATTAGTAATCACCTGTCTTGCTGTATTTGTTAGAGCATTTCCAGAAAGATTAAATTAAGGGGTAGAAAGCAAGCCTCAAATGTGAGTAATATCATGCAATTCTTTGAGGGCGTGGATAGATTAAAAGGAGTAAAAGCAAAATGAAGCTAGCACATACGCACATATTCATATTCTCTCTCTCCCCCTTCCTCCCTCCACATCTCCCTCCATCCTTCCCTCTCTGCAACTGTCTCCTTTCCTCTCTTCCTTCCTCTCTTGCCTCCCTGTATAAATGAAGGCTTTTCTCAGCCCCACCCCATCCTGCAGCCACTTCCAAATAATCACTTAGAGGTTTGTATTAATTAAAAATGCTTGGCTGATGGCTCAGGCTTATTACTAACCAGCTCTTACATTTAAATTAACCCATATTTCTTATCTATGCTTTGCCACATGGCCCATGGCTTGTTATCTCATTTTCTACATGTGGCAGCTGGCTGAAGTCTGCTCTGACCCCACCCTTTTTCATCTCCGTCCTCAGTTTGATTGTACCACCTAACCTTATCTTGCCTCATCATTGGCCAAAACTGCTTTATTGTCAACCAATGAGAGCAACACACATTCACAGCATACAGAAGGACATCCCACAGCATCCCTGCCTTCCCTTGCCACCATGATGTGAGTTGCTTTGCCCTGATATGTTCTTTGCCATGATGGATTGAAACCTCTTAAGTCACAGGCTAAAATAAATCTTCCCTTTATTAAAATGATTTATTCTGGTTTTTTTTTCACAGTGACAAAAGTCTGACTAACACAAAAGATATTCATAGGACTAGATATGTGAGAAGTATAGCGCTTCCTTGACCTCCCCAGGTGATCTACCATATGGGAACTCCATTTGATCAGCTATTGGAAAGCTCACTAAAGCATGTCATTGTTTTTAATTCTGGACTCAATATTCATGATTGATTAAAAATGGACCCTGGTGATCAATTCAAATTTCAGCTCCTCTCCCTTCCTTCCAGTTGGAAAGTGTGGTTCAATGTTCTACACCAGCTCTTTCTAGTAACCAGGCCTCATCCTTTAGCCACATAGAGGACCTCAACCACAAGTCATCTAGTCAATATACAAAAGATACTTAGCACTTTGAGGATTCCAAGGGTTCAGAAACTCTAGGTAAGGAAACGAGAACAAAACTTAAAAATGTTTTAAAGATGATGATATATAGTGATGCAAAGGGAGTGGGAAACTGTCATTCTATACCCTTTGTGTGATTATATATAGCTTCACCTTTTCAAGGAAATTTTGGTGATATGTGCTACAATAGACAATGTGCGTGTTACTAGAGAAAGCAATTTCACATCTATAAATTTATCATACAAAAATGATGACACACACATAACTAAATGTATATATTAAAATGTCAATTTTTCATGATTTCTAGAAATAAACTATTTTAAAAGAGCCTAAAATAAATTCATTGCTGGTTGGTTACAAGAAAAAATGTACTTTCATGAGGCTAGAAGTATAGTTCAGTGTCTTAGTTAGGGTTTCTATTGCTATGAGGAGACACCATGACCACCACAACTCTTATAAATGAAAACATTTAATTGGGGCTGGCTTACAGTTCAGAGGTTTAGTCCATTATCATCACGGTGGGAGGCATGGCAGCATGCAGACATGGTGCTGGAGGAGCTGACAGTTCTAATCTGGATCCACAGGCAGTAGGAAGAGAGAGTGACACTGGGCCTAGCTTGAGTGTCTGAAACCTGAAAGCCTGCCGCCCATGACACACTTCTTCCAACAAGGCCACACCTACTCCAACAAGGCTATACTTCCTAATAGTGCCATTCCCTTTGAGCCCATAGGGGCCATTTTCATTCAAAGCACCACATTCAGTAATAGAATTCTTGCCTAAAGTCTTAGGGTTTGTACTACTGTGAAAACACACCATTGATCATAAGCAACTTGGAGAAGAAAGGGTTTATTTCAGCTTACAACTCTCACATCACACTTCATCACTGAGGGAAGTCAGGGCAGGAACCTGGAGGTAAGAACCTTGTAAGACAAATCTTAAAAGGTCTTATTAATAGAAAACTCAGAGCCAGATATAGGGGTAAATTCTGAAAGGTCAGAGAGACAGAACAAGCCATAGCCAACCTCACCTCGCCAACTCCTCAGCTGATCTTGTTTCCTCAGACTGCAGGCTTCTGAGTCCTCACCCGAATGGATCTCAGCTGAACTGCAGCTAAAAATCCTAAAAGCTTAAAAAGCCTCTAGTTCCTGGTCCTCACGCCTTATAGACCTTTCTGGAGTATCACTGCCATCACTTCTGGGATTAAAGGCGTGTGTCCTTCCCAAGCAAAGACAAGGCGTGTGTCCTTCCCAAGCAAAGACATGGGATCTCAAGTGTTGGGATTAAAGGTGTGTACCACCATTTTCTGGCCTCTAAGTCTAATCTAGTGGCTGTTCTGTTCTCTGAACCCAGATAAGTTTATTAGAGTGCACAATATATTGGGGGACACAGTATCACCACAGAACCTGGAGGCAGAAACTGATGCAGAGGCCATGGAGGAATGTTGCTTACCAGCTTGCTCCCCATGACTTTCTCAGCCTGTTTTCTTACACCATACAGGGTCACCTGCCTAGGAGTTGTACCACCCACCTTGATCTGGGCCTTCTCACATCAGTCATCAATCAAGAAAATGTACCACAGGCTTACTCACCAGCCAATCTGGTGGAGTCATTTTCTCAATTGAGGTTTCTACTCAAATGACTCTAGCTTGTTTCAAATTGACATAAAACTAGCCAGTATACTTGGCATGCATGTATCCCTGCGATCAATCCTCCACACCAAAAATGAATATACATTCCCTCAGTATAATTCTCTGACTAGTTTAAAGGAAATTAGGTAGAGATCTATGTACTGCCATTGAAATCTATCTGTGGTTGGCTTCTTGTTTGGTTGGTTGGTAGTTTAGGTTGGGTATCATGTGGTTTTTAAACTGGGCCCCACTATATAGCCCTGGCTGACCTGGATCTCAGTCAGGCTGGACTCAAAATTGTGATGATATTTTTGCTGCTGCCTACCAAGAGCTAGGATTCTAGGTATCAGCAGTTATACCTTGTTGTTTTGTTGCTCAATACAAGTTGTAAAAAATATAACTAATGTGATCCCATAGTTTGCAAAAAAACAAATTCTTGGAACAATAGACATCATTAACTGTCTTCACAGAACATAGAGAAACGTGGAAGTTTTACTTCCAAGTTCAAATAATTTTGTGTCATTTGAATATTTGCAACAAGCATGTGTAACTTTTAACCAGAAAGAAACTAGTTAACATTTCCAAATTTGGAGATCTTATTAAATATTTAGTGATTCATAAAATGATGTGATATATTTATTGATGTGAAATACATTCACAATTCATTCCTGAATGAAAATAGTGGTATGCAAATATTACAAGCTTAGGCTAGAACTAAGAAAATGTATGCTAAGTAATATGCTTTGGTATGGTGACTTTAAAATTTTTTAAATTAAAATACGATTTTCCTGCTGCAGTTTTCTTCCTCCCACTTTTTCCATGTACCTCTCAAGTTTATGGACTCTGTTTCTTTAATTGTTCACACACACACACACACACACACACACACACACACACATGCATGCACGCACATACACACTCCTAAATATATAAATGCAACCTGCTCAGTCCATATGTTATTTATATGTTTATGATTTCGGGGCTGACCGTTTGTTATTGGCTAACCAATGGGTGTGTTCTCCCATAGGGAAGACTGTTTCTCCCTGCTCCCAGCATTCCTTAGTGGCCTGTAGCTCTTTGTCTAAGGTTGAGCCCCCCTGAAATTTCTCCTTCCATGTTAGCATGTCTATTGGTGGTATCATTATTCAGGTCTTCTTTAGTCAGTCATATTGATGAGGCTTCATGGGTGTAGTTTCCCTGGCTTTTCTAGGAAACACAATATCACAGCAAACTTAATGTCATTTTTAAAGAGTGTAGTGTCTACAAAGAAAATTTCCAAAGATAGGCACTCTAAGCTAGAGAGGGAAAATAATTCTGCTGGCTTGACAACTAAGGGAAATTCAGGACATTTCTTTTGAAGTTATAAAACTCTACAATATTTGATTTTTACAAGGACTTTGATTGAGCACAGTGGCTCACATCTGTAAGTCAGCACTCAATAGAGTGAGACAGGAGGACTGTCACAAATTCAAGGACAGCCTGGGCTGCAATGTAGGACCTTATCTTCATAAAATACCCTATAACTATAGAATTCTAAGTAATTTCTATCTTCTGTTTATTTTTCTGACTCATATTGATTTTTTTCAACAATCAATAATAACATAATCAGAAAAAAAAGCCACATCAATAGTGTCCCTTTTGATGAGGGTGAAGATTCCATAGGACTGAGACAGCTCCCTGACTGCTCTGGGCAAACTTTGGCAGTTGTTGCTAACACAACTAGTGTGTGTTTTAGAAATGGACTGAAGAGAAATATACAGGAAGATGGTGAGAAAGAAGATGACTGGAAAGGGAGAGAGGAGGAAGCACAGAAAGCATTGACTAGCTGACTAGAGACCTAGCTGACTTGCATGGAGAAAATTCTGTAGCTATCAACTGCTGCCAGGGTGCTTTCTGTGCCACACACACAATTTTGGAAAGTTCTGCCTGCAAGTCAGAGCACTAACTACGCCTCACTTCTTTCCTCCTCCTTCCTACCTCCTCTCCCTACATGCCTATTCTGTGATATTCAGGCTGTCAGTCATTCTCATTATGGATCCCAAATAAATATTCTAATCAAATTTGTAAATGTTTCTCGATGTATACATATCATTAGCACAAGGAAAAACAAAGCAATAAAAGATATTTTCTAAATGAGCAATGAACCAGGGTGTACACAGACTTTCAAATTTTCTTTAACTGTGTGTAGACACCAAAAGAGGAAAACATAAATATTGCTCAGTTAATTGATAGGAAACAAAAATAAAAGCACCTAGTTCACTGTCTGGCGTGTAGTAAACGCTTTGCTTAATTAAGTGTTAGCCTAAATGCTTCCTTGTGCATTAACAGTTCATTTTTCAAACAATTAGCTAAACCACAGAGTAGAGAATAATAGAAGCATAACAACTAAAAGAAAAGAACTACCCTCGTCTACATTAGAGGTATCAGTACCATTTCCGTAATTAACAGAGCATTGTCTAATGGATTTGGTTAGGAAAACATCCTCATTCACATCCTGTAGAATTGAGATGATTTTCTGTTCTTTTAGGACATGCCCAGAAATAGGATGTCTGTGTTGTGTTTGGATACTGGAATGTTCATGTCTTATATGATCACAAAGATCGATGGTATCTGATAGACAAAGCATGAGAGTGAAAGTCAGGTGATATTACCAGGTCCTTGAGTCCTTGCTAATGTCAATATTACATTACTGTGGAAAGTCCTTCATGTGGAAATTTGTTCCTGTAATTCATTTTATTACATGCTGTTCACGAGGCTTCTTCTTATAATTAAAAGCATATATCTAGTGCTTTAGAGAATAAGATGAGCTACATCACATTGCAAAAAACAAATTGCATCTATAAAAATGTCGACAGAACAAGGATTCCCAAGACTCAGGCAATGTGATACTTCTCAAGCATCACTTATTAGCCATGTAAATGACTAGGTAACCA
The DNA here is from genome assembly GCA_001675575.1 of Neotoma lepida. NCBI lineage: Eukaryota > Metazoa > Chordata > Mammalia > Rodentia > Cricetidae > Neotoma > Neotoma lepida. Next base: position 278,398 of record LZPO01116966.1, read on the forward strand.
TGACAATCATTACATCTTTGACATCAACCCATGCTCTTCTCACTAGAGTATGCTGCCTCTTAGTGTGCATGCCTAAGGAGCCTCTATTACCAGGCTCTGCCAATAGACTGGATAAACAGCTTGGAAGAGATAAAAAGGTAAGTACCCCACTAAAACATGGGAATACCAAGAGCTCTCTCAGACCTAATGAATACAAAATAACAAGATGACAGCCTCCTAGTCCCCTCCAACCTTAATAATACACACTAAGCATAAAAATTCCTCTTTTCCACATCATATGATAAACATTTGGCCTCTACTATCTGAGAATCTTGATTGTCTTATTTCTCCCTTCCATTTGCAAAATCTGGTAATTTTCCAGCGAGTTGATCCACCCATGGGAGCCTGAAAGGTGCCATGCCATGTCTGAATTTCACAGCAAGTACCTCACAGCCTAACTCCAGATGCAGGTGCTCCACAATCACAGTGGAATTCCATCAGGATATTCCAGTCCCTACAGCTCAGTTTTGCTCAACTTACTCTTCCTCCTCTTCTTTTGCTATCCACTCCCCTTCCTCCAAGGATTCTCATTTATAGGTAGGACACCAATAATCAGTTCCCTGTCCAAGCCGGATTCATTCTCTTCCTCAATAAACAGGCCATGTTTTATGCCCTGAATGTTGATGCACCCAAAAGTGTACCTGTTGGAACTTGATACTCTATAGGATAGTATGAAGATAGTCATGACCAATTCACTTTTGGAAGTGAATTGGTCATGACTATGGGATTAGTGGCTTTGTTAAAGAGGCCTAGGGGAGCCAGGCTGCCCATCTACCATGTGAGGACACAGAAGGTACCACCTATGAAAGCGAGCGTTGAACCTGCCAGTGCCTTATTAGACCTCCAGCCTTCATTCACATCCATGAGCAATCAATGTCTGGGTTTGTGTCTGTTTTTAATTACTCATCAAAGTACTTTGTTATAGCACCCCAAATGGATTAAGACATTATCCAATATTTGTTCAGCTTTCAGAGGGAAATTTTAAGTTCCAAAAAATCTGTGTGTTTCTCTCCTTTAAAAATATTTGTTATAAGATGATGGAATAAGTTCTTGCCAGAGAATGAGTTTAGCTCTGTGTCTCTAGACACACATTGCATTTGTGATTTGATGTGGTTTTTCATTATTGGTTTTTATTGCTATCCAAGAACATCATTGACTTTATATTGTTTGTAATAATTGCCTAAGGGTTATGAGTTTGAACACTATGAGGGTGGATAAAGTTACTCACTGAATCTATAGGTTAGTAAATGAAAATCCTAGTGCCAGGGGTGGGCTACTTCCCTGTAGGTTAGTTAGGCAGGATCCTGAGGCTCCCAAAACAATATAGGCAATTGCTGCTGTTGGTTACCCAGAAGAACTGGATAATAAAGCCCTGTTGCCAAGATACTATATATTCTGGTAGCAGGACATAAAGAAATCAAAATGAAACTGAGAAGAAAGCATCTTTCCTGCAGGCTAGTCTTCATAGTGCTGGAAGGTGCTAAAGAGGCTGGTGGGGAAGAATTACTGACAATAGTCTTACTCAGCCATGGACCCCACTTGCTACACTACCAACCTGCAAGGTAGATGTGCCCACTAGTGCAATATTGACAAATATGTATTGGGTGTAAACAACCTCTTTCTGATTGGATTTGAGACCATACTCTCCCCACACTCACTCACAAGAGAGAATTCACATCTGTTACTGTGACAGTGGTTAAATCACTCACAAGAGAGAATTCACATCTGTTACTGTGACAGTGGTTAAAAGCCCAAAACTGGGGAGGTCATAGCCCCTAGTGGGGAAGATAGACTATTGTTTTGCTAAATAGACATGATGTGCTTATTGAGTTTCCTTCTAAATATTTATATTTGTACCCAACAGATTAGTGTAGCTGTCAGCTTTGGTCAGAGAAGCTTATTTTTACAGTGTGTGGAAATTACCACAGAGATACATAACTAGTCAAAGTGCTGAGAATAAGTGAGCACAGAATGTTCATTCACAAACGGGACATCTATATTACCCCTTCTAAGGCTCAGAGAACATTTTCAAAGAGTTAAGAATGAATACAAGGGATGGAAAAAAGGAGTAGATTGTTGTGCTACATCATATTCTGGGCACAACACAGCTGTTGTACTATTTGACTCATAGCAGTTATCAATACATGCACAAAATCAGCACCAAATTATTAGGCCCATCAACATCCTATAATGGAGAGGGAGGGAGCTCTTGAGGTCCCACTCCTCTCTGAGGATATAGGCAATTAATGATTGATGGTGGAGAGAATTGTCCATGCTTCTGTAATAACCCCTTACCCATGATCCTGTAGCAACCCTAAGGAAACTCATTGGATCACAGAAAGAAAGACATGAAAGTACAAGGGATAGGAATTGGTTTGGAAGACAGGGAAAAGAAAATGGGAGGGGGAAAAGAAGGGTAATAGAGAGTAAATATGAGCAAAACACAAATACATGAAAATGTCATGAAACCTATAATAATGAATATGTATAATGAATATATGCTAACAAAAATACTCAAAAGAGCTATGCATTTGACCTTTCTAGTCAGACAACATAGGATAAAGTTCTATTTTTGCTGCTATTTGAATATACAAGTCATTTAACCTCTTTATGAATTTTCCTTGTGTGAAAATTTAAGGTAACAATTGAACTTTCTGACATGGTAGTTGTGAGTTATGAATATGATTAGTATAATATGCTGGCAGCAGTGCCTAGCAAATTGTAACTGCTAAGAAAATTTAACCAAAACTATCATCCTGGATGCTTCTCTCTCTTGCAGGTACAGGATTAGCTAGAACACCTAGTTTCTTATAGTTTAGAATCTATAAACCATTAGGTCTCTTCCAATTATGTATTTTCTAAACCAGTCTATTCTTTCAGCTTCCTATCTGTTTATAAATGTGGTGCTAATTACATCCAAAGATTATTGATTTTTAAATATATTCAAAGGTTAGTACAGCTTTGAAGACCACAAAAGAATTAAAGGTCAGTGCTCAATTGAGAAAGCACTATTTGAGAACTAATTGTTCCTATGATTTTGGACATTATGAATCCAGTGTCTGGCTAGGATAAGAGTGACAGAAATTCAGTCTTCAAATATGACTGCTTATATAATGTATTTTGGCTTACTTTGTTGAAATAGAGTAATAATTACAGCAAAGTCTAATAATAAAGTCTAAGCACTTAAAAATCTCTCCCTCCTACCATGTTATTAGCTGACATTTTAAGGTGGGATGACTTTGAATGATCAGCCAATTGCAAAATAGATTTCTGTTATTCTTTTCATTCCCTGTTAGTTGAGCTAGAATAATCTCATTCTTAAGTAGCTTCTTTAGGCAGTCAAGCCACAGGAGGGGGTTGCAAATGGTATGCTGGAGGGAGAAGGTTTGGAAGTGTGGGTGTTTAAATTATTCTTCTTATACTGTGTCTCAGTGTATCAAGTTGCCAGGATTCTTTTGAAACCAGAAAGCCTTGTTTTCAGAATGCATCTTAATTAATCAACCATATCGCTTCTTTCAAGTTTATAAATGTTTCGAGGCCATATTCATCAAAAAGAAACTCGAGATTAAAGAGAAGAGAAATAGAGTGGAAGAGAATGAGAGAGGCAGAAATCAGGAAAGAGAAGGAAGAAGACAATATGCTTAAATCTATGCAGAATACTTCATCCTAAAAAGTGGGCCTGGGCCTTGTTGATACCTAATAAAATACCCACATTACTTGCCAAAATTTATGGACTAAAATATGGTAAAGGTTTTCTCTGGTTTAGTAGAATCTTTAAATAAAAGTGTTCTAGAGGAGCAGTTTGTAGCTAGTGAGCCTTGTGTGACTATCGTGTGGATCTTGAACCAGAAAATATCTGACAAGCATGGTCCTAAGCCAGGACAGACTGCTAATACTCCCTGGGCATCATCAGTAAGTGCCCAAATCTTCACCATAATATGTACCTGTGGAACAGAAAAGGCTGGGCCAGCTGAGATGCTGCAGCAATCACAGCTTCTTTCACTCTGCGCTGTTTCTTCTACCTCTTTTAAGTACTGCTCCAATCCTGACCATGCTCTTACCAGTTCATTCATCCACAGGCCTCAAGAAAGGTTATCAGAGATGTATTTCAGGTCCTACCAGAGCCTTACCTCAGAGTTTAATTCCAATCTAGGAGCAAGCATGAAGTGAGAGCTTTCCAAAGGAAGGAAATAACTTTGATTGAGCCTCAGCTTGATGTCAGTTCATCACATCAGGACACATTATTATTCCTTAACCTACAAGAAAATGACTTCTTTTTACATAATCAAGCAGCAGAACCTTAGTAGGTATCTCAGGAAATGCAGTAATAAATAATAAAGCAAAACCTCCTTGCTCTTGTTTCCAGCTGAGTTTTAGTCACAGGAAAGCTTTTTTTTTCCCCACAAATTAATTGTATGACTGATGACTTCCTGAAAGACATTGTTTCTAGTGACATCCAGCCTTTTTCTTCTCTTCCTTTTTTTCTTTTTTGTTTCTTTGGTTGGTTTGAGGGTTTGTTTGGGGGTGTTTTGTGTTTTAAATAAAGTCTGGCTATGTAGCCCTGCCTGGCCTTGAACTTGCCATAATCATACTGACTCGTCTCCTAAGTGCTGGGATTATAGTCATGTACCACTGTTTTTTTGGGTATTAAATCATATCTATAAATAAATGTATGATTTGTTTTCTCCCATCTAATACTTATGCTTCTTATTCTTTCCTTGTGTGTAATTGCATTAAACACTCACTTGAAAAACCACTTCCGTTTCTCACTCCTTTCTTATATTTGATTGCATTAAACACTAGCTTGGAAAATCATTTTAAAATAGCACTGTTACCTTGTTTTTTATTTTGCTGAAAATTTTTCTGCAGTGTTTTCTCAATGATGATTCTGGCTTTTCATTTAAAATATATTTGTCAATATTATAAAGGCTTAAAGGTCAAAAATAGGCAATAAATCGTGTTTGCGTTCCTTTTAGGCATCTATAAGGATGATCATACATTTTTTTTCTTCCTTTAACTCTTGTTTTGACTAATTGCAATACATTTCTTGATACTGTATATTTAGATTACTGAAGTTAAACTCAACAATTTATGGGTTTTTTCTTGAAATTTTTTTCATACAATATATTCTGATCACACTTTCTCTTCCCCCAACTCCACCCAGAGCCTCCCCAACTCCCCACTCACCCAACTCTACACCTTTCTTTCTCTTTCTCTTTAGAAAACAAACAAATAGCAAACAACAACAACAAAATAGAATTTTTTTAAAAAGCAAGAAAAAAACACAAGAAATACACACGTCATAAAAACACAAAATCAGAAACCATTATACACAAGCAAAGGACCAGTAAGGTAAAAATGCCCCCCAAAAAGCACTATGAGACAACAAACAGTCTACAAAAGTACCATTGAGTTCATTTTGTGTTGGTCGTCTATTGCTGCATGTGGAACCTACTCTTAAGTGTGCTTAATAGACTCAGTGAGACTCCATTGGCGCAAACTAAATTTTCCTTTGCAAGCAGGTGTCAATTGCAGATAGCTTCTTGGTCAGGGATGGGAATCCTTGTCTGCTTCCCCTCTCAGCATTGGAATCCCACCTGACTTAGGCCTGTGCAGGCCTTGTGCATGCTGCCACAGTCTCTGTGAGTTCCTATGTGCATCAGTCCTGTTGTGTCTGGAAGGCACTGTTTCCTTGGTGTCTTCCATCCTCCCTGGTGCTTCCGATCTTTCTGCCTCTTCTCACACATAGTTCCCTGAGCCCTGGTGGAGTGCTGTGGATGAAAACCTCCCATTTAGGACTGAGTGTTCCCAAATCTCTCAGTCTCTGCATTGTCCAGTTTTGAGACTCTGTGTTAGTTTCCATCTACTACAAGAGTTAGCTTCCCTAGTGATGACTGAGCAGGCCACTGATCTATGAATATAACAGAATGTCACTAGGAGTCATTTTTACTGCTATGTTCCTTTAACAAAACAGTAGTGTTTGGTTTTCTCTTATGTCTATGGCCTATCCAATCTCAAGCTCTTGGCCACCTGAACAGTGATGGGGATGGGTTCCATATCATGGAGTGGGCCACAAATCCAATCAGATATTGGTTGGTTACTCCCAAGAAGTTTTCTGCCACTATTGTATTATCACATCTCGCAGGCATGTCATCACTGTAGATCGAAGTGTTTGAAGCTGGATTGGTGTTTACCTTGTGGTAGTGTGCAGAGTGTTCCGAACAGTACCCTAAACAGTACCCTGAACACAGTCAAAAGAGGTGAAGGCTCTAGGTAAGCACCAGATCAATTTCTCTGTCCTCAATGGGTTATGTAGGTGCTGTCTTCAGCATCAGTTTGTGGAGAGCAACCAATAGCCTTGGCATTAGCCCAAGTTGTTTGGGGTTTCCATGAGGACCCTTGGCCAACAACTCAATTAGATGCAACCACTTCCTGGCACTAGAAGCTTCATTTGGTGGCTAGAGATGTCTAGTTGGAGCTTTGTCTCACCCATTATTTGATTCTATTTAGATTTATTTCATACATGTATATATTTTAAAAATCTTCTGCAGTGGTAAGTTTCCACACAACCCATCAAATGGTCCTCGCTATATTCATCACCACCATCATCCCATTCCTTTTTGATCCTTCCATTGTATTCTCCCCCTATCCCATCCATCCATAACTATCTATTCCATTTCCCCTTTCTAGGGTGATCCAATCTTTCCCCTAGCTCATTGCTCTATACCTAACTTCTGTTGTTATATGGATTGTAGCCTGCTTATTGAAGACTTAACAGCTAATATACACATATAAGTGAATACGTACAATATTTGTTGTTTTAAGTCTAGGTTATCTCACTCAGGATGATTTTTTTCTTGGTCCATGCATTTACATGAAAATTTCATGACTTCATTTTTTAAACAGCTGAATTATATTTCAATGTATAAATGAACCACATTTTCTTTATCTATTCATCCATTGACAGACATCTAGACAGCTTCCAATTTCTGACTATTATGAATAGAGAAGCAATGAACATGGTTGAGCAAGTATCTCTGTAGTAGTATTTAGAGTCCTTTGGATATATGCCCAAGAATGGTATAGCTGTATATGGAGGTTAGGTCTATTCCCAGCTTCCTTGTGGAAACAGAACACTGATTTCCATAGTGGCTGTACAAGTTTTCACTCCCACCAGCAATAAGGTAATTTTTCCACATTTTCACCAGTGTGAGCTGTCACATGTGTTAATGATCTTAGCCATTCTGAAAGGTATAAGATGGAATCTCAAAGTAGTTTTGTTTTGCATTTTCCTGATGGCTAAAGATGTTGAACATTTCTCTAAGTGTTTCTCAGCCATTTGCATTTCCTTTATTGAGAATTCTCTGTTTAGATATGTACTTCATTTTTTAATTGGGTTGGTTGTTTTCTTGGTGTCCAGGTTTTTTTAAGTTTTATATATATATATACATATATATATGTATATATATATATATGATATTAGCCTTCTATTAGATGTGTAGTTGCTAAAAAAATCTTTTCCTATTCTGTAGCCTGCTTCTTTGTCTGAATGATGGTGTCATTCAGCTTTACCATACAGAAGCTTTTCAGTTTCATAGAGTCTCATTCAATTTACAATTTTAAGGATAGTATTGAAGTCTACTTAGTAATATTTTGTGTCCAATATTGAGAAGTTTATTGGAAAACCATATTTATAACTTTTATAATCACTAATTGCTTTATGAAAACAATTTGGAAACTTTATTATTTCATTATGCTCCAAAATATTTTAAACAAAATAGAACTATGTGTTTAAAAACTATTGAGTTTTTTAATCTGGGAAATAGCATGATTTAAAAAAATACTTATTCTAATAATGACATGCAGAGGACAGAGAGTGAAGAGGAAACCAATGTGCAATTTATTGGGCTATTGGTGGGAATGACTAGGATCTGCTATAAAGAGGAAGCTACAGGAATGCTGGCCATTGAGGGAGTGCTTCTAGAAAGGGAAGATACTTCAGTAAAAGCAGAGAGAGAATTTGGTAGCCAATAGAGTTTCCAAATAGAACAGGGATACTAAATATTGCATGAGACATATTTATATGAAAAGTATTTGCTGTTATCTGAAATTCAAATTTAAGTCTGTGTCTTACATCTTTACTTGCTAAATATGGCAGCAATAATGGAGTGAAAAAGGGAAGATTCCATGACTCAGTACATAGTACTTAGGACAACTCTAGTGATTTTGGTAGCTGAAAAAAATGTATCACTTTGAATAATGAAGAAAAACATCAGTGGTGGAAGAATTTTTAGCATTCCTGAATGATCTTTTTGTAAAGTTAGAAGTTTATGTCTGTTTTCTTTTATGACCGGGACAATAGCAAGACCTGTGAGAACATTGAGTTTTTTTTAAGATAGAAATCCACCTTCTTTTGTGTCTTTCTCCTCTTCTGATCATTGAGATAACAAATAGATGGTAGTAGAGTAACATGTGTAAAATTATTTAGAGAATTTGAAATTTTTTCCTAAGTAATAGGGATGGTGCCAAAGAAGGATTTCTTTATACAATCCACGGTTTTTGGAATGCTAAGAATTTAAGATATGTTTGGAGTCATAGGTTATATCAGCAGTTGATTAACTTTTTAAAATAATTCACTTTTCACTGAAAGGAGAAAATATAAAATCCTTGATGTGGTACAACTTTAGAATTCTAAAGGAAAAATATGTGTGTTAGTAAAAGAAAGTTTGTGCTTCTAAATAGTATCATCTATTAGGGAAGTTAGAGACATTTACATATAACTTCTAGTGGATCTTTGATTCCTTTGAATTTCTTTGTTCTTTCTACCCAATATATAAATACAGGCTTATGGAGCCTAAAACTAGATTTCCATTATTCAATCTGAGTATGATGAGTATCTGGTGATAATTTTATATTTAACTGAGTCATTTAAAGCCTTTGAGCTCAATTTCCATGTTCTTTTTATTAAAATCTCAGATTTCCCTCAGAGAAATTTTATAAAAAGGTAACAATGGTCTTTTGAATCTCCTAAGATGGGGCAGCCACCTGCTACATGTACAGAACCCACTGAACAACAAACAGCAAAGAAAGACGGATGCTCTCATCCTCTGCTGTGAAAAAGAAGGTGAAGCACAGACCGTCATCTGGTCAATGACTGTTTCTTTCTGTCTAGAGGACCCCTGCCACAGCTCAGAGCCCATGGACCTCGCTTTTGTGAAGCTTTGAATGGTCTCCGAAGAAGGAAATAGTATTTTCCATTGGCTCATAGGCCTGAAGGATGATGGAGGAAACTGATGTCCCTTTGTAAGCATTCTGCACCTACCTAGAAAGGAGGAAAACATGCTGATCCTATTATATAGGGTTGAGTGTCATTGGATTGTGTTCTGAATATGCTTTCTGAAGCAGAGATTAAAAAAAAAACTCAACCACTGAAAGAATTTTCCAGCTAGTCTTACTGAGGTATAACAAATTCACAGCTTGTCCTTGCATTTTTAAAGAATAGAAAGAAGTATTAACCCTGTTTCACTGGAACTGTGGTGACCGTGAAAATTTGACATGTGACACTGAAATAAAGAGGCAATTTTGTTCTTTAGTAAGCAAGACAACTTGCCTTCAAAGTAGTTACCTTTGGAAGAAGTCATATACTTCTTTAGTCACTGCTTTAAAGAAATACTAGAAATTGCTTTCAAAACTGGCTCCAAAGTCAAATAGGGAAAAGAAATCACTGCATAGCTGTATAGATATATACCATGGGATAGCTAAGAACTTTGGAACCTGAATCTTCCATTTTAAGGAATATTATAAAAATCTTCATATAAAATAAGCAAAAGCAAAAACACTGAAGAAGGCTGTTTAGGGATGCCCATATTCCTGCCAACTTGCCTCTTAATCTCTACAAACAAAATCTGTGCAGAATCCCCTTTGAAAGTCACTGTTACATAGGACAGTTACACTTGTATTAATGATATTACCAATATCAGACACAGCTGTGCATACCTTTAATCATAGCACCAGAGAGGCAGAGGCAGGCAGATCTATGATTTACACAGGATTCTAGACCAGCCATAGAAACCTAGTGAGACACTGTCTCAAAAAAACCAGAACCCAAACAAAAAAACAACTATATTAATAATTGGAAGATTCTACCATAAAAAGCAAAGATCACAGACAGATATGCAAGCTTTTCACAGACTTAAGTATGTGACCATTATTTTTTCTTTTAAGAATCTAGTGGCCGAGTCAGGTATGGTAGTACATGCTTGTAACCCCAGCACTTGGGAGGCTGGGGCAGCAACATTGAGGCCAGCTGGGGTTATAAAAGGAGATCCTGTCCCCCAAAGAGAGGAGACGATAGGAGAGGAAAGGAAATGTCCGTGAACAAGAAATCAGCTATGTGTACAATCTAATCCAACCTCATTTCTATTTCGAACCTACCACTTGCACAAGGTGGCAGAGAAGAATTGATCTTGTGTAGTGTAGGTCCCTTCCGTTTAGTAGTATTGTATTTAGACACCAGTGCAAAGAACTGGGTGAAAAACAAGACTTTGGCTGTAAGAGAACATCTAGTCCTAGATACAGTCTGGACTCATGGTCCTTGGCAACACTGCTAGAAGTATCTCCTGTTTGGGTCCCTTTCAGCTCTAACACCTCTCTCAGCTGCTGCTTCTCCAGTCCAAGGCACAGGAGTCTTGAAGATTGTCCAGGGCCTTGTCATCCTGGACACAACATTCATTCATTTCTTCCCTGGGCTCTGAGCTCTCCTCATGTCCTCTCCTTCTTGGTCCTCTCCTCTTGGGAAATAAATGGAGGTGCTTTTGAATGAAAAAAAGAAATAAAAAGGAAAGGAAAGGACATGACTACTCCCACGTATGGTGGAGGAGAAAGTTTATTGTAGATGTGTGGGAGAGCATAACCAGAGGCAGGGACATCTCAGAGAGTCCAGAGTGGACATGACCACCTGAGCTGGGCCATGTGGGGCGAGGGGGAGGGGAAGGAAGAAGGGAGAGAGGGGGACCAGATGCAGCAGCCAGGAGGCCAAAGGTACAGGAGGAGAGGGTAACCAAAATGTCTGGATGATATAGAGAAGAGCCTCTGGGGGAAGGGTAGAGGGCAGGGAATGCCAGCCATACCCAGTAACAGGTAGGGAGTGAGGAATGCTGGGAGAACCTAGCAGCCAGGTCTGCTTTGATATGTTAAATAGGCACCTCAGTCATTTGTCCCGGTTTGAAACCTAACAGTTTTCTTTAAGTTTTTGGATCTCTTTTCTTTTGGGGTGCTGGGGATTGAACCCAGAACCATACACGTGGTAGGTGAGTGCTCCACTACTGACTTCCTCACCCCAACCTTACTCTTTGTTGCTCTTGCTTGATTCAGTAGCTCCTAGAATAATAGTCTCAGGCATTTATACAAAGACAAAAACCAGGGGCCCCCTCCTGTAAATTCTCAGATACATATATCTGTTTAAATGACAAAGGGGTAAAATAGCAAGATATCCAGGAAAGCATGAAGATGCATAGCTGTGCTTTTACCTTTTAACAGAGTGAGAAGCCATTTAATGAGCTAGTACAGCCCTTGCATCATGCCTAGGCAATTCTTCACTCTGCCGTCATAAGAGAGAGGGACTTTTCATGTGGGAAACCTCGAGTGCTCTCTTTTCCAAGCACCACAGCAATAGAAAGATAACCAGGCCAAGTAGAGAGGCTGCAGAGTGGGACTGAGAGCCAGCTGAGCCCCAAGCTCATGAATGTGTAAATGAAGGCCCTGAGCACCCTGTCGAGGGAATTGTTTCCAGTGCCAGCAGCAGGGGAGGCAGCAGCAGCAAAGGCAAGGATTCCCCTGGTGCAGCAGAGAAAAGCAGTGATTCAGGTCTGAGTGAGCAGCAAAAGGATGCGAATTAAAATGATGAATTCTGGGGATTGAAGGTGCTATTAAGAGAAGAGACATTATCCACAGGTCCAGACTGAGAGAAGATTAAGGCAATATAGAGAGTACCTTCCTGTCAGACAGTAGGCATCCCAGTTTAATGGAGAAAATGCCAGATAGAAGAAAGTGTTGAGATTTAAGAGAGAGATGGGTTAAAGTATTAGTCCTTTAAGAGCTGCTGTGGCTACTAGGACATTTAGATAACATAAACTAAGGAAGACTTTACGTGAGCAAATTCTTTTCACTACCAGCATATTACCCTTCCATGCTATATAAGGTCAACTCTCAACCCAAGCTGCCTCAGAGAGGGCTTATCGTTAAGTATTCTACTAAGCTTGACTTTATCAGTTCCACTACCAGGAATTCTACATCCACTGTTGCCGTATACATGATCAAGTCGGGGAAGGGCAGAGGAGTGCATAGAATATTGCCTGGAGACACCACATAATTTAATGATTTCTAAAACCTTCACCTTTTTGCTTTCCTGAGCTCACAGTAAGTCTTCTTGTACAGGGAATAGTTGTCTTATACTTTCATAGGGCGTATAAACCACAACTGTATGACTTTTGGATTCCTTTGTCATATCTAAGTCAATAGATACTTTCTACATAATCACTACATATCAATTGTACTTGCATGGGACTATAGGAGGGACACTATTCCAAGTGTTTTCCCTACATTGTCTCAGGCAATCCTCACAAAACCCCACTGAGGTATAAATTGCCATAATTAACTACTATTTCACTGATTTAAAAAAGAAAAGAAAAGAAAAGGTACCTGACATTTCACAGCTGGAATCTGAAAGGCAGACAGACATGCAGGAGGTCCTGCAACAACAGCTATAGGGGCTACACACTTTCTGTTTGCTGCCATTAGGTGCTTACTAACTGTTAAGCTGTTAGTTAAAGCCTGAGGCATGTTTGTCTAACAGAGATGTTCTAACTCCTTTATCTGGGAAGGAAAGTAACAAAGGAATGTCTCAAGCCAGTGGTTGGCCGTTCAAAGCTCTCCAGCTTCAAAGACCAGCTACTGGGAGAGGGAGCAAAGTTAGACAAGGCTTCTTCCTCCAAATTCGCTGCCCAAGGTATTTCACAGTAGTGGTCCGCACAGTAACAGTCCATCTCAAATTATAAGCCAACTGCTTCTGAGAATATATTGTTTAACCAAGATGCTAAAAAGTTCATCAGAAACCTCTTAAAAACAATATTTATTAACTCTCTGAGAATTTCACACGATGTGCTTCGCATATATTCCCCTGCCTACACCAACCCCTCCTACAACCACCCCTTTCACCCTCACTCTCTACCCAACCCAACTTGGAGTTTTCTTTTTTCTCCTTTGAATCCAATTTGTGTTGCCGAAGGACTCTTAGGAGTGGGGCCTGCCCTGGAGGATGGTCAACCCAACAAGATTCACATCATTAAAGAAAACTGACCCAGCCCCCTCTCTCCCAGCAGCTATCAAGCTATCACTAGCCCCTCAGCTAGTGGTGGGATTCCTTGCCTATCTTTCCCCGCTTATGGTGGGATTTCAGCTGACCGGAGCTTGTGCATGCTGTCACAATCGCTCTGCAACTACCCTGTTGTGTCTGGCATACAGTTTCCTGGATGTTAGCCTCACCTCTGGGTCTTACAGTCTTTTGAGCCCTCTCTTCCAGGAACATCCCTGAACCTTAGAGGTGTGATGTGTTTAAGTTAGTGTGAACTGGCTGAGTTTCACCAGATGTTGTCTGAAGAGCTGAGTCATTGTGTTATTGTACAGGGACCTTGGAATGGGTAAAAGGAGGGTGGGTAGTGCTTCAAGGCAGTGCATGTAGTAAGTGGTAATTATCCAGAGCTTTACACAATGTAACCATGGATTTTGGAAAATCAAGCCTTACTTTGGAAATTCTTTAGAATTCTTATGGAAAGGCATGGAGTACTTGAGTAAGTAAATGGAAACACGAGTAACTTCAGCAAAGAGCCTGAACCAAAGAAAGGATAGAATAAAGAAGAGAAAGGAGAGCAAGAAAAGGAAGAGGAGAAAGTGAATTTTTCAATTATAAATGCTTATGTTGTTGAATTGTACTCCAGGATTCCTTTTGTAGTTGAAAATAATAGTAAAGTAAAATTTGAATAATCAGTATTTTTAAAGAGAATGTTCCCTCAAAATACAATACTAATACACTTTGCATTAGGAATAGAGCTGGGCAAAGGCAGGAGGCCTCCTGTAGCAAGTTTATATGCCCAGGTTTACTTAGCTGCAGCACTCCTTATTGTCTGAAGTTTCTGAGTTCTAGAGTTATTGCCTTTTCTACATACCTTTTGCTCGCTATGGGCGAGACTTCTCAGAGTAGCCTAGAAGGGGCTCACTGAACACCTGAGTCCTATGGCTTCCAATCGGGAAGAACCTATGGAAACAAGCAGTTTCTCCTTTCCCTATAGGTCCTCTCACAAAGCATGAAATTATGGATATAACCTCCTCAATAGTCCTCAGAAAGGTGCCACACTGGAAGCCCCAATAATCAAAATATGCTAAATTTAGGAGTAGCTGTAAAGTCACAAGGAAACATACAATTTTAAAGGCATGATTTAAAAAAATCAAAGAAGAAATTTCTATGATAGAGACATAGATAAAAATCATTAAAAATGAAAATAGGCTAAGATTTATACAGAAAATAACATAAGTTGGTTCTGCCAAATCTTCAAAGAATAATTACTACTAATTCTATAAAACAATAGAAGAGAAAATACTGATTTTAGGAGGTTGGCTTTGTATCCTGATACCAAAATCCTACAATACCAAAAAGGGGGCAGGGCTGAAGATTAGCATCTTCCTTGAATATAGAAACAAAAGTCTTTATCAAAAATTAAGAAATTGAATTATACAAAAAATAAAAATAAAATAAAAACCTCCAGTCAAGCTGGAATACAGGTGAAACTTCTCTAGCTTGATAACAGTAGCTACAAATGATAGGAAGTAAAAGCACAGAGCCAAAAAAAAAAATAGTCTGCAAAAGAAGCTTAGTCACTAAAATGCTTGCCTTACAAGGATGAATAGCTGAGTTCAGTCCTCAGAATCAATGAAAAAAAAATCAGACATGGTGATACAGGTTTGCAAACCTATATGTCCTGGTCCAGACCACCAAGAAACCCTGTCTCACACACACACACAAAATTCTAGACACAGCAGGGCACCTGCGTATATGAACTACCAGCAATTGCAGCAGCACACATAAAACCTGTGCAAGCCCATGCCAGACCATATCCCAGCATGGAGAGTGGCTTTGGCACACAGTTCTACTCCTAGCTGTGGAACAGTTAGCAATTATTAGCTGCTGGGAGAGGAAGGGTCAGCTTTCTCTAAGAGTGAAGCCCCTAGTAAGTTCACCATGTTCCAGTGGAAGACCACAAACCCAAGAATATTTTGGACTGAACAACTTTTTTTTTAATGGTTTGTTTTTAAAAAAACACAAAGTCGGACAGATTGGGAGGGAACAGTAGATCTGGGGAGAGTTGGGATAGCGGGGATGAGTATGATCAAAGCATGTTGAACAAACTTTAAACTCTCAAAGAACCAAGTTTTTTAAAAGTGGAGAGCATCTAAGGAAAGACACCCTAGATTGTAGATTGTCCTCTATCCTGCTGTCTCTCTGTCTCTCTGTCTCTCTGTGTCTCTCTCTCTCTGTCTAACTTTCTCTGTCTCTCTCTCTGTCTCTCTCTGTGTCTCTGTCTCTCTCTCTCTGTCTCTCTCTCTCTCTGTCTAACTTAGTGTTTTGAGGGCAACTGTATCTAGATGTGTATAAGAGACAGGGCATGGGCTTCCTCTCACAGCTTATGCTTTAAGTTAGACTAGTCATTGGTTGGCCACTACAGAATGTCTGAGCCACCATTGCCCCAGCATATCTTGCAGGCAGCACACTACTGTAAATAAAAGAGTTTGTGGCTGGCGTGGTGCTTATGCTTCTCTTTTGGGAGCATGCAGAGTACCTTCTTGTATGAAAGGCACTAGCATGTAGTGATGAAGGCTCTATTTAGTTATCAGCTCAACTTCTCCATCTTCAGTGAGTTGTGTAGGTGTTGTCTTCAGTAACGGGGCCTTGCTGTCAGTTTGCGGAGAGCAACCTATAGTCTTAGCAACAGCCTGGGTTGTTTGGGGATTCCAATGGGGCCCCTTTGGCCAACAACTCAATTGGATATAATCCAATTTTGGCATTAGAAGCTTAGTTTGCTGACAAGACATGGCCAGCTAGGACTCTGTCTCCCCCATCATTTGGCAATTTCATTTAGATTACCTTCATATATGTATATATTTTAAGAAGTTTCTACTGTATTAGTTTTTCATACTGCCCCTCAAATGCACCATAATTTTAGCTGTCTCTCTATTCCCTCCCACAAGTCCCTCTTTCCTCCCCTCCAGTCCCCTTCCCACTTGATCCTCCTATTCTAGTGTCCATATCTATCTCTAGCTATCTGTTCTATTTCTGTTTCCTAACAAGATCCATCTGCTCCCTCTAGTCCCTTCCTCTATACCTAGCTACTGTGGTTGTCATTAACTTCACAGCTAATATCCACATACGAGTGAATACATACCATATTCATCTTTCTGGGTCTGGGATCCCATACTCAGGATGTTTTTTTTTTTAATTCCATCTACTTGCCTACAAATTCCATGATGTCATTTTTTTTAAACAGCTGAGTAATACTCCATTGTGTAAATGTACCACATTTTCTTTATCCATTCTTCTGTTGAGGGGCATCTAGGTTGTTTCCAATTTCTGGATGTTATGAATAAAGAAGCAGTGAACATGGTTGAGCAAGTGTCTCTGTGGTAGGATGAAGTGTCCTTTGGTTTATGCCCAAGAGTGGTGCAGCTGGATCTTGAGGTAGATTGATTCCCATCTTCCTGAGGAACTGCCACACTGATTTCTATAGTGGCTGTATGGATTTGTCCTCCCACCAGCAAAGTATGAATATTCTTCTTACTCCACATCCTTGAAAGCATAAACTGTCATTGGTTGGTTGATCTTAGCCATTCTGATAGGTGTAAGATGAAATCTCAAACTAGTTTTGATTGCATTTCCCTGATGGCTAAAGATGTTGAACATTTCTTTAAGTGTTTTTCAGCCATTTGAGTTTCCTCTGTTGAGAATTCTCTGTTTAGATCTGTGTACCTTTTTTCAGAATTGGATTGTTTTCTTGATATCTAGTTTTTTGATTTCTTTAATGTATTTTAGATATTAGCCCTCTGTCAGATGTGGAGCTGGTAAAAATCTTTTCCCATTCTGTAGGCTGCTGCTTTGTCTGAATGACAGTGTTCTTTGCTGTGCAGGAGCTTCTCAGTTTCATGAGGTCCCCTTTATTAATTGTTGATCTTAGTGCCTATGCTAATAATGGTGTTCTGTTGAGGAAGTCTTTTCCTGTGTCAATGCATTCAAGGCTATTCCCCATTTTCTCTTCTCTCAGGTTCAGTGTATTTGGTTCTATGTTGAGGTCTTCAGTCCACTGGGAGTTAAGATTTGTGCAGGATGATAATATGGATCTATTTGGATTCTTCTACATCAGTGGTTCTCAACCTGTGAGTCATGACCCCTTTATGATCAAATGATACTTTCACAAGGGTCACATATCAGATATCCTGCATATCAGATATATACGATTCATAACAGTAGCAAAATTATAGTTATGAAGTAGCAACAAAATAATTTTATGGTTGGGGGTCACCACAACATGAGGGACTGTATTAAAGGGTCACAGCATTAGGAAAGTTAAGAACCACTGTTCTACATGCAGCCATCCAGTTTGACCAATATAATTTGTTGAAGATGTCTTTTTTCTCAGTTTATATTTCTTACTTCTTTATAAAAATCAGGTGTCCACAGGTGTGTGGATTTATGTCTATGACATTTCATTCTTTAACACTTGTACAAATGTGCTGAGAAATGTATTTCAAAGAATATGTTGCTAGGGATATAGTTGACCAGTAAGACCACTTGCCTAACATGTATGAGCCCCTAGGTTCAATCTTCAGCACAGCAAAAGCTAAAAGAACATGTTAAGAAAGAAAGAGAAAAAGAAAAATACATGGTAATGCAAATTTCTTTTTATTAATTTAAATAATATTTTTATCACAGGTGATATGAAGATAGAAGATGGAATTATGAAGGGAAAGGTTTAAGTGGAGAGGATGGGAGAGTAGGGGGTTGGGGGAGAGATAGCTAATACTTTTTGTTAGAAAAAGCCATATGAAAACCTATTTCTTGATAAGCTTCATATATATAATTATATATCATTTATATTTAAATAGGAAATGTATACATTATGTCATATATATGTTTAGCTGGAGTCATCCTACACAGGGGATTATGATTGTGCCAGAAGGCTCAGGTTGACAAAGTAATCAGTTCCAGGTGTGGGATAGCTCCCCTCAAGAAGTAGTTCAGAGGAGTCCTGGCTACCTCCAAAACAATACATGTTATGACTATTGCTATTGGGTGCCCACCAGAACTTAAAGGTAAGACCCTAGTAATGAAGACACCACACATTTTGGTCACAGGACATGAAGAAATCAAGTTGGTACTGACTAGAAACTTCTTTGTTGCCTAGTTTTCATATACTGGAAGATGCTATGCAGGTTACTTGTGGCAGGCGAGGGTTGGGGAGTGGAGGTGGTGGTGGGGTGGCTCATTTAAATCTTACCCATCTGTGTACTGCACTAACTAGTGTAACAAGATGTGCCTTCCATGAAGCACCAATGTTGCTGGAAGGTTACTAACTGCTTTCTGATTGGATTTGTTCTGTAAATCTGCTCAAAAATCCATGATTGACAAGATCATAAGCCCCAGGGGAGAATCTGCTACTAGTATTCTGTTAAATGGACATAGTATCAAACTGTCCACTGACTTTATATTTCTCTACTTGTGGATTAGCACAGCTCTCAGACCTCACCAAGTCTGTGATAGGACCATCGCACTCATGAACTCATAGACCTCACCAAATCTGTGTATTATCAAGCCAATCAATAGTCTACCATGAAGTGAGAAGCAGTTTATGAGTCCCCACTCCCATCTGAAGAGCTAGGGGTAGTTGATGGCTTGTGGAAGTGAGGCAGTCAGTTTTCTTTAAGGGCATGGCTACTGGTAAGTCAGCCATGCTCCAGTGGGTGGCCCCACAACCAGAAGTATGTGGACAGCACAGATTGGAGTTGATGGGTTATTGTATTTAGAAGAAAAGAGGGCAAAAAGTTGGGAAGATCTAGAGTTAGGGAGAAGGATTGGTGAGAAAAACAATGACCATATGAAATTTGCAGGTAAATGGATGGAACTAGAAAATATCATCCTGAGTGAGGTAACCCAGACCCAAAAGGTCAAACATGGTATGTACTCACTCATAGGTGGATACTAGATGTGA